>CM036754.1:46885532-47224505 GCA_020796225.1 Arion vulgaris
AGAGAGAGAGAGAAATCATCAATGACATCTTAACATATATCCTATTCATCGTCTTTCTCGTCTGGTTTTTTGCCGTGATGCATCCTTTCATAAATGCTCCTCTTTTATTATGTAGGAGATTAAAGTCTCTTTAAGCTGAGGCACTGCCCTTTCAACCTAAAAACGAACCGTGTGTTGGTCATATCAGAGCATGTAGTGCAACAAACATGAAAAATAGGAATTAACTCCTTTCGGAGAATCTCCAACCTTTCCTGTCTTTTTTATGTCAAAAATATCTTCATTTTCGCATTCTTATTTGTAGCATCAGCCAGTTTTCTTTGATTTTGAGTTCTTTCTGGATAGATCTATTTGTTCTCTTCTCTGTCCATGATATATGGAGAACTATTCTGTAACACATATATTCAAAAGTACATATATGTTTTCCACTGCCTTGTTAAATGTCCATGCTTCACACCCATATGTTGCCACTGAGAATATGCATGCTCTTAGTATTCATATCTTTGTTTTATTACTACCGACCCCACTTACTACCTACAATGAAGCTATATCCCCGGTATTGACTATAATTTGTCCACATCAATTATTTGTTCCGTGTGTGGCCAAACTTACCTTCTAAACGTCTCAGTATTTGTTCGACAAATCCATATCGTCCATGGCGCATTCCAACCGCAGATAATCGTGAATATATTATCTATTTCTAAGCGATCTAAACTCTCTATTTTATTTATTCAAATATAAAAAACGCGGGAAAAGAGACAAGCATTATTTTTAGATATCTGTCACTGGGCATCAAAGCTTGCATGTCACGGTGTTCGATTTGTTTAAAAAGTCCTGCCATGAAATTTACCCCGCCGTCTTGCAGAGCTTTGTCGCAGGGACTTCTGACGTCAACAATGTTTTAAACATATTATTAACTTCACAATGAGCTTGTAAATATATTCTTGAATAGGATATGAGACCAGTATAATAGGCACCTCTTCAGAGTTCATGCACAATGGCCAACATTTCTGGGCGTTTATTTATATTACACCGGAACTTGACTTCCTCCGCGACGATTTTTAATAACACATAAAAAATCATTTAGTTAAAATATATGCAGTTAAATATATGGAGTTAAATATATGCAGTTAAATATATGCAGTTAAATATATGGAGTTCAATATATGGAGTTAAATATATGGAGTTAAATATATGGAGTTGAAATATATGCAGTTAAATATATGGAGTTAAATATATGGAGTTAAATATATGGAGTTAAATATATGGAGTTGAATATATGGAGTTAAATATATGCAGTTAAATATATAGAGTTTAATATATAGCAGTTAAATATATGCAGTTAAATATATGGAGTTAAATATATACAGTTAAATATATGGAGTTGAATATATGGAGTTAAATATATGCAGCTAAATAGGACAAATATAACATCTATGTACAATGTTCTTCTTCTTCTTCTACATCGACCACTTGTTAAACTCTCTGTGATTTCTATGTGATCTGAGCATAAGATCGATTGTACGTTGTGCCAATTATGCTCCCACATGTAGGCCAGCACATCCGATTTCAGCAACGTTTTTTAGCTCCCTAGTCCCATACCATACTTCAGTCGCCTCTAACGACATGCCTTGTAGGTCGCAGTGGTACTATTCTTTGCTCCACTTATGGGTCCCGGCAACACACAGACGTGTACCGTGTTAAATGTTTGTCTTCCACAAGTTGTATCCATGATCTATGGATAAGAAATTGGATATAGATTTATGTCTTCCACAAGTTGTATCCATGATCCATGGATAAGAAATTGGATGTAGCTTTATGTCTTCCACAAGTTGTATCCATGATCCATGGATAAGAAATTGAATGTAGATTTATGTCTTCCACAAGTTGTATCCATGATCTATGGATAAGAAATTGAATGTAGATTTATGTCTTCCACAAGTTGTATCCATGATCTATGGATAAGAAATTGGATGTAGATTTATGTCTTCCACAAGTTGTATCCATGATCCATGGATAAGAAATTGGATGTAGCTTTATGTCTTCCACAAGTTGTATCCATGATCTATGGATAAGAAATTGAATGTAGATTTATGTCTTCCACAAGTTGTATCCATGATCTATGGATAAGAAATTGAATGTAGATTTATGTCTTCCACAAGTTGTATCCATGATCCATGGATAAGAAATTGAATGTAGATTTATGTCTTCCACAAGTTGTATCCATGATCTATGGATAAGAAATTGAATGTAGATTTATGTCTTCCACAAGTTGTATCCATGATCTATGGATAAGAAATTGGATGTAGATTTATGTCTTCCACAAGTTGTATCCATGATCCATGGATAAGAAATTGAATGTAGATTTATGTCTTCCACAAGTTGTATCCATGATCCATGGATAAGAAATTGAATGTAGATTTATGTCTTCCACAAGTTGTATCCATGATCTATGGATAAGAAATGTTATGCAGAGACGTTCGCCACAAAATCAGGAAGCTTTGTTTCACACGCTCATGCATTGATCTGATAACAGACTTGTCTGGCTAACACTTGTTTCACACGCTCATGCGGTGATCTGATAACAGACTTGTCTGGTTAACACTTGTTTCACACGTTCATGCGGTGATCTGATAACAGACTTGTCTGGCTAACACTTGTTTCACACGCTCATGCGGTGATCTGATAACAGACTTGTCTGGCTAACACTTGTTTCACACGTTCATGCGGTGATCTGATAACAGACTTGTCTGGCTAACACTTGTTTCACACGTTCATGCGGTGATCTGATAACAGACTTGTCTGGTTAACACTTGTTTCACACGCTCATGCGGTGATCTGATAACAGACTTGTCTGGCTAACATTAGTTTCACAGTTCATGCATTGATCTGATAACAGACTTGTCTAGTTAACACTGTTTCACACGCTCATGCATTGATCTGATAACAGACTTGTCTGGCTACACTTAGTTTCACACGTTCATGCATTGATCTGATAACAGACTTGTCTGGCTAACACTTGTTCACACGTCATGCATGATCTGATAACAGACTTGTCTGGCTAACATTGTTTCACAGCTCATGGTGATCTGATAAAGACTTGTCTGGTTCACTTGTTTCCAGCTCATGCATTGATCTGATAACAGACTTGTCTGGCTAACACTTGTTTCACACGCTCATGCATTGATCTGATAACAGACTTGTCTGGCTAACACTTGTTTCACACGCTCATGCATTGATCTGATAACAGACTTGTCTGGCTAACACTTGTTTCACACGCTCATGCATTGATCTGATAACAGACTTGTCTGGCTAACACTTGTTTCACACGCTCATGCATTGATCTGATAACAGACTTGTCTGGCTAACACTTGTTTCACACGCTCATGCATTGATCTGATAACAGACTTGTCTGGCTAACACTTGTTTCACACGTTCATGCATTGATCTGATAACAGACTTGTCTGGCTAACACTTGTTTCACACGCTCATGCATTGATCTGATAACAGACTTGTCTGGCTAACACTTGTTTCACACGTTCATGCATTGATCTGATAACAGACTTGTCTGGCTAACACTTGTTTCACACGCTCATGCATTGATCTGATAACAGACTTGTCTGGCTAACACTTGTTTCACACGTTCATGCATTGATCTGATAACAGACTTGTCTGGTTAACACTTGTTTCACACGCTCATGCATTGATCTGATAACAGACTTGCTGGTAAACATTACAGAAGATCTAAACAACTTGTTGGTGAAATGACGAACTGCATATTAAGACAGAAACTGAGATCTTTAAAAAAAAGGATCTGGGGTTTATGCTAAGGAAACTGATCTAAGTCATAAACAATTTACAAACAATTAATGTCTGAATGTAATGTTAGCAAAACGAGACTCATTCATGAACATCTCTAAGACTGGAATTTTCTAATGGCTGTATTCTAACTTTAGGACCATTTTCTTTGTATGGATCATCTTCTTGAATGGACCATCTTCTTGTATGGACATCTTCTTGTATGGACCATCTTCTTGTATGGACCGATCTTCTTGTATGGACCGATCTTCTTGTATGGACATCTTCTTGATGGACCATCTTCTTGTATGGACCATCTTCTTGTATGGACCATCTTCTTGTATGGACCATCTTCTTGTATACCATGGATCATCTTCTTGTAAGGACCGTCTTCTGTATGACCATCTTCTTGTATGGACCATCTTCTTGTATGGACCATCTTCTTGTATGGACCATCTTCTTGTATGGACCATCTTCTTGTATGGACCATCTTCTTGTATGGACCATCTTCTTGTATGGACCATCTTCTTGTATGGACCATCTTCTTGTATGGATCATCTTCTTGTATGGACCATCTTCTTGATGGATCTCTTCTTGTTGACCTCTTCTGTAGGATCATCTTCTTGTATGGACCGTCTTCTTGTGATCAGTGGATCATCTTCTTGTATGGACCATCTTCTTGTATGGACCATCTTCTTGTATGGATCATCTTCTTGTATGGACCATCTTCTTGTATGGACCGTCTTCTTGAATGGACCATCTTCTTGTATGGATCATCTTCTTGTATGGACCGTCTTCTTGTATGGATCATCTTCTTGAATGGACCATCTTCTTGTATGGACCATCTTCTTGTATGGACCGTCTTCTTGTATGGATCGTCTTCTTGTATGGACCATCTTCTTGTATGGACCATCTTCTTGTATGGACCATCTTCTTGTATGGACCATCTTCTTGTATGGATCATCTTCTTGTATGGACCATCTTCTTGTATGGACCATCTTCTTGTATGGATCATCTTCTTGAATGGACCATCTTCTTGTATGGACCATCTTCTTGTATGGATCATCTTCTTGTATGGACCGTCTTCTTGTATGGACCATCTTCTTGTAGAGAAGAAGCCCTCTGTACAAGAACCATGCCAAAAGATGCAGACACCCGCCACTCAAACATTCCAAGATGCCTAGAACAAACAAATATATATATATATACAAAAGACTACGACACTGAGCAACAACCCGGTAGCAATGTGAAAACAACAAAAAAGGACTCTCAAACTAAACTATACTGCCACTTAACGCTAATGACAACAATATAACGAAGTCTGTGAAAACACTTATTAAAACACCAAATTATAATGTATACAATACAAACTACAACACTCAAATTTTTCTAAATAAAAAAGGGCTATTCTTGTCACAATAGACTGCAACACTTTATAGGTACGACTGTACATTCTTATCCGAAAATATTTAACTTTTTTATGACATGTGAAATTCTTTAAAAATAGTTTGAAATTCTATGCTAGACATATTGTATACTTGCCATACCTCGCATAATTGTAACTGGCATCTCCAGACGCGCGTCAGCGAATCAAAAGATCGCTTGGTTAGCTACGAGGACAGGAAGTTTAAAAAATGTTTGGCGTCCATAGATACACGGAGGTCTTGTGTTGACGAAATAATTGCGATGTGTGTCTATCACTAACTATGTTGGCGTTTATGTGTACACAATAACTCAGGTGCACAATGTCTGTGTGGGGGTGTTACTTAGCTACCCAAATATGAATATTCTAATATGAATAATGTAAGCATAGTCTACCTGAGCTCGCGCTCAGCGATAATTTTCTAGACAAAAATGTAGCTACAGTTTTTTTTTCGAAATGTCAGGTATGTCAGTAGAATTTCGTTTGTAAGTAGACATATCGAAAAAGGGGAAGACTGCAGTAAAACTTGGTAAAATAGCGAAACACGTACAAACAAAGTACTATAGTTTGTACGTGTTTCGCTAAGTGCATATAACTTTTGTACATAACACCCGCTTGCATGCAGGGCTGATACACGCTTACATGCAGGGCTGATACACGCTTACATGCAGGGCTGATACACGCTTACATGCAGGACTGATACACGCTTAAATGCAGGAATAATACACGCTTACATGCAAGGCTGATGCACGCTTACATGCAGGGCGTACACACGATTACATGCATGGTTGACACACGCTTACATGCAGTGCTGATATGTGCTTACATGCAAAGCTGATGTATGCTTGCATGCAGGGTTGATACACGCTTACATGCAGAGCTGATACGCGCTTAAATGCAGGGTTGATACGTGCTTAAATGCAGAGCTGATACATGCTAACATGCAGGGTTGATACACGCCTACATGCAGGTCTGATACACGCTTACATGCAGAGATGATACACGATTACATGCAGGGCTAACAATTGCTTACATGCAGGATTGATACGCGTTTACATGCAGGGTTGATACACGCTTACATGCAGGGATGATATACGCTTATATGCAGTGCTGATACACGTTTATATGTATGGCTGATGCATGCTTACATGCAGGGTTGATACGCGCTTACATGAAGGGCTGATACACGCTTATATGCAGGGATGATACACGCTTACATGCAGGGTTGATATACGCTTACATGCAGGGTTGATACACACGCTTAAATACAGGTCTGATACGCGCTTATATGGAGGGCTGATACACGCTTATATGCAGGGATGATACACGCTTACATGCAGGGTTGATATACGCTTACATGCAGGGTTGATATACGCTTACATGCAGGGTTGATACACGCTTACATGCAGGGTTGATATACGCTTACATGCAGGGTTGATACACAGCTTAAATACAGGTCTGATACGGCTATATGGAGGGCTGATACACGCTTATATGTATGGTTGATACACGCTTACGTGCAAGGCTGATACACACTTATATACGCAGGGTTGACCCCGCTTACTGCAGGATTTATACACGCTTACATGCAGGATTATTATAAATGAAAAAATATTAAAGTAAAATTATATCAAGTTACGTCATGTAACACACTAGGCACAGGATACAAAAATGAAACTCCCCATGCCGCTTCACTGCACATGTAGATAAAACAAGACAATCTGATGTAGAAGCAACTGTGTGCTATCAACTTTACTATACGGATCAGAATGTTGGAGAATGATAGAATAAGATATGTCCAACTCTCCACCTTTCATACAAATTGTCTGCGAAATGTCTTAAACGTGTTCTAGTCAAGAACTATCTCTAACCAAGAACTGTTTACACAATGTCAACAAGAGAATATGAGCATCATCATACAAACACTATCTCTAACCAAGAACTGTTTACACAATGTCAACAAGAGAATATGAGCATCATCATACAAACACTATCTCTAACCAAGAACTGCTTACACAGTGTCAACAAGAGAATATGAGCATCATCATACAAACACTATCTCTAGCCAAGAACTGTTTACACAGTGTCAACAAGAGAATATATGAAGCATCCATTCCATACACATACTTATCTCTAACCAAGAACTGTTTACACAGTGTCAACAAGAGAATATGAGCATCATCATACAAAACTATCTCTAACCAAGAACTGTTACACAGTGTCAACAAGAGAATATGACTCATCATACAAATACTATCTCTAACCAAGAACTGTTTACACAGTGTCAACAAGAGAATATGAACATCATCATACAAATACTATCTCTAACCAAGAACTGCTTACACAGTGTCAACAAGAGAATATGAGCATCATCATACAAACACTATCTCTAACCAAGAACTGTTTACACAATGTCAACAAGAGAATATGAGCATCATCATACAAACACTATCTCTAACCAAGAACTGCTTACACAGTGTCAACAAGAGAATATGAGCATCATCATCTAAAATAGAAGCTGGAGATGGATTAGACATGTGATACACATAGAGACTAGCTATGTCACGAAAACTGCGCTGAGATACCAGGGGATAAACAAAAACGTGGAAGAGACAAAACAAGCTGAAGGAGAACAGTAGAAGACAAACTGAAGTTAATGAAACACAACTGGGACATAATACAGATTACGGCCCAGTATAGAGAAGAATGATGTGTATCTATTGCTGTCTTAGCTTTGCTGAGAGGGCAGGACATATCGGTCTCAGTCCCATAGAGGAGATCAGGGAGAGTTGCCCTGTGTAGAGAAGAATAATGTGTATCTATTGCTGTCTTAACTTTGCTGAGAGAGGCAGGAAATATCGGTCTCAGTCCCATAGAGGAGATCGAGCGAGTTGCCCAGGATAGAGCGGTATGGAGAAATTGCTTGCAGCCCTATGTAACATATATGGTACGAGAGGAATTATTATTATTATTTAAGCGCCAGGGACATCACATGATAGAGAGAGGGGAGGGGAAAGTAATAATAGTAAGTTGCAATTTGTGTTAGTCCAGGTTGAGCTCACCTGACAATCAATATTCTACTTAGACATTCGTCTATATTCTTGACATCTGAAGGACATAAGATTGAAGTAGTTGTGTGGGCAGCAGGTGCTGAACCATTATAATTGGACATAGCTGTATATTCTTGTGGGTTCATGTATTTGAGTGTTTCTTAAGAGCATATGACGGTAATTTGGTGCAGGAATAAATACAAAATTCGATTTACGATTCTGGATTATTCGTACGCCGCCACCGAAAGATGACAAATAGATACTAGGTACATAAGCTAATACTAACCTATGACAGTAACAAGGTGTTTTTAGGAAACTGCCAAAGGCGAAATATTCTTGTTTGGTCACATTTATAGTAGAGATATCGTATACAATAAGCTCGCTCAATCTGGACAAAACCTTATTCGGACTAAACAATAACTAGATAAACGGTACACTGTCTTGTTTCATTCGCATAGGGACACGTTTAGTTTGTCTTGTTTGATTCGCACAGGGACACGTTTAGTTTGGCGTCGAGCAGTTTCAATTAAATCACTAGCGGGAGAAGCGTTGTTAGATAGAAAAGCACATCAGAAAGCAGACATTAAGTCTACAACAATACCTGCGATTAATTTGTAAGGATTTATTCTGAGGGGTGATAACCGTGAATTGAACTTTAGGAAGAAGGGAAAGAACTGGTTTTTGATTTTTATTTGTTCTGAATTGAAGATCGTTTTGGCCTGTGGCTAAATTTAATTGCCGAAATTGAAACATTAAAATTGTTTAAAGGGCTGTCAAACAGGCAACTATAATCTTATCTGTTGAGTTGGAGATGTTACAAATAGTAGAACAAATATAGATTGTGTTTTCTATTATTTGTTTAAACTGTTCCAAACTTGGGTGGCGCAAGTTCGTCGGCCATGCCAAGGGGGGTAATTATGTTCGTGAAAGATTATCTGAGATTGAGGTGGTCTACCCCTTCTGAATGTTCAAATAACAGAGGGGGACTAACGATGTACACACGACTCGTTCTGGCCAAGTTCAACAACTCCACATCCACGGAAATGAGTGTTTAGACTTTTGAATGGGACCCTTGCAATCTCTTAGTTGGAGTACCTTAGATATATAGACACAGCGGTCATTTAAGATGAATAAGAAATTAGCAGAAGAAAGCACTTTCCGTCATGTCAGCTTTGGGCTGCTTTTTTTTATCATCCGGACATCATTCAAAAAAATATAATCTCTTTATTTATTTTTACAAATTATTTGATAAAAATTCAGTTGGGTCGGGTTGTTCCCGATGTCTGGATTGTTTCGTCTCTATAAAACCACACTATCAAATATGAAGTGAAAAAAAAATATGCTTTCTTGCAGAAATGAGAATACATACAGGAAAAATAAGGCGGGAAACGTAACTCTAGTTTGTTGACATTAACTTTTAATAGCGGCAATATGTCTGCTAGATTATTTCCCCTTACAGCTAACAATATTTCAATACACATTGTGTGTTATACAGTTAGTTTATTGGGAAGACAATGGAGGGGATTTGGTGGGGAGTTGCTACTGTCTCCTGCCACGCCGCTGTTAATCATTAACCTGCTTTAGTCAGCAGTTTTACCAGTTCTTAAGTCAGTCTTCCTTAACATTATACAGAATTAGTTGAATAAATCACCAGCATCAAGTGCTGTGCCAGCAGATGGTATATTATCATGATCTTCTACAACTCTCTATCTCTTGTTCTAGCTATGAGTTCTGATACTATTTCCATACCGAACCTCTTCGAACTCTCCATGTCGATCACTTGTTAACCACTATGTGTGATATGTATGTAATCTGAGCCTAGGAGCGATCGTAAGCTGTGCCAGTTATGCGCCTACAAGTAGACCAGCACATCCGATTTCTGCGACGCTTTTTATTTACTACGGTAGCTTCCCAGGTCTTACCTCATCGCCTCTTACGACATGCCATGTAGGTCGCAGTGTTACTATTCTTTGCTCCCCTTGTGAGCCTCGACACCACATGGGCGGTGTTCCTTATACAGGATCATCACCAGCATCAAGTGCCATACCAGCAGGTGGTCGATTTTCATGTTCTTCTACAACTCTCTTGTGTTCTCTTGTTCTAACTATGAGTTATGTTCTAACTATGAGTTATGTTCTAACTATGAGTTATGTTACTGGATCCAGCATGTACAACTGATGATGTGAGCATGACGGTTGCAGAGACGGGACATCTGACATATATGAGAAAGAGATCAATTCCGATGGACTGTTAGGGTGGCCAAGTTCTGATCAAGACAAGATTTTTGATGATATGAAATTATTTGTTAAGGTTTTCGAAAGCTAAAGATATAGTTTATTATTGTTTCTTATTGTATGATATTGTTTGATATTGTTTAATATTGAACAAATAAATGATTGTTTGGGTTCCTGAGTGTGTAGTCTATATACTATACTAACTTTTTTTATTGTCTCTTCTTCTTCTTCTTCTCTCCTACACCCGCTGTTAATTCAGGCGGAAAGTCATGACGCCTGGTATTGCGCTTCTGACTGATTTTTGCGTGAGACCTATATTTCCCTTTTACAGGTGTCCCTCAACCATACAGACAGCCTCGCCGACTTCCGAGGTACTTGAAGCATAGATCCTTCAAGTGTGATCGTTACAGGAAACCTGTTGTCCTTGTATCTCTTTCTCGGACAGAGTTAGTTAATGCAGGCAGAACGGATTGATCGGATTTCCTAACTTTGGTGAAGTCGTTCCGTACGCATCGTAAAAAAAACACTCTTTAATGGTCTTTTAGTGCAGTAAATTTGGGCTTGGATCTACTTCAAAGAGTATTAGCTACTCTGCGCTGACTGAGTGAGGTCGTTCCGGTTTAGGAGCATTCTCGTCCCTTCTAGGGCTAGTCCTATGAACTGTCACCTTTCTTGTATGCATTGCTCTTTTACGATCATTTTTCGCCGTATATTTGGCCATTATGATCTTCGCCAAAGAGTATGTCTACAATATGTGCTCTTTCTGACTATATGAGGTCGTTCCGAATTAGGGATATTCTCAGTCATTGGAGACGAATGTGCTTTGTCAAACAAACGATCATATGTTGGCGGTATGCTTAGCCTGTATATGATCTGAGCCATGATGTTTGGACGCCATCTTACTATGTGTAGGATGATCGGCGTCCGAAAAGTATTGCTCTTAGCCAATGTTTAGATTTGTACCAGTCAAGCTTTTACATTATCAACCTTACTTTTTTTTTTTATCCACGGTGAGTTTGTTCATTAATAGGAGTATTCTCAGCCTTTTCGGGGCGCGTGTCGGCACTTGGCAATTTGCAAGTATTTACTTTGCATTTTGCCTGTCCCTGAAATACTAGACTGGAAATGCGCACATATATTCTAGAAAATCGTTTCAATCGACGCTAGCGACGCAACTGAAATTTTTCGCTCGCCAACATCACTCACCTCAGTTCTTCCGGTGATGTTAGTTGTTAATGCAAGATGAACCACTGTCTGTTTGCAGGATCACCACGAGGAGGTGAGTGCATGGTCTTGATTAGTGCCGGCTCACTAATCCTGGTCCGTCGTTGTCCCCATGCACCTTTGACCCCGTGCTATAATTTGATTTGCTTTATTGCATCTATTTTATATTTCGTTAGCTATTCTACCATTTACTGTATATACTATCATCTATCTTTGTTGAACTTTAGTGTTATCATAAAGTTGTCAGGCAACCTAGGATTAGAGACAGAAAGAAGAATAAAATCGCACAATTTCGTCCAGAGTTCAGAGAATGTTTGCCTAGGAAACACGATGAGAAGCTCAGACGTAAGGCGCATCGGTCTGTCTGTTTATGTGTGTATATGTGTGTGTGTGTGTGTCATTGTTTGCCTGTTTCTACTAACTGTAGTGATAAAATAACAAGAGAACTTAAAATTTAAAAAATCAGACGTGAAAAATATGTCAAGTTGACACAGAGAATCAGACGTGAAAAATATGTCAAGTTGACACAGAGAATCAGACGTGAAAAATATGTCAAGTTGACACAAAGAATCAGACAGTTGCAAAAACAAATTTAACACAAGTTGACATCGACAAGTATAACTTTTGTCGGGCAACAACCAAATGTTATTTTTGTCTGTAACAATATTTTGTCAGTAACTATTAAACGAGAAAGGAAAATTACAAGAATCGTGGACTACAGTAAACAAACACCAGAGAGTTCACATCAAGTTCGTAAAGAAATCACACAGCACGACATCTCTCTTCAACTTAGTCTACAGCCAGGAATAGCAGCTTGTCGTGATTAAGGGACTACACAGTCTAGCCAGGAATAGCAGCTTCTGTCGTGATTAAGGGGGCATACAACTTAGTCTACTGCCAGGCACAGTAGCTTCTGTCGTGATTAAGGGAGGGGGGCAGACAAATTATTCTACAGCCAGGAATAGCAGCTTCTGTTGTGATTAAGGGGGACCGAAAAGTTAGTATACTGCCAGGCACAGCAGCTTCTGCCGTGATTAAGGGGGACAGAAAATTTAGCGAGGATGAGAACTGGTTTATTATGTCAGCTACACATGCTAAGATGGAGTACTTTGAGGTATCTGTTACCTTAACACTGCAATGTGATATCCCATTACTATTTCATATTGGACCTGTATTAGTGTTACCTGTTTCACCTGTAATAATGTTACCTGTTTCACCTGTAATAATGTTACCTTTTTCACCTGTAATAATGTTACCCGTTTCACCTGTATTAATGTTACCTGTTTCACCTGTATTAATGTTACCTGTTTCACCTGTGGCATCCAAAAATCTCATTGACAGCTAAGCAACAGATGATCAACAACATTTTTATACCTACTTTGTGTTACCAGAGCCAAACATGGACAATGAGCAAAGCACAGTCGCAACACATAACTACATGTGAAATGCGGTGCCTGCGAAAAGTTATCAACAACACCAGACAAGACTGGAGTCACCAACACCAGCATAAGAAAGAAAGTTGGCACAGAACCGTGCTTGAATTAAATTGAGAAACAAATAATGAAAAGTTTGGCCACTTAATAAGAATGCATCCAAACTCCACAGTATACAGAGTCTTCTACAACAGAACATCAGGAAAGATGGCGAGAGAAAGACCACGGAAAAGATGGTTAGATGGCGAGAGGAAGACCACGAAAAGATGGTTAGATGGCGAGAGGAAGACCACGAAAAAGATGGTTAGATGGCGAGAGGAAGACTACGAAAAAGATGGTTAGATGGCATAGCAAAATCTTGTCAAAGAGTAAAAATAACTATCACCCAAGCCAGCAGAAAAACGCAAGAGAAAAACAGAAAATCACGACACTGGGCAACAACCCGGTAGCAGTGTGACGACAGAAGAAGAAGTTTCACCTGTAATTATTATTACCTGCTTTACCTGTATTATTATTACTACCAGAGCTGCCTGTATGTCTTGGGTAGGTGTTACTATCTTCAAACGTCTTGTGGGGAATTGTCAATGAAAGTATTCTTGCCTTGGGTAGGTGTTACTATCTTCAAACGTCTTGTGAGGAATTGCCAATGAAAGTATTCTTGTCTTGGGTAGGTGTTACTATATTCAAACGTCTTGTGAGGAATTGTCAATGAAAGTATTCTTGTCTTGGGTAGGTGTTACTATCTTCAAACGTCTTGTGAGGAATTGTCAATGAAAGTATTCTTGTCTTGGGTAGGTGTTACTATATTCAAACGTCTTGTGAGGAATTGTCAATGAAAGTATTATTGTCTTGGGTAGGTGTTACTATCTTCAAACGTCTTGTGGGGAATTGTCAATGAAAGTATTATTGTCTTGGGTAGGTGTTACTATCTTCAAACGTCTTGTGAGGAATTGTCAATGAAAGTATTCTTGTCTTGGGTAGGTGTTACTATCTTCAAACGTCTTGTGAGGAATTGTCAATGAAAGTATTCTTGTCTTGGGTAGGTGTTACTATCTTCAAACGTCTTGTGAGGAATTGTCAATGAAAGTATTCTTGTCTTGGTGGTGTTACTATCTTCAAACGTCTTGTAGGATTGTCAATGAAGTATTCTTCGTTTTCTGTCAACGATCTCTGGTCATGCGTTAATCTACTGTCAACCAACTGGGCAGTCAGCAGAGCGATTCTGGTCATGCGCATTTTACTGACCTATGCTTCTAAGGGCAAAGTGGAAGAAGAAGCAGAAGATGGAGTTACCGACATCTTTAAACTCCACAATGGAAGATCTTCAGAGATTCAGAAATGTATACACTAACCGCTAGCAATGTATTTATACTGTTCTCTCTATCTGTCTCTCTTCTCTCTGTCTCTCTCTCTGTATCCTCTCTCTCTCTGTCTCTCTCTTTCTCTCTTCTCTCTCTGTCCCTTCTCTCTCTTTCTCTCTCTCCCTCTCTGTCTTTCTCTCTCTTCTTCTGTTCTCTCTTCTCTCTCTCTTCTGTCTTCTTTTCTCTCTCTCCTCTCTGTCTTTCTCTCTGTCTCTCTCTCTCTCTCTGTCCCTTTTCTCTCTTCTCTCCCTCTCTGTCTTTCTCTCTGTCCTCTCTCTCTGTCGCTTATGTTTCTCTCTTCCCCTCTCTCTGTCCCTCTCTCTGTCACTTTATGTCTTTCTCTTCCCCCTCTCTCTCTGTCTCCCTCTCTCTGTCACTTTATGTTTCTCTCTTCCCCCTCTCTCTCTGTCTCTCTCTCTGTCACTTTATGTTTCTCTCTTCCCCTCTTTTCTCTGTCTCCTCTCTCTGTCACTTTATGTTTCTCTCTTCCCCTCTCTCTCTGTCTCCTCTCTCTTTGTCACTTTATGTTTCTCTCTTCCCCCTCTCTCTCTGTCTCTCTCTCTCTGTCACTTTATGTTTCTCTCTTCCCCCTCTCTCTCTGTCTCCCTCTCTCTGTCCCTCTCTCTGTCCCTCTCTCTGTCCCTCTCTCTGTCCCTCCCTCTGTCGCTTTATGTTTCTCTCTTCCCCTCTCTATCTGTCCCTCTCTCTGCCCCTCTCTCTGTCCCTCCCTCTGTCGCTTTATGTTTCTCTTCCCTCTCTCTCTCTGTCCCTCTCTCTTATCAACACTTTATGTTTCTCTCTTCCCTCTCTCTCTGTCTCCTCTCTCTGTCACTTTATGTTTCTCTCTTCCCCCTCTCTCTCTGTCTCTCTCTCTCTCTCTGTCACTTTATGTTTCTCTCTTCCCCCTCTCTCTCTGTCCCTCTCTCTGTCCCTCTCTCTGTCCCTCTCTCTGTCCCTCCCTCTGTCGCTTTATGTTTCTCTTCCCTCTCTCTCTCTCTCTGTCCCTCTCTCTGTATATCCCTTTCTCTATTACTTATTGTCTCTCTCTGCCTTTCTCTCTCTGTTTTTTCTCAGTCCCTCTCTGTCACTTTATGTCTCTCTGTCTCTCTGCCCCTTTCTCTGTGCCTCTGTCTCTTTATGTCTCCCTCTGTCCTTCTATCTGTCTCTCTCGGCCCTCTCCCTGTCCCTCTTTGTCTCTCTGTCTGTCTCTCATTGTCTGTCTCTCTGTCCCTGTCTGTCTCTCTCACCTTCCTGTTGTACGAACATGGATAAGCATGCACATAAGAACTTGTAAGGGGTACCAGCTTTCAACTCAATTATAACACATGACAGACCCCCACATCAGACGAGACTTGACAAAGCTCAAGTATGCCTTTAATGTCTGCCATGTTAGCTGCCTGGGAAACTTGATCCTTAATTAAAGTTGAATCCATGTGTGACGACATACAACAATAGAATACCACATAAACCTAGGAAACTAATAATTATTGAAATAAATACGGTAACTGGACACATGTTGTTTCTCCAACATTGAAAAGAAAGAGATTATCTCTAAAGAATGTCATGTATCAGTTATTGCCATATGTCGTACGCCTTAATCTAAACGTCCCGGAAAGACATGCATTGTGAGAAGCTTGTATAACAATATCAGAGTCGCTTGTTCTGACTTTCCTACGACCTTCTTGCTATTTATGCGGCTATGTCCCTTTGATGATAAAAAGAAAAAACACGAAACTGGCATTTGGGGAAAGGTTAGGTTTAGATTTCCATATTTTTACTTGCTATATGTGCACAGTAATGACAAATTAATGTGGAAATTACAGGAAGCCAAGATGACAAGATTATGGAGGATAAAAGAAAAGCAATTATAATAAAGTTTCTTCAGGTTCTGCACGGGACACTGTAGACTGCAAGCTCATCAATCTTCATCAAACAGCTTGTCCCGAGCAGAACGTTGCCACACTAACAGTCCACTTGAATATTTCTCTCTCATATGCATTGCAGGCAATACGAGTGCCAATGTCTTGATTACGGAAGGCAAGGCCAAAGAAAAAATTTACCAACCACTGTTTTTTCTATTTGTCAAAACCCTTAAATAGAGAAAATCTGCAGTATACTGGGAGACAAGTACTGGATATCTTCTTCTTCTTCTTTTGTCGTCACACTGCTACCGGGTTGTTGCCAAGTGTCGTGGTTTTCTGTTTTAGTCTTGCGCTGTTCTGGTGGCTTGTGTGATTGTTATTTTTCTCTTTCACAGGATTCTTCTACGCCATCTAACCATCTTTTCCGTGGTCTTCCTCTTGCCTTCTTTCCCGATGTTCTGTTGTAGAAGACTCTGTATACTGTGGGAGTTTGGATGCATTCTTATTAAGTGGTCAAACCACTTCATTCTTTGTTTCTCTATGTAATGCAAGCACGGTTTTGTGCCAACTTTCTTTCTTATGCTAATGTTGGTGATTCTGTCTTTTCTTGTGTTGTTGGTAACTTTTCACAGGCAACGCATTTCACATGTAGTTATTTTTTGTACTTAACACTGGATATAATTATGGAAAAGACATCCTCAAAGACCTCAGCAGAACAGACCAAGTCATTATATTTCGCCTACGTACTGGACACTGCAGACTCAACATACATTTATATTGACTAGTAATAGTCGAGCAGCTCTCTGCCAGTGTCAGCAGGCGGAACAGACACCGAAGCATGTCCTGCAAGACTGTCCTCTCCTGTGAGCTGAGAATCAACATATGGCCACACACCCAGTCGACCTAAAAACTAAGCTTTGGGGAACCTAACAGACCTGAAGCTGACTGTCTAGCTTGTGGTCCACAGAAAGCTAAGCGCATGACCAGAGATCGCTGGAGAAGGAAACCTGACAGACCTGAAACTGACTGCCCAGTTTGTGGTACACATAGTAAACTAAGTGCATGACCTGAGATCACCGAAGAATAAATATCTTTTCCAGAGCATGTTCACCACCCTTACAGTCCTTTGGAATTTCTCCCTCTCATAGGTCAGATGTCCCGCTTCTGCAGCGGCCATGTTCAAATCATAACTAACATCCTGAATCCATCCTGTCCCTGTTGTTCCTCTTCTCCTCTTTACCGAGATGCTTCTTTCCGTAATGGTATTCTCCAACCCTTCGTGTCTTTTTATATGTCCAAAGTACTTCAATTTTCTCTTTCCTTTTTGTAGCATCATCCAGTTTTCCTAAATTTGTAGCTCTTTCTTTGTATTTCTATTTGTTCTCTATTCTGTCTGTTATTTACGGAGGACTTCTGTAAGACATATTAAAACAACATATAAATGAACACAAATATTCATTCGAAATGGCGACTGTACGAACGATACAAACAAAACTAGAGTACTTTTCCCTGTCAGGGATCGTAACTCAGACACAGTGTGCAGCAGTGCAACTTTGATCTCTTCAATTCTTTGTAAATGTGTGCATGTTCATAAAAACTGTTTACAATCGTATACATCAATGCAATGTCAGTATTGTACAGAGTTCAACGTATTTTAGGATGCAAATATCAATATCTGCGGCATTCTGGCTGTAATTACTACCATTCAAAAGCTGGTGTGTATGGCAACAAATCAAGACCTACGTGTACAGAAGCTTATCAGTGTAAGTGTACCTAACTCATGTAGCCTACTGTTTATTCACAGTGTTTGAGTGTAAAGGACAACAGACGAGTCCTGGTCATATGATATGCACTCACGTTCTTTATTGTCTTTCTGGCAGCCGTCAAATCGCATCACCAATAGCTTCAATGATATGTATGATTCGCTTCTTTTCATCCAAAGTGACCAAAGTGCTCATTGCAATGTTGATCATTGGGTTCAGAAATTGTCTCGATAGTCCATATTTTCTCCCTCTTTTCTCGGTAGTTCACATGCATGAAGTATGTATTCTGCAGTCTCAGTGCTTGCTGACGTTGGATAAGACACACCTTGAGAAAATCTTAGGAGTATATAACAAGAAAGACCCTTTTCTGGAACCACAGTGAAAGTGACTGTGGGAGGCCTAGAAATACATGGAGAGGAGATTTGGAGTCATAGATTAACAATATACCGAAGAGCTTGAGGAAGCTACAGGAGAGAGCTAAAGATAGGAAGATTTGGCATGAGTTGGTTTAGAGTCTATGTGGTTTAGAGCCTATGTCCCAAGTGGGGTTTAAAATGCATGAAAAACTCTGCATGAAGAGCTCTGTGCGCAATTGTTTCTACCCTGTTTTACATTTTCTGTGCATATGTCTTCAGTTTGTTGTGGTCTGTTCTAAGTCATGAGAAATTGTTTTGATTTATACTGAACACTTGAATCTGGCAGGCGTCTGTATTTATATGCATCTGCTACCCTGTTACGTAAACTTTGCTTTTATCACAGTTTTTGTTTTTATCTAGTGATTTTAAATAGATTATACATAAATACAGAAAGATTGAGGTTAACCCAGCGAAGCAACAAGAGATTTATGTGAAGCGACATAATGCAGGGATAGAACGATACTTGAAGTTATGAAGGCACCAATCAATTTCAGAGAACTGGATCAGGCAATATAAAATTAAAAATGAGAAAGTCAACAATGTCAAATGAAATGATTAAGAACTTGGAAACTGTAGCAACAACATAGTTTCTGCTGATTTACAACAAATATTAGATCTTTGGTTAAGTTTCACAGACCAGGAGAGAAATAAGCATAATACAGCTCTCACAACCAGGGAAAGACAATGACAATGTACACTGATGATTTGGTAATATGGTGCACAAATGAGTATGTGACAGTGGCCACCACACTGATACAAAGAGCTATAGATACCTTAACCTTGTGGGCAAACAGATGATGTGTCAGCATCAACAAAGACAAGCTCAGCACTATGCTCTTTAATCTCTCTCTCTCCTAAACAAAATGCTGACATATAACTGCTAAGTGAAGACAAACAGCCTACCTGTCTCAGAGTTACATTCAGTGATAGACTGACATGGAAGCAGCGTATCAACAAAGCTGGCAGAAGAAGGGACAGAGCCGATGTCATCAATGCTGTATTCTCTTATTCATCTGATATGGGCTAGTCTCAGACACTGGAACTTGTGTGAGAATTAGGAGTTCAGTTTGGACATGCCAAACAGTGTCATCTTCAGGGTGGAGAGAGAAGGTATACTAATCAACTTCTCATGGGTAGGGTGAGCAAGTAGACTGTGGGATGACTGTTGCAGCAGAGGACAGTGCACGCATGAAAATGCCCAATGTGCCATGATGTCAGTTGCATAACATAACATCAACAAAGCAGAAACAAAGACCTAGAGAAAGTTTGCCATCCTAAAAAAACTGGAACAGCATGAATTTTGATGAATCCATTCTGATTAACCAGCCATAAAATACATAGAGAAATATTTACCAGCAGAGCATATGACTACACCTGGAATATGGTTTGGCTGTGTGGTCAAGTCATATAATATGTAAGTATCAACTAGTCAGGGTTGTATAGTAATCTGTAAGTTTATTTTTCACTGACTTGTCTATTCTCTGTTTGACAGATACAACAGAAGAACTCAGCAATCGTCTGAAATATGCAAACATTGTGCAGTTGGTAGATGCATACAGGAGTCATGGCCACAAGAAAGCAAGTCTTGATCCACTTCTGCTGCAGGAAATCAGGTTTCTATTTATCAATATTAGAAAAATGGGATGTTATTATTAGCAGAATGTTATCAACATCTAAAAATTGGATGTTATTATTAACAGAATCTTATCAACATCTATAGGGTTTCAAGCCAAAGGATTGATTTTGTTGCACTGGGTTTGACCCCATATGGCTCCAAGAGCCATCTGCCAAGAGTATTGATTGAACACCGTAGCTCCGGCAACAATCCTAGGGGTTTCTGAAAAAATGCACACATGAACAGAACATCGCGGTCTGGGTTCTAAGCCACTACCTTCGGAATGCAAGGCAATGGCTAACCACTTAGCCTCAGAGACCCCAATCAACATATTCTGATGCAGTCAACTTTCTCATGTCATAGTGAGATCATATATTCTGATGCAGTCAACTTTCTCATGTCATAGTGAGATCATATATTCTGATGCAGTCAACTTTCATGTCATAGTGAGATCATATATTCTGATGCAGTCAACTTTCATGTCATAGTGAGATCATATATTCTGATGCAGTCAACTTTCTCATGTCATAGTGAGATCATATATTCTGATGCAGTCAACTTTCATGTCATAGTGAGATCATATACTTTAGGTTAATTCATAGCTGGTTGACGGGGAACAAAATACTAACACAAGCACGATTCACTTGACTATGTCATCTCTCAAGCTCTCATTTTAGGTTAATTTCATGAAACAAAATGTAGTTTAAAAATATTTCATAATGCGATGAGACATGAATACATAATGAGATGAGACATGAATACATAATGAGATGAGACATGAATACATAATGAGATGAGACATGAATACATAATGAGATGAGACATGAATACATAATGAGATGAGACATGAATACATAATGAGATGAGACATGAATACATAATGAGATGAGACATGAATACATAATGCGATGAGACATGAATACATAATGAGATGAGACATGAATACATAATGAGATGATGTTTCTATTTAGTAAAGTACCAGAGCTTGATCTCTGCCAGTTTGGGGTGTCAGAAGGAGACTCAAATTTGGTGCCAACATTAGGAATCGTCAGTGGAGCTGGGAATGACATCTCTGTGTCTGATCTCATCACCTGGTTACAGCAATGTTACTGTGGTCATCTGGCTATTGAGTTTCAACATTTGGAGGTAGGTTTCAATATTTAAAGGTAGGTAGCAACATTTACAGTAGGTCTCAACTTTTGTTGGTGACGAAAAGTTACCAATAACACTAGAAAAGAGAGAGTCACCAACATCAGCATAAGAAAGAAAGTTGGGACAGAACCTTTGCTTGAATTACATTGAGAAACAAAGAATGAAGTGTTTCAGCCACTTAATAAGAATGCAACCAAACTCTACTGTATACAGAGTCTTCTACAACAGAACATCAGGAAAGCAGGTGTGAGGAAGACCAGAAAAAAAGATGGTTAGATGGCATAGCTGAATCCTGTCAAAAATCAAAAATGACTATCACCCAAGCCACTTGAGCTGCACAAGACAAAAACAGAAAACAATGACACCGGACAACAATCTGGTAACAGTGTGATCACAAAAGAAGAATAAGATCAACATTTGCTGGTATGCTTTAAGATGTACAGGTAGATTTCATATTTCGTTTGTCCCTGCTATCACTGAAATGTTATATGTTCTGTGTAAATATATTTAGGGAAATATCTGTGGCTTAGCGGTAGTGAGCTCGATCACAACCCAAGAGTACCTTGTTCAAACTCCGCAGCAGGTAGTTTGGTAGCAAATTTGAGATTGAACGTATAAGTACTGCCTAGAAAATCAACGACTCGTTTATTGTGGTTGATGGTGGTGTCCTGTAAAGGATACACTATCATTTCAGTTGCCCTGCTATCACCAAATAATCAGCAGGGATTTCAGTTGCCCTGCTATCACCAAATAATCAGCAGGGATTTCAGTTGCCCTGCTATCACCAAATAATCAGCAGGGATTTCAGTTGCCCTGCTATCACCAAATAATCAGCAGGGATTTCAGTTGCCCTGCTATCACCAAATAATCAGCAAGGATTTCAGTTGCCCTGCTATCACCAAATAATCAGCAGACATTTGATGATGTATTTTAATTGATTGATAGGACCATCATCATTACACTTTGGTGAATAATCATGTGTGGTCTGATCACTTTCTTACACAGGAAGATCTCAGTGGCAGTGCACGAACTCCATAGCACCAGTGAAGGTCCACAATGTAATTTTGAAGATGTTAAAACGCTTTTAGGAATTTTATTTTCATCTTTTTAATGAATTTTGCCCAGGCAGCAGCTTTGCAGCCTACTCTTATATTTTCAACTGCCAAGGGTTCTTTTGTGTGTTCAACTTGATGTATGTTTTAGCATTCGTCTCAGATAGAACCAGGAACTCGCTTTCACTTAAATGTCAGCCTTCAAAAATATACCCTGATCATTCCAAGTGGGGAATGAATCTATCACCTTTGGAGCAAGATGTAATCACCTTACCTCTATGCCACAGAGACACACCCACCCCCAATCCAATGTATTTGAATATCACATGACAACACTTGATGAATTTTATTGATATCTTCAGACACAAGCAGAGCGACGCTGGTTTGCCGACAAGTTTGAAACAAGAAACCAGATTTCCATTTCTGATGGCCAGAAAGTTAGCCTAGCTAAGCTTCTCTTAAGGGCCCAGGTAATATTGATGCCTATAGAACTTATATTGCTAGACTGCTGATGGCAAGAAAGTTAGCCTAGCAAAGCTTCACTTAAGGGCCCAGGTAATATCAATGCCTATAGAACTTATATTGCTAGACTGCTGATGGCAAGAAAGTTAGCCTAGCAAAGCTTCACTTAAGGGCCCAGGTAATATCAATACCTATAGAACATATATTGCTAGACTGCTGATGGCAAGATAGTTAGCCTAACAAAGCTTCACTTAAGGGCTCAGGTAATATCAATGCCTATAGAACATATATTGCTAGACTGCTGATGAAGATTTATATTATGCAAATATCTTTTGTTGATGATAATAGCAAACATGTTGATAAGCAATTTGGTTTTTTGTTTGAAATAAAACACCTGGACAACTGACATTAAGTGATCTTACTCTAACATCTGGACAACTGACATTAACACTTTCGCTGCCACCCATTTTTCAACAAAGTCTGACTCACTGCCACGCTATTTTTTCGGCATGATCAGTTTTCAGAGTGACAATTTCAAAAAGCGTAAAAATCAACTAATAAACTTAGGACTTTTAAACTATGGAATAGTGTTCATATATTAATGAGCTACTAACCTGTCTATATGTGGAATATATTCTTTATAATCCACAAGCTATTGTAGTAACTGATATCCCCATACCTATCCACAGTATGATATGCCATCGTTTTCAAGTTGGGTGTCCGTCACCTACTCTTGTACCCCTGGGAATGTCTGCTATTGATCTATAAACATCGTCACGTGAACCACAGTTCAAATTCATATCAGAGTTCGTTTTAACACTATCACTGGCTAAAAAGTCCGAAAAGAGTCATTTTGGACATCACTATTCATCAGCTACGTCAGCCATTTTGAAAATTGTTGTTTACTTATGAAAAATCGGACTTATACCGACGTTTATTGCGTGTGTGTTAGATCCGCCATTTTGGAGAGCTCGCCAGAAAAATATGGAAGTAGTATCGTCACTGGACCCCGTTTTTGGCTAGTGATACTCCACGTTTACAAAAGACATTGTCGACGGCACATGTCAGCCGACAAAAGTTGACGACGGCAGCGAAAGGGAGTTGGTATTTCGCTGACTTTTATCGTCGGTGGCAGCCAAAGTGTTACGGGAACTTACTCTAACATCTGGACAACTGACATTAAGTAAACTTACTCTAACACCTGGACAACTGACATTAAGTGAACTTACTCTAACACCTGGACAACTGACATTAAGTGATCTTACTCTAACACCTGGACAACTGACATTAAGTGATCTTACTCTAACACCTGGACAACTGACATTAAGTGAACTTACTCTAACACCTGAACAACTGACATTAAGTGTATGTTGACTACAGTCTGTTTTAACAACTTTATTGCAGGCCTTTGATCATTTTCTGGCCACAAAGTTCTCCAATGTGAAACGTTACGGTGGTGAAGGTGGTGAGAGCATGATGGGATGTTTAGAGGAGATTCTCCGGAAATGTGCGGAACGTAAGTCTTTGCTGAAATTGTTTCTCTAGCATGGAGGAAAGGTACTATCCGCTCGTAAAGGCACGTGGGATCAGGATATTTTTCTAGAGCTCCCAGATCTCATTGTAGGTGAGATCGAGTTCCTAGCCCTATCAGTGACAGACGATAAAACATAGGTCCTGTCTTCAAGTTGAGCATGTAAAAGAACTATTGGCAGTTGAGAATCAATAAGAATAGACTGCAAAGCGGTTGCATGGCAAAATTCAATTTTGCAAATATTAAAATAAATAATTTAAAAAAAAAATATTTGCAAAATTACATTGGGGACCCATACCAGTGCTATGTAGTTTGTGCACCGCAGCTGACACCTTCCTATGTGACAAATCGATCGAAGTGCACATGGTTAGTCACGAGTGCAATGATGATGGTCCAATCAATCTATCAATCTAACTTCATCATTAATCCTCTCCACTCCTCGTGGAGCATAGAGCCTCAACAGTTGTTCGCCCCTCTCCTCGGTCTCTGGCTGTTCTTTTTATGGTCTCCCAGGTCAATTGAGCACTCTTCAGCTCCTCAGTAAGACCTCGTCTCCAAGTCTGCTTAGGGCGTCCTTTTTCGTTTTCCCTGCGGGTTCCACTCGAGCACCTGTCTAGTGACCTTCAACTGTGTCTTCCGCAAGGTATGGCCTATCCATCGCCATCTTCTCCTCTTGACCTGTATCATCATAGGTTCCTGCCCTGTTCTTATCCACAGATCCGTGTTTGTAACTCTATCATACCATCTCAATCTGAGAATCCGCCGCAAACATCTGTTGACAAAGGTCTGGATCTTATTTGTATTTGCCCTAGTGACTCGCAAGTTTCCGAGCCATACAGCAACACCGACTTCACATATGAGCTGAAAATCCTGAGCTTTGTTTTCGTGGAGATGGCAGCGGACTTCCACACCATGTGCAGGATCGCAAAGGCCTGTCGGGCCTTCCTAATCCTAGCATTAATGTCCTCGTCTGTACCTCCTGATCTGCTGATCTTACTTCCAAGGTAGACAAATTCATCCACATCTTCTATGTCCCTTCCCTCAATCAGTATTGGATCTTGCTGTATGTTGTTGCTATGCATTATTTTAGTCTTCTCTTGACTGATTTTAAGACCGACTCGTTGTGCCGTTTGTGTCAGAGCATCCACTTTTTCCTGCATGTCTTGTAGTCTATGCGAAAGCAAGGCGAGATCGTCCACAAAGTCCAGGTCTTCTAGCTTTGACATAAGTGTCCACTGTATGCCTTTTCCAGACCTGGCGCAGGCTGTGCGTGTGACCCAATCAAGTAGCACCAAGAAGAGGAGGGGGGACAGCAGGTATCCCTGTCTAACACCAGTAGTGACCTGGAACTCCTCTGACAGTCTTCCATCATGAATAACCTGGCAGGCAAACCCCTCATACAGCTGCCTGATGATGTCGACAGTCTTCTCCGGCACGCCATAGTTTCTTAGGATGCCCCACATTGATTTCCTATCTATGCTGTCAAATGCCTTCTCAAAATCAACAAAGCACACGTAGAGCGGAGCCTGCCACTCCATTGTTTGTTCCACTATGATTCTTAAGGTGGCTATCTGGTCATTGCAAGATCTATCCTTCCAGAATCCAGCCTGTTCGTCCCTAAGCCTCTGGTCTATAGCGTCTTTCATCCTGTCCAGAATAACCCTAGTGAGGACTTTGCTGGGAATGGAGAGCAGCATGATCCCTCTCCACTTGTCACAATTTGACAAATTGCCATTCTTTGGCAGTTTCACGAGGAGGCCTTTCTTCCAATCTGCTGGTATCTCCTTCCTGTCCCACACCAAGTTGAACAATATGTGGAGTTGGTTTACCATCTCTTCTCCTCCCTCCCTCAGATATTATCAACTCCTGCCGCCTTGCCCTTTTTTCAAGTTTTTCAAGGCATTGCGGATTTCCTGTTTTGTGATCTCCCCCCACGTTTATGTCCAGCGGGTCTCCTTGCCCTAAATCTAGTGGGTTTAGTGGGGAGGTCTATTTAACACTTCCTGAAATGCTCTTTCCAGCGCCCCAGTTCGCAATTTTAGTCAAAAGTTTTCCAGTCTTATCTCTCACTGGCCTGCTCTGATTATTTTTCCTCCACTGTACCTTCCTCTTCTGTTGTCTGTAGCCCCTCAAACGGTTCTTTAGAGCAATCTGGAAGACTTCCTTGTGGCCTGCGATTGGAGTTTCTTGACATCAAACTTGATTCATGTACTTTGTTGTTTCTTTTTTGCTGATAGTTTCATTTTTAATTTTACAGCTACCAGATGGTGATCAGATCCTATGTCTGCTTCACTCTAACATCTTGTAGTGATGCTCTCCATCGTTGGCAAATTGCCACATGATCGATCTGGTTTTCCGTCCGATGGTCTGACGAGATCCATGTTGCCTTATGGCATCTTCGATGCGGAAAGAGTGTACCCCAATGACAAGCTCATTGGAGGCACAGAAATCTGCAAATATCTCACCATTTTCGTTTATGCTTCCAAGACCATTTACTCCCATCTCTTTTTCCCTGCCAGTGTTTTCGTTGCCCACCTTGGCATTCAAATCCCCCATGAGAATCAGCATGTCATGCTTTGGTACTTTGTCCACAGTTGTCTGTAGTTGTGCATAGAAATGGTCTTTTTCCACCTCCTCTGCATCATTCGTCGGTGCATAACACATAATTATGTATGTCTTCTGGAACCTAGATACGAACCTTTGCACTAATAATGCCCTGGTTCCCATTCCATCAGACTTTTGCTTGCTTCCTTGGTCAGCATCAGGGCCACTCCGGCTTCCTGAGGATCATCTTCATTTTCTTTGCCCGAATGGAGCAGCGTTTCTCCCGTCTGGAGTCTTGTTTCCCCAAAGGCATTCCACCTTGTTTCACACATTCCCAGCAACGTAAGCTTGCACCGATGCATCTCCTTCACCACTTGTGCACATCTGTCTGTCTCTAGCAGTGTCCTTACATTCCACATCCCTACAAGGGTGGACTTCTTCTGTGTAATCAACTTGGGTGCTTCTATCTTTGTTGTCTGCGTCAACAAGGGTCGCAGCACGTCAGCTT
The DNA here is from genome assembly GCA_020796225.1 of Arion vulgaris. Taxonomy (NCBI): domain Eukaryota; kingdom Metazoa; phylum Mollusca; class Gastropoda; order Stylommatophora; family Arionidae; genus Arion; species Arion vulgaris. Next base: position 46,912,958 of record CM036754.1, read on the forward strand.
CCTTGGGTTTGGCTGCTGCGCGTCATCTGTCTCCTGCATGGAGCCCTAGTCCTTCCGAGACTCGAGTTAGTTTTGAACAATTTGTTTTTGGTTTCTGTAACTACTGTTTTTTTTTAATGGATGGGTAGTTAGCCCATCACACAACCCCAACCTGGAGGACCAGGAGACCACATTTAGTCTGCCCTCTCTCCTTCGACCTTCCCGGCTTGGGTAACCCTGCCGGCATAGCTCTCCGGGTCCCTGAGGTACGCAAGCCCCACCCACCACTACAAGGTAATGGCCTCATGGGGGAGATCAATCTAACTTGTTAATGATTAATGAAACCAAATCTGGTTAATGTTTTGATATTAGGATTATGTTTTTACCTTTAGTGTTTGATATTTCATTAGTGCTGTGTGTGTCTGTCTGTCTGTCTGACTGTATTCAATCATGTTTCTTAGATGATGTTGATGATGTTGTGATGTCCATGTCACACCGAGGACGACTAAACTTCATGACTTGTCTACTAAACTTCCCCCCAGTTCTCATGTTTAAAAAGGTATGTATGTCTACAAGTATCATTTGTTTACTTGTCTGCAGAATAAAGCCTTAATCAGTTTATATTTGTTTATACACAAGAGTAAATGTCAGATCTTTTAATAAAAGAGAGCTGATTACCATGGTAACCATGGGATGATTAATCAGGGATATATACCTCTAGGGCAATACTGTCCAGCATATTTATATTTCCTCTTTGAATGCTCCATATCCACCACTTGTTAACCATTCTGTGTGATTTTTATGTGATCTGAGCCTAAGAGGGATTGTACGTGATGCACCTACAAGTAGGCCAGCACATTCGATTTCTGCGATGCTTTTTATTTACTAGGTAGTTTCCTAGACCCTACCTCAGTCACCTCTTACGACATGCCTTGTAGGTCACAGTGGTACTATTCTTTGCTCCTTTGGGCCCGACACCACATGGGTGGTATTTATATATTAGGATGATGATGATGACAATGATGATGATGATGATGATGATGAACTTGTACACAGTGCTTTGATAGTATCTTCTTTTGTTTTGGTTAGAAATAAAAGCTATCATTTATTTATGCTTGGTTGAACATTGTTTGCTTTCAATGCATTATAAGTACATGCATTTGTCTGGGGCTGTATTTGAATATTTTACCTTCTGTCAGATGAAAGGTCATACAGAGATACCAGATGGTGTCAGAGGTGTTGGGGATGTGCTGTCTCATTTCTGTAAGTTTTAGTCTTATAATATGTGTGTGTGACTGTGATAATGGGCTCTTGTCTCATCTTAAGTAATCACATCATCTCTTCTTCTTGTTTGCGTTGTTTTTTATCAACCAGTTTAATCACTGTTCATCAACTGGTGACTGGTGTCAGAATAGAGGGGCTAAGATGGTATGAGAGGGTTACAAATGATGAACTTATGGAGAGAACAAGACAAATTCCAGTAAACCAAGAGGTGAAGAATAGAAGCTGGTGCTAGATAGGACACACTTTGAGAAAACCTGAGGGGAATATAACAAGAAGGGTCCTTTCCTGGAACCCACAGGGACAGCGAAAGAAAGGGAGGCCTAGAAATACATGGAGATGAGAGTTGGAGGCAGAGATTAACAATATAAAGAAGAGCTGCAGGAGATAGCTAGAGATAGGAAGACTTGGCATGATTTGGTTGAGGGCATATGCCCCAATCTGGTTTAAAAAGACAGAGAGGGAGAGTGAGTTTAATCACTCTTTGAGGTTTGTTTGATGGCAAAACAAGTACTGTAGTTTTACAAAGTACAAAAACAATATACAGGGTCATTTTGACCAAAATGCCGTTATCAAGCAATGGATAGAAAATAAGCGAACAAAATTCAGACTTCCGTTACGGCAGACATAACATATACAGTCAGGCAATAAATCGCTAAAGGCCCTAAAATGGTTCCTTTTATTTGCGCTGAGAACAGAAATATGTTGCATCTTGCTATGTTTATAAGTTTCTACTCAAGTAACACAGGTGCATAATAAAATGTTGGCCTGTGGAAAAGTTTGGTTTTGTCTGAGCTAAGAACCCATTACATTTTCTGTCTTTTTTTTGCATCTGTTGTTCAACATTCTTTATTGATCGTTTTGAAGCCACTCAGTGCAGCATGTGTAGGATCTATGTTGAACAGTATGTTCATGCCTTGTAATTTTTCTGACTTGGTGAGGTTGTTCCAGACCTCATTTGCAACTGCTCTGGAACATGTATCATCTTGTCGCAACCAGACAATTTGAAGTTTCTACTCTGAATTTCTTTTCAAAAGAGGTAGAAACTCTCGACTGAGACTGAACACAAGTAAATAGGGAGGGCAGTTTTATTAGCTGCAATGTCAGTGGGGTGTCGGGGCTCACAAGTGAGGCAAAGAATAGTAACACTGCAACCTATGAGGCATGTCTTAAGAGGTGACTACGGCAGGGCCTAGGAAGCTACCCTGGTAAATAAAAGCATCGCAGAAATCGGATGCTCTGGCCTACTTGTAGGTGCATAACTGTCACAATGTACAATTACTCTTAGGCTCAGATCGCATACAAATCACAAAGAGTAGTTTAACAAGTGGTTGATATGGAGCGTCCGATGAAGAAAAAGAAGATTAGCTGCACGATTTTTAATTTTGGTCTCTGCCAATGTTACCCACTCTAGTCCCATGCATCTCACCTCTGGTACAGAGTTTACTGCAGTCTTTTCTTGAGTCAACATAGTTCAGACAGGTTATATCAGCCTCTGACGGAGCCTTGCAGAGAGTTGGCAAATATGGTGCCTTCAACCAATGTGACAATGGGGACTGGAATTTTGCTTACAGATGTACTCTGTTTCTCAATATTTGTACAGTACTTGCGCCTGTTATTTGTCTCTAGTCAACTGTAAACGCATCTACTATGAGATTCTGTTCATCTGTATTGCCAACAGATCTTATAAGATTCATGATTGCTCTTACACTACTACCTTATTGCTTGGTAGCTTTCCTTTCATTCCTACCTGCTTTGTCAGATTACAATGCAGCATTATGTTTCCAGGGCCACTGTGAGGAGGTGGGGTAGGGTCTTGGTCAGTGCCAGCTCACTGACCCTTGCACACACGTATCACTTAATTTTTTTTGCACTTGTGGCCTCAAATCATCTCATATCATCATCATAACATCTCATCATCATAACATCTCATGTCTTGAACTGGAGTCTCTGTGGTGTAGAGGTTATGTGCTCACCTCTCTTTCCTAAGGTACTTGGTTCGCTCCCTCGTGGAGCCATCAGGATATTATTACAGAGATCCCTGATCTCAGTGTAGGTGAGATCAATTTCCTAGTCCTATCAGAGATGGACAATGAAATGTAGGTCCTGTGTTCAAGTTGAGCACATAAAAGAATTCTTGGCAGTTCAAAATCAAGAAGAGCAGGCTGGAAAGCCGCTGCCCTGGCAAAATTCATTATAATTTTTTTTAAATATATTAAAATTCTTACAATTTTCACCATCTTCTAAATTACACCGGGGTACTACTGAGAAATCACTGGTACTACAGAGATTGTGCACTGCAGCTGAGATCTTCATGTGTAAGAAAGAGATCAGAGCACACACGGTTACTCACCGAAGTGCAATGAGGATGGTCCTATCAATCAATTAATCAATGTCTTGAAGTATTTACTATCTTGTCAGATCGATCTATTTCTACCATCATTTTAAGAATATTTTGTTTGTTTGTTTGTACAGACACATCTGTAAACCTGAACTACCAAGATAAACAAGTCCATGTGTCACTCATCCCAAACCCTTCTCACTTGGAGGTGAGTACTGCAAATATTTTATAATCACTAATATTTTGTCTGGATACAGCTTCTTGTATCGTAGTCGTAAACAATAAACATAAAAATAAAAATACTACAAAGCAACTAAATAAACATGTTACAGCCAGTGAACCATAACCTAGCAGGCTTTATAGCATATCAACTTGGCTATATGCAATGATCGTTTTTTTAATAATATAAAATTGTGATATTTGAGTACATTATTTGCAGGCTAGCAGTCCAGTCACTGTTGGAAAAGCTAGATCCAAACTTCAGACTGCTAAAAGGGGAGATTACTCACAGAACTCTGATGCCAGACCTGGGGATGGTGTTCTATGCCTGCAGGTGCATGGAGATGCCAGTTTTACAGGACAGGTGAGATTGTTTGGTTGTTTGCATTCATTATTATCAACCAGTTTAATCACTCTTAGTGATATATTTGGTTTTTGCCAAGATCGACTAAATGTTGCACCTCGCTCATAGACCCCACACTTGTACTCCGAAATGTTTGGCCTAGGACAGGGAAGATGGCATCTGTCGTTATTTTCTGTTGTTGTCGCAGAGTGATTATGTCTAAGATTCTTCACAAGTTAGAGATTCATTTTTATCAAACAATTTCAGGATAGAAATGGAAGCTCTTAACTGATAGAGTACTAGCGGCACTTTAAAGATCCACGCTGCTTATCGCAGGGACATATCGTCATTTGCAAGATTGCAAACATTTACTTGCTTTTCCATTACTTTCCGTTCCCATTACATTTTTATATTAACTGAAAAATACTTTTTTAAATGAAGTGTAAACGATAACGAATACATATCATCGTGGCTTATGCTAGAAATAACAATGAGTTTACCGTTCAGTACAGAATTCAATGTGACCAAAAAAAAACTCGAGATTTGTCATGAATGGTCATGATGCAAGTTTGTAAACAGTTAATAAACTTTGCATCAATTCACAGTTTTCTTAATGTTTATGTATTCATAAATGGATTACCAATATAAAGAGAGCAGTTGGACTTGTTTAATCAACCTTTTGTTTATCAAGACCTTTCTTAAGTTGGTTTTTTGTTTTCCCAATTTCAATTTTTATTGTTATCAGTTATATGAGGACTATCATCATAGCACTCCGGACATGTCCACAGGTGCTCCGATCTCCGCCTCAGCAAATCCAGCAGCGTCCAGCGACCCAACATGCCAGTTCGATGTTGATTAATCAATCTCTTTGCATATCTAGTATGTCGTTCTTTTCGGCTGCACCAATATTGACACCCATCTCTTTCAATCTGGTCAGCGAGTGGGATTCACAGCCTCTGAAACTCCTCTGTTCGGATTCGCTCAATGCGTGAAGAATATCATTTTGATCCATGGCAGCGCCTTTTGATATTTTAGCCAAGCCAGCCAATCTATCAGCTAATTCGTTCATTACCCCTAACTCCTGCCTGCCAAGGTAAAAAAGTGAAGGTGATTTCTCTGATCATTGTCTGTACCAGTACTTCCACCCAGTTGCGTCTCACCATTCCTGATTCGACTTTACAAATCATGCTCATGGAGTCACTGAGTATGAAAACACGAGAGTAGTTGTGAGATGCCAACCATTTCACCACCTCCATTTTTATTGTTAATGAATGCTAATATGTTTCCTGCATAGCTAACACTGCGTTATATTTGCTAATACAGTAAATAATTTGTGAAAGTACATCCATTTGTCTTCAATTTTAAATATAATAAGTCATATTGTAAATCCTATTTAGAAACAATATTTTAGTTTTGCTAAACTACGAGTGCAAGTTTTTTGGAACTAACAAAATAATTCAGCGCAGAGGCCAAAATAACTCTCTATCGAATCAGTGAATGTTTCCATTATTGTATGTCCGCAGGGTGGGGTAGCAGAGTCAGTGAATCTGTTTCCATTATTATATGTCCGCAGGGTGTGGTAGCAGAGTCAGTGAATCTGTTTCCATTATTATATGTCCGCAGGGTGTGGTAGCAGAGTCAGTGAATCTGTTTCCATTATTGTATGTCCACAGGGTATGGTAGCATAGTCAGTGAATCTGTTTTCATTATTGTATGTCCGCAGGGTGTTGTAGCAGAGTCAGTGAATCTGTTTCATTATTGTGTGGTAGCAGAGTCAGTGAATCTGTTTCATTATTGCGTGTAGCAGAGTCAGTGAATCTGTTTCCATTATTATATGTCCGCAGGGTGTGGTAGCAGTCAGTTAATCCGTTTCCTTTATTGTGTGGTAGCAGAGTCAGTGAATCTGTTTCCATCATTATATTCCGCAGGGTGTTGTAGCAGAGTCATTGAATCTGTTTCCATTATTGTATGTCCGCATGATGGGTAGCAGAGTCAGTGAATCTGTTTCCTTTATTGTATGTCCACAGGGTATGGTAGCATAGTCAGTGAATCTGTTTCCATTATTGTATGTCCGCAGGGTGTGGTAGCAGAGTCAGTTAATCCGTTTCCATTATTGTGTGGTAGCAGAGTCAGTGAATCTGTTTCCATTATTATATGTCCGCAGGGTGTCGTAGCAGAGTCATTGAATCTGTTTCCATTATTGTGTGGTAGCAGAGTCAGCGAATCTGTTTCCATTATTGTATGTCTGCAGGGTGTGGTAGCAGAGTCAGTGAATATGTTTCCATTATTGTATGTCCGCAGGGTGTGGTAGCAGAGTCAGTGAATATGTTTCCATTATTGTGTGGTAGCAGAGTCAGCGAATCTGTTTCCATTATTGTATGTCTGCAGGGTGTGGTAGCAGAGTCAGTGAATATGTTTCCATTATTGTATGTCCGCAGGGTGTGGTAGCAGAGTCATTGAATCTATTTCCGTTATTGTATGTCTGCAAGGTGTGGTAGCAGAGGCAGTGAATCTGTTTCCATTGTTGTATGTTGCAGGTGTGGTAGCAGAAACATTTTGTTTTGCTGAAACAGCTCACTTTGATATAGGAGGTAGTGTACACCTGATTGTCAACAATCAAGTTGGGTCTCACACTCAGGCAGACAGGGGAAGGTATGCACTGACAGGTTAGACAACTCTGACTTATCTTTCTTTCTTTCTTTTCTCTAATCTTGTATTGCCTCACAGCATCAGGATAAGAAGAGATTTCTAGAACAGGCTTTCGTGTGCGCTTCATAAACTGTTTTTTGTCTCCTCTGTTGTCTCTGAGGGCTGCCTTTTGCGCGGATGGCCTTTTGCTTTGTATCCACTGTATCGAAGTAACATTGCTCTTGAGATGCACTATCTGTTGGTAATCTGCTTATGTGGCCCAATCAGTTAATTTGTTGTTTCTTGATGAAGTTCAATACTGATGTCTTCATATCTCAACTGGTCTCTTCTTGTTACTCCCAGCATATTGCGTAGACACTTCATCTCTGTTGTGACTAGTTTTCTTCTATCCTTTGATGTCAGCGTCCAGGTTTGGCACTGATAGCATAATGTTGAGAGAAAGATTGTGTTCTTCTTCTTTGTTCTTTACGAAAAATTTTAATCACTCTTTGTGATATGTTTGATTTTGCCAAGAACGTGTATACTTGCACATTGGTTTGGTAGGCCCCAAAACGCATAGACTTCTACACTTTTAGGACTTGTGTATCCGATTTCAACCAAACCTCCTTAGTCGCCTCTTACGACATGTGTGGCAGGTAACAGTAGTTCTATTCTTTACACCCCAAATTAGGGCCCCGGTAACCACTCAGGAGAAATATTGTGTTGAACAATGCTCTTTTAGTGTTCATGGTGACCTGCTTGCATTTCAAAATTGATGTCATTTGTCCTAGTGTTTGATTTGCTTTATTGCATCTATGTTGAATTTCGTTGGTTATTCTTGCTGAGTTCTCCTTCTTATATATTGGTTTATTTCTCTCTTTCTTCTTTGTTTGCTCCCAGTGCCTGTTACAATGCATTTTGTACTTTATGCCTATATATTTTCATTTTAGAATTCATTTCTTTGATGGCAGCTTCTGTAACATTTGATAGTACCTCAACTTCCAGCAGTGCAAAAACAATTGTTTGTAATTAAGAGTTGTCTCTCCTAGACTAAGCAGCCATTTCTATCCTGATTTTGTGTGAAGTTTTCCTTCTTGTATGTGGGTTGTCAACCAAGACTCTCATGCTTCCAGCAGTGCAACAATTGTTTGTAATTAAGAGTTGTCTCTCCTAGACTAAGCAGCCATTTCTATCCTGATTTTGTGTGAAGTTTTCCTTCTTGTATGTGGGTTGTCAGCCAAGACTCTCATGCTTCCAGCCGTGCAACAATTGTTTGTAATTAAGAGTTGTCTCTCCTAGACTAAGCCGCCATTTCTATCCTGATTTTGTGTGAAGTTTTCCTTCTTGTATGTGGGTTGTCAACCAAGACTCTCATGCTTCCAGCAGTGCAACAATTGTTTGTAATTAAGAGTTGTCTCTCCTAGACTAAGCAGCCATTTCTATCCTGATTTTGTGTGAAGTTTTCCTTCTTGTATGTGGGTTGTCAGCCAAGACTCATGCCTTCCCTGCATTGATTTACAGCAAGTTTTTTCCTGATTTTAACCAGAGTATGTGTTCTTGGTGACTGTTTGGTTCATATGCACAAATTGATGAGGACTAATTATTTCTCTGCCAACTAGTGTAGGAGGTGATGTTGATAGCTGGGATGGTTGTCTCAGACACTGAACGATGCAGAAGTAAGAGTTAAATTTGAACATGCCAGACAGTGTTGTCTTCGTGGTAGAGAGTACTAATCAAAGTCTCATGGGTACGATGAGCAAGTGGACTTTAGGAGGGCTACTGCAGTGGAGGCGCAGCACGCCTGGGAATGCCCAATGTGTGTTGATATCAATCACACAACATAACATGGCTGAAATAGTTAATGGTTAGTACACCTACTGTGTGGGTGTGTGGTGCCAGTTCAATACTTTGTGTAATACCTTCAGCAGGTATTGTGCCATTTCTGCAGAGAGGGCCAGTATATGGGGTAATAGCTTGATGCATTAAAGTCAATACTTGGAATTTCAAACTGCTTTCTTTTCATTTTCTAAATGATCAGAAATCCATCAAGTATGTAATCAACTGTAAGTCATGTTGTATTTCAGTTTCCTTTATTGATTGAGTCATCATCTCCACAGGTCCTCACACTACTGCAGCGATATAGCTAAAGTCAACAGTTATCCTGTAATTCATGTCAATGGGGACTATCCAGAGGTAACTCGCATCTGTGTTGAAGTCACAACACACAGCACACATGTGACACTCACACACAACACATATAAGTAAGTTAATTGCATATCCTTTACAGGATTTTGAATCAACCCCAGCTTTTAATGCTGTTTGGGATTTTTCTAGGCATTATTACGTTCAGTAGTTTGCCATTGCATTCTGAACGGTGGTGCCATCGTCCTTTGTAAAATCCATGTGAAACAATTTTCAACCTAACTGTCCGCAGCGTGATTCGAACTCAGAACGTCAGGTTAATAGACCGAGTCACTATCCCTTAGGCCACAGATGCCACCAACACACACATATACATTCTGGAAATATATCTCTCTATGCATGGCCTGTTTATTGATACTACAAATTATTCTATGGATATCTATGTCTTTCAATGAGAACGATATGGACAAAGAAATGTATATGGCAGTATTACAAAAGCAAGGACAACATTGATAATATCTATGTCTTTCAATGAGAACGATATGGACAAAGAAATGTATATGCCAGTATTACAAAAGCAAGGACAAAATTGATAATTAAATATGTAAAATGACAACAATCAATGTTTCACCATAGACATTTATCAAGAAGTGACTGTTGCTTTCCGTGTTGTGTCTGAACCTCGAGCAAGGATGAAGTGTCCTCTCCATTTATGCCTAGCCTGGATAGTTGATAAGGGGAATGTGTCTTGCCCATTTTGCACTCTACCTTACTATTTCATACAAAAGAAAGTCATATGATTGGAATCAAGCAAGGGATGCCAGAAGATGGAATCGAAATACACACATAACTGTTTTAGGGCCCCTCCTCTGGATTTGTGGTCAAGGTTTACTCCTGTAGCCTTCTGCATAACAGTGCTGACCCACAAGACAGTGGGGATGTTCTGTCAGGTTTACTCCCTATCCTTTAGCTCTCCCGAGCCCTCCACAAGGCAGTGGGTTTAACAGTTGCAGATGGTACCATCTACTGCCACTAAAACTGATCTCAAGTTTAAGAATATGAAATCACTGAAATATACAACCAGCATCCTACGTAATCATGGTTTCTTTCAGATCTGATCATGTCTGCCACCTCAGATTTGTAGGTTTCCGTACATCGCCTGCTTTTCAAAGAATTATTTCCAAGGGGAGATAAGTATATCTAAGAAGTGGAAGAAGATTTATGAGTGAGAAGTGAACATAACGGGAGACAGAAGAATTAGATATAACATTAATTATAAGCGAGAAGATCATCATGGAAGGAGGCATACCAGCAAAGAGAAGAAGAGGAAGACCACGGAGAAGATGGATTCAGGATGTAACTGATGGTTTGAACATGACGGCTACAGAGGCAGGACATCTGGCCTATGAGAGAGAGAAATTCTGGAGGACCATTGGGGTGGCAAAGTTTGGCTCAGGACAAGCTATTTGATGATGATGATGAAAGATGTTATCATTGTTCTTGTATGAATCATAGAATTCAAATATTGTGTAACATTACTCTTTTTGTCTTTGTTTCCTAACCGTAGGATGTTGTAAGAGCAGCTTCATTAGCTATGGAATATCGGCAGAAGTTCCGCGATGTGTTCATTGACTCTGTGCTACCGCAGATGGGGACACAATGAAATGGATGAGCCATCATTTATACAGCCAGTTAGTAACTCGTCAATCAACAACAGAAGAAGCGCACCAGACCATTATGCCCAGTCTCTGTGGTAAATATTCTAGAGTTAGTCTAAGGACTTGACTTATTCTCTCCACTCTTGTAGGAGAAAAGACTTAACAGTTGTTCGCATTTTCCTGGTCTCTGGCTGTTTTCTTTATGGTCTCCTGGATAATCAGCACTCTTCATTTCCTCAAGAAGACTTCGTCTCTGGGTCTGCTTAGACATTCTTTTTCCATTTTCCTTGGGCTCATTCAAGTCTTGTCTAGTGACACTCAACTGTCTTCTTAGGTATAGTCTGACCCATCGCATTTTGTCCTCTTAACCTGGGTCATCGCCTCTTATCTTACAAAGTCTGTCTTGCAACTCTGTCATACCATCTCAGTTTGAGACTACGCAAGACATCCGCTGACAAAGTTCTGATCTTATTTGATTAAACTTGGTGACTCGCCACATTTCTAGCCATACAGCAATCACAGATTTTCGTTGAGCTGAATATCCTGAGCTTTGTTTTCATGGAGATGGCAGTGGACTTCACACGTGTACAGGATAGCAAAGGCTTGTCAGGCTTTCCTAATTATGACATTAATGTCCTCATCTGACCTCCTGATTGGTCTTATCTTGTTCAAGAGTAGTCAAATACTATCATTAAATTAGACATGTGTTCTGCCCTGTTCTGTTACATCTCTATTCTCTTACAAACTTCCTCTCTCTCTCTCTCTCTCTCTCTGTCTCTTGTGCAAAGACAGCATAATGCACACATTCTTCTCATTCTTGTTGTCCTTTGTATTGTGTTCTAGCTTGATATTGATTGATAGGACCATCATCATGCATTCTGTGAGTAATCATGGTGCTCCAATCTATTTCTACATAGGAAGATTCTGCCGCAGGCATGAAACCAAGCACCGGATAGGGTCCCAGTAATTTAGAAGATTATAGAATATTGCTGGAATTCAGCTCTTGTTCTACTATTCTTCCAGGTTGTTTTGGTCTTCCGCTTTGTTTACGCCTGTTGTCCTTGTCAGACAGTTCAGTGACAGAGTTAGTCTCCATGCGCCAACCATCTCCAATGTCTTTAGATGATGGTATCATATTCTGTTACTGACACTGTGTAAGCTGTCTGGTTTGAGATTTTCCTGGCTGAGTTGGCTAAGCATATGATAGGGACATCATTATAGAAGATGGTTACTAAGCAACTAGAGTACGTTCCCTTTGTCCAACTTGAAAATATGGAAAGTCAAATGATTAAATCTAAAAACCAAACTTAAAATGTATAGAAGCATTGTCCTGGAAGATTATACATAGTGAGTGCTGGACAATATATAGAAGCATTGTCCTGGGAGTGTTATTATACAGTAGTGAGTGCTGGACAATATATAGAAGCATTGTCCTGGGAGTGTTATTATACAGTAGTGAGTGCTGGACAATATAAGCAGTGTCCTGGGAGTGTTATTATACAGAGTGAGTGCTGGACAATATGAAGCAGTGTCCTGGGAGTGTTATTATACAGTAGTGAGTACTGGACAATATATAGAAGCATTGTCCTGGGAGTGTTATTATATAGTAGTGAGTGCTGACAATATAGAAGCATTGTCCTGGGAGTGTTATTATACATTAGTGAGTGCTGGACAATAGAAGCAGTGTCCTGGGAGTGTTATTATATAGTAGTGAGTGCTGGACAATATAAGCAGTGTCCTGGGAGTGTTATTATACAGTAGTGAGTGCTGGACAATATAAGCAGTGTCCTGTGAGTGTTATTATATAGTAGTGAGTGCTGGACAATATAAGCAGTGTCCTGTGAGTGTTATTATATAGTAGTGAGTGCTGACAATATATAGCTATGTCCTGGGAGTGTATATACAGAGTGAGTGCTGACAATATAAGCAGTGTCCTGTGAGTGTTATTATATAGTAGTGAGTGCTGGACAATATAAGCAGTGTCCTGTGAGTGTTATTATATAGTAGTGAGTGCTGACAATATATAGAAGCATTGTCCTGGGAGTGTATTATATAGAGTGAGTGCTGGACAATATAAGCAGTGTCCTGTGAGTGTTATTATACAGTAGTGAGTGCTGGACAATAGAAGCAGTGTCCTGGGAGTGTTATTATATAGCAGTGAGTGCTGGACAATATAAGCAGTGTCCTGTGAGTGTTATTATACAGTAGTGAGTGCTGGACAATAGAAGCAGTGTCCTGGGAGTGTTATTATATAGTAGTGAGTGCTGGACAATATAAGCAGTGTCCTGTGAGTGTTATTATACAGTAGTGAGTGCTGGACAATAGAAGCAGTGTCCTGGGAGGTTATTATAAGTAGTGAGTGCTGGACAATATAAGCAGTGTCCTGTGAGTGTTATTATATAGTAGTGAGTGCTGGACAATATATAGAACATGTCCTGGGAGTGTTATTATACAGTAGTGAGTGCTGGACAATATAAGAGTGTCCTGGAGGTTATTATATAGTAGTGAGTGCTGGACAATATAAGCAGTGTCCTGTGAGTGTTATTATATAGTAGTGAGTGCTGGACAATATATAGAAGCATTGTCCTGGGAGTGTTATTATATAGTAGTGAGTGCTGGACAATATAAGCAGTGTCCTGTGAGTGTTATTATACAGTAGTGAGTGCTGGACAATAGAAGCAGTGTCCTGGGAGTGTTATTATATAGTAGTGAGTGCTGGACAATATGCAGTGTCCTGTGAGTGTTATTATACAGAGTGAGTGCTGACAATAAAGCAGTGTCCTGAGTGTTATTATACAGAGTGAGTGCTGACAAAGAAGCAGTGTCCTGGGAGTGTTATTATACAGTAGTGAGTGCTGGACAATAGAAGCATTGTCCTGGGAGTGTTATTATACAGTAGTGAGTGCTGGACAATAGAAGCATTGTCCTGGGAGTGTTATTATACAGTAGTGAGTGCTGGACAATAGAAGCAGTGTCCTGGGAGTGTTATTATATAGTAGTGAGTGCTGGACAATAGAAGCAGTGTCCTGGGAGTGTTAATATACAGTAGTGAGTGCTGGACAATAGAAGCAGTGTCCTGGGAGTGTTATTATACAGTAGTGAGTGCTGGACAATAGAAGCATTGTCCTGGGAGTGTTATTATATAGTAGTGAGTGCTGGACAATATATAGAGCATTGTCCTGGAGTGTTATTATATAGTAGTGAGTGCTGGACAATAGAAGCAGTGTCCTGTGAGTGTTATTATACAGTAGTGAGTGCTGGACAATAGAAGCAGTGTCCTGTGAGTGTTATTATACAGTAGTGAGTGCTGGACAATAGAAGCAGTGTCCTTGGAGTGTTATTATACAGTAGTGAGTGCTGGACAATAGAAGCAGTGTCCTGGGAGTGTATATATAGTAGTGAGTGCTGGACAATATAAGCAGTGTCCTGTGAGTGTTATTATACAGTAGTGAGGCTGACAATAGAAGCAGTGTCCTGGGAGTGTTATTATACAGTAGTGAGTGCTGGACAATAGAAGCAGTGTCCTGGGAGTGTTATTATACAGTAGTGAGTGCTGACAATAGAAGCATGTCCTGGGAGGTTATTATACAGTAGTGAGTGCTGACAATAGAAGCAGTGTCCTGGGAGGTTATTATAAGTAGTGAGTCCTGGACAATAGAAGCAGTGTCCTGGGAGTGTTATTATACAGAGTGAGTGCTGGACAATAGAAGCATGTCCTGGGAGTGTTATTATACAGTAGTGAGTGCTGACAATAGAAGCATTGTCCTGGGAGGTTATTATACAGTAGTGAGTGCTGGACAATAGAAGCAGTGTCCTGGGAGTGTTATTATATAGTAGTGAGTGCTGGACAATATAAGCAGTGTCCTGGGAGTGTTATTATATAGTAGTGAGTGCTGGACAATATAAGCAGTGTCCTGTGAGTGTTATTATATAGTAGTGAGTGCTGGACAATATAAGCAGTGTCCTGGGAGTGTTATATATAGTGAGTGCTGACAGAATAGAGTGTCCTGGGAGGCAATACAGAGTAGTGCTGACATATAGCAGTGTCCTGGGAGTGTTATTATATAGTAGTGAGTGCTGGACAATATAAGCAGTGTCCTGTGAGTGTTATTATATAGTAGTGAGTGCTGGACAATATAAGCAGTGTCCTGGGAGTGTTATTATATAGTAGTGAGTGCTGGACAATATAAGCAGTGTCCTGGGAGGGTTATTATACAGTAGTGAGTGCTGGACAATAGAAGCATTGTCCTGGGAGTGTTATTATACAGTAGTGAGTGCTGGACAATAGAAGCAGTGTCCTGGGAGTGTTATTATATAGTAGTGAGTGCTGGACAATAGAAGCAGTGTCCTGGGAGTGTTATTATATAGTAGTGAGTGCTGGACAATATAAGCAGTGTCCTGTGAGTGTTATTATATAGTAGTGAGTGCTGACAATATAAGCAGTGTCCTGGGAGTGTTATTATATAGTAGTGAGTGCTGGACAATATAAGCAGTGTCCTGGGAGTGTTATTATACAGTAGTGAGTGCTGGACAATAGAAGCAGTGTCCTGGGAGTGTTATTATACAGAGTGAGTGCTGACAATAGAAGCAGTGTCCTGTGAGTGTTATTATACAGTAGTGAGTGCTGGACAATATAAGCAGTGTCCTGGGAGTGTTATTATATAGTAGTGAGTGCTGGACAATATAAGCAGTTTCCTGGGAGTGTTATTATATAGTAGTGAGTGCTGGACAATATAAGCAGTGTCCTGGGAGTGTTATTATATAGTAGTGAGTGCTGGACAATAGAAGCAGTGTCCTGTGAGTGTTATTATACAGTAGTGAGTGCTGGACAATATATAGAAGCATTGTCCTGGGAGTGTATATATAGTAGTGAGTGCTGACAAATATAGACATTGTCCTGGGAGTGTTATTATATAGTAGTGAGTGCTGGACAATATATAGAAGCAGTTTCTGGAGTGTTATTATACAGTAGTGAGTGCTGACAATATAAGCAGTGTCCTGGGAGTGTTATTATATAGTAGTGAGTGCTGGACAATAGAAGCAGTGTCCTGGGAGTGTTATTATACAGTAGTGAGTGCTGGACAAATATAGAAGCATTGTCCTGGGAGGTTATTATAGTAGTGAGTGCTGGACAATAGAAGCATTGTCCTGGGAGTGTTATTATACAGTAGTGAGTGCTGGACAATAGAAGCAGTGTCCTGTGAGTGTTATTATACAGTAGTGAGTGCTGGACAATATAAGCAGTGTCCTGGGAGTGTTATTATATAGTAGTGAGTGCTGGACAATATAAACAGTTTCCTGGGAGTGTTATTATATAGTAGTGAGTGCTGGACAATATAAGCAGTGTCCTGGGAGTGTTATTATATAGTAGTGAGTGCTGGACAATAGAAGCAGTGTCCTGTGAGTGTTATTATACAGTAGTGAGTGCTGGACAATATATAGAAGCATTGTCCTGGGAGTGTTATTATATAGTAGTGAGTGCTGGACAATATATAGAAGCATTGTCCTGGGAGTGTTATTATATAGTAGTGAGTGCTGGACAATATATAGAAGCAGTTTCCTGGGGGGTTATTATACAGAGTGAGTGCTGGACAATATAAGCAGTGTCCTGGGAGTGTTATTATATAGTAGTGAGTGCTGGACAATATAAGCAGTGTCCTGGGAGTGTTATTATATAGTAGTGAGTGCTGGACAATAGAAGCAGTGTCCTGGGAGTGTTATTATATAGTAGTGAGTGCTGGACAATATAAGCAGTGTCCTGGGAGTGTTATTATATAGTAGTGAGTGCTTGACAATAGAAGCAGTGTCCTGGGAGTGTTATTATACAGTAGTGAGTGCTGGACAATAGAAGCAGTGTCCTGGGAGTGTTATTATACAGTAGTGAGTGCTGGACAATAGAAGCAGTGTCCTGGGAGTGATTATACAGTAGAGTGCTGGACAATAGAAGCATTGTCCTGGGAGTGTTATTATACAGTAGTGAGTGCTGGACAATAGAAGCAGTGTCCTGGGAGTGTTATTATATAGTAGTGAGTCCTGGACAATAGAAGCAGTGTCCTGGGAGTGTTATTATACAGTGGAGTGCTGACAATAGAAGCAGTGTCCTGGGAGTGTTATTATACAGTAGTGAGTGCTGGACAATAGAAGCATTGTCCTGGGAGTGTTATTATACAGTAGTGAGTGCTGGACAATAGAAGCAGTGTCCTGGGAGTGTTATTATATAGTAGTGAGTGCTGGACAATATAAGCAGTGTCCTGGGAGTGTTATTATATAGAGTGAGTGCTGACAATATAAGCAGTGTCCTGTGAGTGTTATTATATAGTAGTGAGTGCTGGACAATATAAGCAGTGTCCTGGGAGTGTTATTATATAGTAGTGAGTGCTGGACAATATAAGCAGTGTCCTGGGAGTGTTATTATACAGTAGTGAGTGCTGGACAATATAAGCAGTGTCCTGGGAGTGTTATTATATAGTAGTGAGTGCTGGACAATATAAGCAGTGTCCTGTGAGTGTTATTATATAGTAGTGAGTGCTGGACAATATAAGCAGTGTCCTGGGAGTGTTATTATATAGTAGTGAGTGCTGGACAATATAAGCAGTGTCCTGGGAGTGTTATTATACAGTAGTGAGTGCTGGACAATAGAAGCATTGTCCTGGGAGGCATATACAGTAGTGAGTGCTGGACAATAGAAGCAGTGTCCTGGGAGTGTTATTATATAGTAGTGAGTGCTGGACAATAGAAGCAGTGTCCTGGGAGTGTTATTATATAGTAGTGAGTGCTGGACAATATAAGCAGTGTCCTGTGAGTGTTATTATATAGTAGTGAGTGCTGGACAATATAAGCAGTGTCCTGGGAGTGTTATTATATAGTAGTGAGTGCTGGACAATATAAGCAGTGTCCTGGGAGTGTTATTATACAGTAGGGAGTGCTGGACAATAGAAGCAGTGTCCTGGGAGTGTTATTATACAGTAGTGAGTGCTGGACAATAGAAGCAGTGTCCTGTGAGTGTTATTATACAGTAGTGAGTGCTGGACAATATAAGCAGTGTCCTGGGAGTGTTATTATATAGTAGTGAGTGCTGGACAATATAAGCAGTTTCCTGGGAGTGTTATTATATAGTAGTGAGTGCTGGACAATATAAGCAGTGTCCTGGGAGTGTTATTATATAGTAGGAGTGCTGGACAATAGAAGCAGTGTCCTGTGAGTGTTATTATACAGTAGTGAGTGCTGGACAATATATAGAAGCATTGTCCTGGGAGTGTTATTATATAGTAGTGAGTGCTGGACAATATATAGAAGCATTGTCCTGGGAGGTTATTATAAGTAGTGAGTGCTGGACAATATATAGAAGCAGTTTCCTGGGAGTGTTATTATACAGTAGTGAGTGCTGGACAATATAAGCAGTGTCCTGGGAGTGTTATTAATAGTAGTGAGTGCTGGACAATAGAAGCAGTGTCCTGGGAGTGTTATTATACAGTAGTGAGTGCTGGACAATATATAGAAGCATTGTCCTGGGAGTGTTATTATATAGTAGTGAGTGCTGGACAATAGAAGCAGTGTCCTGGGAGTGGTATTATACAGTAGTGAGTGCTGGACAATAGAAGCAGTGTCCCGAGTGTTATTATACAGTAGTGAGTGCTGACAATATAAGCAGTGTCCTGGGAGTGTTATTATATAGTAGTGAGTGCTGGACAATATAAGTAGTTTCCTGGGAGTGTTATTATATAGTAGTGAGTGCTGGACAATATAAGCAGTGTCCTGGGAGTGTTATTATATAGTAGTGAGTGCTGGACAATAGAAGCAGTGTCCTGTGAGTGTTATTATACAGTAGTGAGTGCTGGACAATATATAGAAGCATTGTCCTGGGAGTGTTATTATATAGTAGTGAGTGCTGGACAATATATAGAAGCATTGTCCTGGGAGTGTTATTATATAGTAGGAGGCTGGACAATATATAGAAGCAGTTTCCTGGGAGTGTATTATACAGAGTGAGTGCTGGACAATATAACAGTGTCCTGGGAGTGTTATTATATAGTAGTGAGTGCTGGACAATATAAGCAGTGTCCTGGGAGTGTTATTATATAGTAGTGAGTGCTGGACAATAGAAGCAGTGTCCTGGGAGTGTTATTATATAGTAGTGAGTGCTGGACAATATAAGCAGTGTCCTGGGAGTGTTATTATATAGTAGTGAGTGCTGGACAATATAAGCAGTGTCCTGGGAGTGTTATTATATAGTAGTGAGTGCTGGACAATAGAAGCAGTGTCCTGTGAGTGTTATTATATAGTAGTGAGTGCTGGACAATATAAGCAGTGTCCTGTGAGTGTTATTATATAGTAGTGAGTGCTGGACAATAGAAGCAGTGTCCTGTGAGTGTTATTATACAGTAGTGAGTGCTGGACAATATAAGCAGTGTCCTGTGAGTGTTATTATATAGTAGTGAGTGCTGGACAATAGAAGCAGTGTCCTGTGAGTGTTATTATATAGTAGTGAGTGCTGGACAATAGAAGCAGTTTCCTGTGAGTGTTATTATACAGTAGTGAGTGCTGGACAATAGAAGCAGTGTCCTGGGAGTGTTATTATATAGTAGTGAGTGCTGGACAATAGAAGCAGTGTCCTGGGAGTGTTATTATATAGTAGTGAGTGCTGGACAATAGAAGCAGTGTCCTGGGAGTGTTATTATATAGTAGTGAGTGCTGGACAATATAAGCAGTGTCCTGGGAGTGTTATTATATAGTAGTGAGTGCTGGACAATATAAGCAGTGTCCTGGGAGTGTTATTATATAGTAGTGAGTGCTGGACAATAGAAGCAGTGTCCTGGGAGTGTTATTATACAGTAGTGAGTGCTGGACAATATATAGAAGCATTGTCCTGGGAGGTATATATAGTAGTGAGTGCTGGACAATAGAAGCAGTGTCCTGGGAGTGGTATTATACAGTAGTGAGTGCTGGACAATAGAAGCAGTGTCCTGTGAGTGTTATTATACAGTAGTGAGTGCTGGACAATATAAGCAGTGTCCTGGGAGTGTTATTATATAGTAGTGAGTGCTGGACAATATAAGTAGTTTCCTGGGAGTGTTATTATATAGTAGTGAGTGCTGACAATATAAGCAGTGTCCTGGGAGTGTTATTATATAGTAGTGAGTGCTGGACAATAGAAGCAGTGTCCTGTGAGTGTTATTATACAGTAGTGAGTGCTGGACAATATATAGAAGCATTGTCCTGGGAGGTTATTATATAGAGTGAGTGCTGGACAATATATAGAAGCATTGTCCTGGGAGTGTATTATATAGTAGTGAGTGCTGACAATATATAGAAGCAGTTTCCTGGGAGTATATACAGAGTGAGTGCTGGACAATATAAGCAGTGTCCTGGGAGGTTATTATATAGTAGTGAGTGCTGACAATATAAGCAGTGTCCTGGGAGTGTTATTATATAGTAGTGAGTGCTGGACAATAGAAGCAGTGTCCTGGGAGTGTTATTATATAGTAGTGAGTGCTGACAATATAAGCAGTGTCCTGGGAGTGTTATTATATAGTAGTGAGTGCTGACAATATAAGCAGTGTCCTGGGAGTGTTATTATATAGTAGGAGTGCTGGACAATAGAAGCAGTGTCCTGTGAGTGTTATTATATAGTAGTGAGTGCTGGACAATAGAAGCAGTGTCCTGGTAGTGTTATTATACAGTAGTGAGTGCTGGACAATAGAAGCAGTGTCCTAGGAGTGTTATTATACAGTAGTGAGTGCTGGACAATATAAGCAGTGTCCTGTGAGTGTTATTATATAGTAGTGAGTGCTGGACAATAGAAGCAGTGTCCTGTGAGTGTTATTATATAGTAGTGAGTGCTGGACAATAGAAGCAGTTTCCTGTGAGTGTTATTATACAGTAGTGAGTGCTGGACAATAGAAGCAGTGTCCTGGGAGTGTTATTATATAGTAGTGAGTGCTGGACAATAGAAGCAGTGTCCTGGGAGTGTTATTATATAGTAGTGAGTGCTGGACAATAGAAGCAGTGTCCTGGGAGTGTTATTATATAGTAGTGAGTGCTGGACAATATAAGCAGTGTCCTGGGAGGTTATTATACAGTAGTGAGTGCTGACAACATAAGCAGTGTCCTGGGAGTGTTATTATATAGTAGTGAGTGCTGGACAATAGAAGCAGTGTCCTGTGAGTGTTATTATATAGTAGTGAGTGCTGGACAATATAAGCAGTGTCCTGGGAGTGTTATTATATAGTAGTGAGTGCTGGACAATATAAGCAGTGTCCTGGGAGTGTTATTATACAGTAGTGAGTGCTGGACAATATAAGCAGTGTCCTGTGAGTGTTATTATATAGTAGTGAGTGCTGGACAATATAAGCAGTGTCCTGTGAGTGTTATTATATAGTAGTGAGTGCTGGACAATATAAGCAGTGTCCTGTGAGTGTTATTATATAGTAGTGAGTGCTGGACAATATAAGCAGTGTCCTGGGAGTGTTATTATATAGTAGTGAGTGCTGACAATATAAGCAGTGTCCTGGGAGTGTTATTATATAGAGTGAGTGCTGGACAATATAGCAGTGTCCTGGGAGTGTTATTATATAGTAGTGAGTGCTGGACAATGACCCATAACATCATACACAAGCTGGAAACATTCCAAAATAAGATGTGACATCTGTTAGTTTTGGTTTGTTGTTATGTCATCAATTAATGACACTGTCTATGTTTGTTCTGTCTAGTCTAAGGGACTATGTAATGAGGCTGGACTGAAAGAAAATGTGCAACAATGGAACTCAGAGTTGTCAGAACATCTGGACCAGGTGACATCTTACAAAATCAAGGTGAGTACATCTACAGGTGTGAACATCTACAGGTGAGTTAGTCTATAGGTGTGAACATCTACACGGGTGTACATCTACAGGTGTGTTGAGTTTTCTGGGTCAGATCACAAACTGTATCATCATCAGCATCATGTGCTATATTTAAGTGTTGCTGGAGATGAGCAACATCTGTCTTGTCTTTCAAACATTCAAGTATATGCAAGACTTGCTATTTTTCTCTTTTCCCTTCTTCTTCTTAAAATGCTTCATATTGACCACTTGTTAAACCACTCTTGTGATCTTAGCCCAAGTGCGATCGTAGATTGTGAAGTTATGCGCTACAAGTAGGCCAGCACATCTGATTTATGCAACGCTTGTTATTTACTAGGTGAGAACAAGGAGTTTTGTGTAAAAACCTCAGGGGAAGCAAAGAATATGATTAATAAGTAGACAGAGTACTTATTTCCTGGGTTTAGTTTCCCCTAGGTCACTGCCTCAATCACCTCTTACGACATGCCTTGTAGGTCGCAGTATTAATATTCTATGCTCCTTGAGAGCCCCGAACCACACAGGGTCTCATTTCCTAAATATAGCCATGAGAAATGACATGATCACTGGACCTGTCTTATTTAGTATGAGGTGACTAAACAATCACATAGTCCATGACAGGGGGATGACAGGGACACAGGAGAGAACAGTCACAACATATTCGTACACATCCTTCTTTCTTTCTCCTTCCCATTTGTCATATCCATATTCCCCATCATGTATAAGTCAACATTTGTCATATTCATATTTCTCCATCATGTATAATTACATTTGTCATATCTCTATATTTCTCCAAAAGGTGGAGGCTGCAGTAAACTTGAAATAGTAACAGACAAGTACTACATTTAAATCATCAACAGTGACGATAAACAACGTTTCACAAAGGCCTTTAATCCATTCTGTTGTAATGTTTGTTGATAAAGGCCTTTGGTAAACGCTGTTTATCGTCACTGTTGATGTATTTGTAAAACTGTAGTACTTTGTGTTTACGTGTTTAGCTATATTTCTCCATCATGTATAAGTCTACATTTGTCATATCTCTATATTTCTCCATCATGTATAAATCTACATTTGTCATATCTCTATATTTCTCCATCATGTATAAATCTACATTTGTCATATCTCTATATTTCTCCATCATGTATAAGTCTACATTTGTCATATCTCTATATTTCTCCATCATGTATAAGTCTACATTTGTCATATCTCTATATTTCTCTATCATGTATAAGTCTACATTTGTCATATCTCTATATTTCTCCATCATGTATAAGTCTACATTTGTCATATCTCTATATTTCTCCATCATGTATAAGTCTACATTTGTCATATCTCTATATTTCTCTATCATGTATAAGACACTTGAATGTAGCTTAAGGTAAACAAGATGAAACAGAAATAAATTGAATGCTTGCAAGCTAGTTCAGGATGAGAAAATAAATTTCTTCTTTGCACGCTCCATATTGAACACTTGTTAACCACTCTGTGTGATCTGAGCCTAAGAGCAATTATACATTGTGCCAGTTATGCGCCCACAAATTGGCCAGCACATCCGATTTCTGCTATGTTTTTATTTACTAGGTAGCTTCCTAGGTCTACATCAGTCGCCTCTTACGACATGCCTTGTAGATCGTAGTGGTAGGCAGAGTGAACAGAAGGAAGGAAGAGCGAATGAAAGGAAGGGAGAGCGAACCGAAGGAAGGAAGGAAGAGTGAACAGAAGGAAGGGCCAATGAAAGGGAGGAAGGAAGAGTGGACAGAAGGAAGGAAGAGCCAATGGAAGGAAGTATTGTAGGGATGATGTTCTTTGTGGTGGTTTGATGTAATATGTGGTTTAGTTACGAACAATACATCTTCAGGACGGTTACAATATAGTAAAACAACCATCATGTTGTGACATTCGTATATTTTTTATTGATGTTACTTGGACACAGACAAAACACGTCTTGTCTGGTTTCAGTGTTTATGTTCGTCTCCCTATGTTGTCACTACGTCGCTAAGCAGTACTAACAATTCTACGTCAACTAGTTTCACTACGTCAATGTTCCGTTCTAGTGTTGCTACTGCTCATAGTGAGCAGATTTGGTGTGCAAACACTACAGTCTCTACTTATGCATTTCTACAAACTTATCTATCTAAACTACCTGTCTAGTCTGTTGGCTACTACCTGGGGTTGGGGAACGGTTGTGCCCGATCCTGGCAGACTACTACAGAAGGAAGAACGGAAGGAAGAGTGAACAGAAGGAAGGAAGAGCCAATGAAAGGAAGGAAGGAAGAGTGAACAGAAGGAAGGAAGAGCCAATGGAAGGAAGGACGAGTCAATGAAAGGAAGGAAGGAAGAGTGAACGTAAGGAAGGAAGAGCCAATGGAAGGGAGGAAGAGTGAACGAAAGGAAGGAAGAGTGAACGAAAGGAAGGAAGAGCCAATGAAAGGAAGGAACGAAGAGCAAACAGAAGGAAGGAGGAACAGATGAAAGGAAGGAAGAAAGAGCGAATGAAAGGATTATAAAATTCATGTATCGTGTTTCAGAATATGACATTCTTTGTTTTCTCTATTGTTTCTAGCCATATCACCTGCAAGGACGATGGTCATCTTTGGTCCAGGCAGGAGATGATATTACAACATGGGACACAGGTGTTCCACTTGACATGCTGAAATATGTTGGGGCAAGATCAGCCACTGTTCCTGCTAATTTGGTGAGTCATGTACCTTTGATCGTGTATGACATGCACAAGACAGAAGTTACATGGAGACAGATATATGTATTTCAAATAGCAATCTATTTCTTCGAACGATCCATAACTACCATTTGTTAAACCACTCCATGATTTGTATGTGATCTGAACCTAAGAGCTATTGTACACTGTGCCAATTATGCGCCTACAAGTAGGCCAGCACATCTGATTTCTGCGATGCTTTTATTTACTAGGTAGCTTCTATGCCCTATCTCTTTCATCTCACAACTATGCCTTGTAGGTCACAGTGTTACTATTCTTGCCTCTTACAACATGCCTTGTAGGTGGCAGTCTTACAACATGCCTTGTAGGTCACAGTGTTACAACATGCCTTGTAGGTGGCAGTCTTACAACATGTCTTGTAGGTGGCAGTCTTACAACATGTCTTGTAGGTCACAGTGTTACAACATGTCTTGTAGGTGGCAGTGTTACAACATGCCTTGTAGGTGGCAGTCTTACAACATGCCTTGTAGGTCACAGTGTTACTACATGCCTTGTAGGTGGCAGTGTTACAACATGCCTTGTAGGTCACAGTGTTACTATGATTTTGCTTCCGTTGATGGTCCCAGCAACACACAGGCGAAATAACAGCTGATAATTTATCTTTGAAAGAGAAACATTTGTTGACATTTTGATATCAAATACCATATTTGTTCAGAGAAGACAAGATGAGAGATGGATACTTTTGAATGAGGACAAGGGTATGATCCGAAAAAATGAGTGTGCAGGCAATAGATTGAATCACTACAAGCGTCAACAATTTGCAGAATTACACTTATCTTTGTTCTGGGGCATATGGGTGCTGATGGCAGTGAGAGAGCAGACAGGCTCTGCCACCATATCAGGGAGTCAGCCAAATGATCGCTCTCATAGTCTTTCTTTCTTTTCCCAATCATGTTTGCTTCATAGAGTCAGGATAAGAAGAGATTTCTAGAACGGGCTTTTGTGTGCGCTTCATAAATAACGTTTTTCATCACCTTTGTTATCTCTGAGGTCCACCTTTTGCGTAGCTGACCTTTTGCTTTGTATCCATTGTATCAGAGCAACATCGCTCTTTGAGTTGCACTGTCTGTTGGCAATCTGCTTATGTGGCCGAACCATTTAACTTGTTATTTCTTGATGAAGTTTAGTACTGATGTTGTACCCACTATTTTTTCTGATGTTTTCAACAGAAATAATTTTCAGTTCAATTAATCCACTTCAACTGCTAGATTGCAGGAGCTTGGATTGAAGATTGCAGTGTCCAGAAAAGAACAGCACAACATGAATATGTGTAGACTCATCAATCAACATTAAACTGGTACGGTTAGTCGCTGGACGTGTTGGAGATATTGCAAAGAAGATCGGAGCACTTATAGACATGTCCAGAGGGCAATGAAGATATTTGAAACTAAGGACAAGAGAGATGGAGATATTTGAACCTAAGGACAAGAGAGATGGAGATATTTGAAACTAAAGACAAGAGAGATGGAGATATTTGAAACTAAGGACAAGAGAGATGGAGATATTTGAAACTAAAGACAAGAGAGATGAAGATATTTGAAACTAAAGACAAGAGAGATGAAGATATTTGAAACTAAGGACAAGAGAGATGAAGATATTCTAAAGTGAAACTAAGGACAAGAGAGATGAAGATATTTGAAACTAAGGACAAGAGAGATGGAGATATTTGAAACTAAGGACAAGAGAGATGGAGATATTTGAAACTAAAGACAAGAGAGATGAAGATATTTGAAACTAAAGACAAGAGAGATGGAGATATTTGAAACTAAGGACAAGAGAGATGGAGATATTTGAAACTAAGGACAAGAGAGATGAAGATATTTGAAACTAAAGACAAGAGAGATGAAGATATTTGAAACTAAGGACAAGAGAGATGAAGATATTTGAAACTAAGGACAAGAGAGATGAAGATATTTGAAACTAAGGACAAGAGAGATGGAGATATTTGAAACTAAAGACAAGTGAGATGGAGATATTTGAAACTAAGGACAAAAGAGATGAAGATATTTGAAACTAAAGACAAGAGAGATGAAGATATTTGAAACTAAAGACAAGAGAGATGAAGATATTTGAAACTAAAGACAAGAGAGATGAAGATATTTGAAACTAAGGACAAGAGAGATGAAGATATTTGAAACTAAAGACAAGAGAGATGGAGATATTTGAAACTAAGGACAAGAGAGATGGAGATATTTGAAACTAAGGACAAGAGAGATGGAGATATTTGAAACTAAAGACAAGAGAGATGAAGATATTTGAAACTAAGGACAAGAGAGATGAAGATATTTGAAACTAAGGACAAGAGAGATGGAGATATTTGAAACTAAGGACAAGAGAGATGGAGATATTTGAAACTAAGGACAAGAGAGATGAAGATATTTGAAACTAAGGACAAGAGAGATGAAGATATTTGAAACTAAGGACAAGAGAGATGAAGATATTTGAAACTAAGGACAAGAGAGATGGAGATATTTGAAACTAAGGACAAGAGAGATGGAGATATTTGAAACTAAAGACAAGAGAGATGGAGATATTTGAAACTAAGGACAAGAGAGATGAAGATATTTGAAACTAAGGACAAGAGAGATGAAGATATTTGAAACTAAAGACAAGAGAGATGGAGATATTTGAAACTAAGGACAAGAGAGATGAAGATATTTGAAACTAAGGACAAGAGAGATCGAGATATTTGAAACTAAGGACAAGAGAGATGGAGATATTTGAAACTAAGGACAAGAGAGATGAAGATATTTGAAACTAAGGACAAGAGAGATGAAGATATTTGAAACTAAGGACAAGAGAGATGAAGATATTTGAAACTAAGGACAAGAGAGATGAAGATATTTGAAACTAAGGACAAGAGAGATGAAGATATTTGAAACTAAAGACAAGAGAGATGAAGATATTTGAAACTAAAGACAAGAGAGATGGAGATATTTGAAACTAAGGACAAGAGAGATGAAGATATTTGAAACTAAGGACAAGAGAGATGGAGATATTTGAAACTAAAGACAAGAGAGATGAAGATATTTGAAACTAAGGACAAGAGAGATGGAGATATTTGAAACTAAAGACAAGAGAGATGAAGATATTTGAAACTAAGGACAAGAGAGATGGAGATATTTGAAACTAAAGACAAGAGAGATGGAGATATTTGAAACTAAGGACAAGAGAGATGAAGATATTTGAAACTAAGGACAAGAGAGATGAAGATATTTGAAACTAAGGACAAGAGAGATGAAGATATTTGAAACTAAGGACAAGAGAGATGGAGATATTTGAAACTAAGGACAAGAGAGATGAAGATATTTGAAACTAAAGACAAGAGACATGAAGATATTTGAAACTAAGGACAAGAGAGATGAAGATATTTGAAACTAAAGACAAGAGAGATGAAGATATTTGAAACTAAGGACAAGAGAGATGAAGATATTTGAAACTAAGGACAAGAGAGATGGAGATATTTGAAACTAAAGACAAGAGAGATGGAGATATTTGAAACTAAGGACAAGAGAGATGGAGATATTTGAAACTAAGGACAAGAGAGATGAAGATATTTGAAACTAAGGACAAGAGAGATGGAGATATTTGAAACTAAAGACAAGAGAGATGAAGATATTTGAAACTAAAGACAAGAGAGATGAAGATATTTGAAACTAAAGACAAGAGAGATGAAGATATTTGAAACTAAAGACAAGAGAAAATGAAGATATTTGAAACTAAAGACAAGAGAGATGAAGATATTCTAAAGTGAAACTAAGGACAAGAGAGATGAAGATATTTGAAACTAAGGACAAGAGAGATGAAGATATTTGAAACTAAGGACAAGAGAGATGGAGATATTGCATAGAAGATTGCAGCACCTATGGACATGAATTTTCAAACAATACTTCAGTATATTCTCCCTAAGAGATTAGGTTTTTAGTGTGCTCATATTTCTTTCAGAATTTTCAAAATTGTCACATTAGTCATTTCTGTTTTATTAATGAAATGACTGTCTTCTTCAGAGGGAAAGCTCAATTTTGTTCCGTCCTAAGAGGATCTATCAGACCAGTATCTGATGTGACATCGACTGTCAGATAGATATATTTTTAAAATATTGATCTATAACTTCTTCAGAATGTCCATGCGACAGTACAGAAGAGCCACCTGGATAGAAGACTGCAGAAGCTGACGGAGGGAGAAGGTTTGGACTGGGCAACAGCTGAAGCTCTAGCAATGGGATCCCTTTTGCATCAAGGTCAGTCAAGGTCATATGATGACTGTTTATTCATGCCGGATCTGTTTATGACCATGACCAGTGGCGGCTCGATCATTAAGGGTCAGCAGGGCGTGCCCCACGAAAATAATATGTATTTATGATTTTATAAATTATTTGTTAATAACTGTTACTTTTAACGTGATACTCATTAGCTTTTAAAGTTGAATATATAACGATAAAATATTGTATACAGTCTGATATTCAGTATCTTTCCTCTCTATTTAGTATACTTCACACATTTCCAGTGCACTATTTTTTAAGGCCATTAGAGATATGATCTGTCTGTTAACATAGCGACCTCTGACCTCTCTCGACTGGTTATTTAGCACAGACAAATATGTGATATTCATGCTTTCAGTGGGGAAATTCTTACGTTGCCAAATCAGTGCACAGTTACACTGTGTTATTGTGCTAACAATTAGTCTGGGTGCGTAATTACCTAATGATATGAAAAAATAATAGAAATAATTAACTAACCATTTTAGAATAGTATACAGTAATCACCCGTTCCATCAATATACATCTGTGTACAACAATGTACGAGTTGGTCTTCTTCTTCTCATTCACTAATATTCAATGTCTACACAATGAGTTCAGTACTCTGGATGTATGTTTATGTATTTGTTAGTTCATCAAGGCTTCCAAACAGCTTTGTGTTGATGTCTGTCTCTGTTGGCCAGTGTCCTTTCCGCAGTTGATTCATCAGATGACAATCTTGCAGGATATGTTCGGCTGTTTGTGCTGTCTGTCCACATGCACATGTGGGTGATGGAACTAGTTTTAGTCTGTGTAAGTGTCTGTTGTGTCCAGTTCTGAATTGAAACAATATCACCTGTCTTGCTCTATCTAGATAGTGGTAATTGTCTCTTTGCTGGTCTTCTTTTCTAATGGCCTTGATGAGCGTTTTCTTTTCTTGGAAAGTGATTATTTGATTCCTTTGTTCCTGTGCTGCTCCTTCCTTAGCTAATTTGTCTGCTCTCTCATTTTCTGGTATGCCACAGTGTGCTGGTATCCACTGCAGCACCACCCTTCTTATGGTATTTAGCTCACTTAGTGTTTCTTTTAGTTCTGGCAGCTTTTCACTATCTATGGCTTGCAATACTGACAGTGCATCGATGAGGAATACAATCTGCTGACATTGACTTGTTGTGTTCTTTAGCATTTTAGCTGCAATGTTTAGGGCCTGTGCCTCAGCCGAGTAGTTTGAGCAGAATTTTCCAATGGGTGTACAGGTGGATTCATTTGTTTGGTCTGGGTATCTTAAGAATTCCTGCCCCTCCGTTTCTCACTGCTCTAGTTGCCTGTATATATCTGTATATCTTTGGATACATGCTTCACTTGGATATAGTTCTTTGATCATTTCACAGGCTACTGTTTTCTTTGAAGAGTATTTAGCTCTCCCATGGGGCATGTGGTAGCTATGGTAGTTCTAATGGTGAAATTATGCTGTTGTTCCCATGGGGTTGGGGAGAGTGTTGGTGTTATATGGTGATGTCTGGTAGATCATCCTTATATGTTCTAATTAGTCTCTTAGACCGGTGCACAAAACTACTTCTTTTCAACCTCCCGCTGTCCAGATCTCTGAACCTAACTTTCATTGGATGTGTTGGCATATTCTTGTATTTTTCTGCCTGTATGAGGGTCTTTGTGTCTCATCTATATGATAGAGGTGGAGTGCATGTGATTTTTTCCATCTCATCAATTGGAGTGGTTTTCATAGCACCTGTAATGTACGAGTTGGTGAGGTGTGACCTACTTTATAAAGATCATTCTAGTAATAGGGAGATAACTTCTTGGAATAGACAAATAATAGTCAATACTAAAATATAACCTAACCCAAAAAAACATGATTTTTCGGGAAATTTGTTGTCTGTCCCCACCAATAAAAACGATCACGAAACTGACCATGACCTATATATATGACCAGATCAGTAACCATTTAATATCTTCTATTGTCTGTCTATCACAAGACATGAAGGCTACTCTCTTTTCTTTCAAGACATAGACAAATTACTTGAGTTGAGCCCGTCTATGAGTGCCTGGATAACTGACGATCCTGTTTTATTTTTGTCTAAATTAGAACTTGACAGTTATGTTTGTTTTTATAATTAAAATGTGTCCATTACTTTCTCTCTAAATTACAATTTCCCAATTTATTTTCTTTACTAAATTAAATGTGTCCATTTTTCTCTAAATTACATTTCTAATTTATTTTCTTTACTAAATTAGAGTTTGTCATTCAGTTCATTTTTTTGGGTCTAAATTAGAGTTTTATCATGCTTCTGATGAAATATTGTCAGTGTGTCTTGTTTAACCGTGTCCTTAACCTGTCTTCTGATCACACAGGTTTCCATGTGAGAATTTCATCTACTAAATCAAGTGATTTCACATACCTGGGAGCATTTTCAGCAAATGGGAAAAATAACTAATGAAATTCAACACAGATCACAAAGCAAATCAAATGATTAGGGCAAATGGCTGAATTTTAAGATGCAAACACGTACCATGAACACAAAAAGAGCAATGTTCACACAATCTTTTCCATTATGTTACCAGTCCAAACCTGGAGCTTGACAACAACGATAGAAGAAAACTAGTCACAACAGAGATGAAGTGTCTACGAGAATCGGCGAAATACAGAAGAGACTGTTGAGAAATGAAGACATCAGGAAAAAGTGGGTACAACATCAGTACTAGACTTCATCAAGAAACAACAAATTAAATGGTTCGTCACGAAGCAGATTACCATCAGACATTACCCAAAGAGCAATGCTGCTCGATACAATGTACAAAGCAAAAGGACCCCACGAAAAGATGGACCTCAGAGATAACAGAGGCGACGAAAGAGACTATCTACGAGGCGCATACTAGGGCCCGTTTTAGAAATCTCTTCCTGACCTGACGTTGAGGATACAGGATTCGAGAAGAAAGAAAGAAAGAAAGAAAGACTAAATTAGAATTTGTCCCCATTTCTCCTAAATTAGAGTTTGTCATTCAGTTCATTTTTTTGGGTCTAAATTAGAGTTTTATCATGCTTCTGATGAAATATTGTCAGTGTGTCTTGTTTAACCGTGTCTTAACGTCTTCTGATCACACAGGTTTCCATGTGAGAATTAGTGGTCAGGACGTCGGACGAGGAACTTTCAGTCACAGACACTGCATGATAGTGGATCAGGAGATCTGATGATATCTACATTCCCCTAAACAACATCTCAACTCTCGATCAGCAGCTTTCCTGGAGGTAGGTGGTTGTAGTTGTGGTTGTAGTTGTGGCTGATCTGTGGGTTGTATGACTATCACCCGCTGGTGTTAGCCAATACTACTCTTGCCCTGCTGTGTATCCTTGTGTGTGTTGTATACATACATCTTTGAGAATGTTGTTGCATGTCTTTTAAAAACAAGAGTCTAACTGCGAAGGGTTGACTTTATTGCAACTCATTTCCCATATGGCTCCGTCCCTGTCGGCAGAAATGCAGAGAGTGCTGCACTAGCTCTGGCAACAGTCCTAGGTGTCTCATGAAAAAATTTACAAATGCGACTGAGTTAAAAAACTAATCTAAATGTTGGTAATAAGTTGCAGCCCTATGCTCTGTTTGGAACGGAAAGGAAATAGGGATCAATATTTACCAGCAAAGATGCTTGTTTAAATTTTAGTCTCAGATTGTGTAAAACTAGCCTCATCAAAATCAAATGGAACCTTCCAGGCTGTGAATTTGTATTGAAATCAAGGCAGATAACATTTACCAGCAACATGTGCACATCATGGCTGATTGCTAGTGCAACTGTCTTATTCAATTTTAGGGTTGCTTTTATTTTCTTATTTTTGTCCGTTGTTAGACGTATATGTTTTTTTTCCCAAGAGTTTCACATTCTTATCCAACATTTGTTTCGTTATTATATCACTATCTTTTTACAAACTTTTTAACTTTCCTAGAATGCTTGTAATTTCAATTTCCTTTCTGTGTTTCAATTTATGATCAAGAATGCATTCTGAGATTTCAGCGCTTTGACCTCTGACCCATGTCTGTCTTGTAGGTTGCCAACAGTGTTCTCTCAGAGGAAGGTGTGTTGGGGTTTGAGTATGGCATGAGCATTGATGACCTCAACACACTAGTTATATGGGAGGCACAGTTTGGAGACTTTTTCAATGCAGCACAGACTGTCATAGATACATATATAACTAGCGGAGAATGTAAGTCTTGTATCAAATCTTGTATCATATCTTGTATCATATCTTGTATCGTCTAGTATCATATCTTGTATCATCTAATATCATATCTTGTATCGTATAGTATCATATCTTGTATTGTCTAGTATCATATCTTGTATTCTCTAGTATCATATCTTGTATTCTCTAGTATCATATCTTGTATTCTCTAGTATCATATCTTGTATCCTCTAGTATCATATCTTGTATCGTCTAGTATCATATCTTGTATTCTCTAGTATCATATCTTGTATCGTCTAGTATCATATCTTGTATTCTCTAGTATCATATCTTGTATTGTCTAGTATCATATCTTGTATCATCTAGTATCATATCTTGTATCATCTAGTATCATATCTTGTATCATCTAGTATCATATCTTGTATCGTCTAGTATCATATCTTGTATCGTCTAGTATCATATCTTGTATTGTCTAGTATCATATCTTGTATCGTCTAGTATCATATCTTGTATCATCTTGTATCATATCTTGTATCATCTAGTATCATATCTTGTATCATCTAGTATCATATCTTGTATCGTCTAGTATCATATCTTGTATCGTCTAGTATCATATCTTGTATTGTCTAGTATCATATCTTGTATCGTCTAGTATCATATCTTGTATCATCTAGTATCATATCTTGTATCATATCTTGTATCATCTAGTATCATATCTTGTATCGTCTAATATCATATCTTGTATTGTCTAGTATCATATCTTGTATTGTCTAGTATCATATCTTGTATTCTCTAGTATCATATCTTGTATTGTCTAGTATCATATCTTGTATTCTCTAGTATCATATTTTGTATCGTCTAGTATCATATCTTGTATCATCTAGTATCATATCTTGTATCGTCTAGTATCATATATTGTATCGTCTAGTATCATATCTTGTATTCTCTAGTATCATATCTTGTATTCTCTAGTATCATATCTTGTATTCTCTAGTATCATATTTTGTATCGTCTAGTATCATATCTTGTATCGTCTAGTATCATATCTTGTATTCTCTAGTATCATATCTTGTATTGTCTAGTATCATATCTTGTATTCTCTAGTATCATATCTTGTATT
Source organism: Arion vulgaris (assembly GCA_020796225.1). Taxonomy (NCBI): domain Eukaryota; kingdom Metazoa; phylum Mollusca; class Gastropoda; order Stylommatophora; family Arionidae; genus Arion; species Arion vulgaris. Next base: position 46,946,673 of record CM036754.1, read on the forward strand.
GTCTAGTATCATATCTTGTATCATCTAGTATCATATCTTGTATTCTCTAGTATCATATCTTGTATCGTCTAGTATCATATCTTGTATCATCTAGTATCATATCTTGTATCATCTAGTATCATATATTGTATCGTCTAGTATCATATCTTGTATCATCTAGTATCATATCTTGTATCATCTAGTATCATATCTTGTATCATCTAGTATCATATCTTGTATCGTCTAATATCATATCTTGTATTGTCTAGTATCATATCTTGTATTGTCTAGTATCATATCTTGTATTCTCTAGTATCATATCTTGTATTGTCTAGTATCATATCTTGTATTCTCTAGTATCATATTTTGTATCGTCTAGTATCATATCTTGTATCATCTAGTATCATATCTTGTATCGTCTAGTATCATATCTTGTATCGTCTAGTATCATATCTTGTATTCTCTAGTATCATATTTTGTATTCTCTAGTATCATATCTTGTATTCTCTAGTATCATATCTTGTATTCTCTAGTATCATATCTTGTATCGTCTAGTATCATATCTTGTATCGTCTAGTATCATATCTTGTATCGTCTAGTATCATATCTTGTATTCTCTAGTATCATATCTTGTATTCTCTAGTATCATATCTTGTATTCTCTAGTATCATATCTTGTATCGTCTAGTATCATATCTTGTATTCTCTAGTATCATATCTTGTATCGTCTAGTATCATATCTTGTATTCTCTAGTATCATATCTTGTATTGTCTAGTATCATATCTTGTATCATCTAGTATCATATCTTGTATCATCTAGTATCATATCTTGTATCATCTAGTATCATATCTTGTATCATCTAGTATCATATCTTGTATCGTATAGTATCATATCTTGTATTGTCTAGTATCATATCTTGTATTCTCTAGTATCATATTTTGTATCGTCTAGTATCATATCTTGTATCATCTAGTATCATATCTTGTATCGTCTAGTATCATATCTTGTATCGTCTAGTATCATATCTTGTATTCTCTAGTATCATATTTTGTATCGTCTAGTATCATATCTTGTATCGTCTAATATCATATCTTGTATCGTCTAGTATCATATCTTGTATCATGTAGTATCATATCTTGTATCATCTAGTATCATATCTTGTATCATCTAGTATCATATATTGTATCGTCTAGTATCATATCTTGTATCATCTAGTATCATATCTTGTATCATCTAGTATCATATCTTGTATCATCTAGTATTCATCTCTTGTATCATGTAATATCATATCTTGTATCATCTAGTATCATATCTTGTATCATCTAGTATCATATCTTGTATCATCTAGTATCATATATTGTATCGTCTAGTATCATATCTTGTATCATCTAGTATCATATCTTGTATCATATCTTGTATCATATCTTGTATCATATCTTGTATCATATCTTGTATCGTCTAGTATCATATCTTGTATCATCTAGTATCATATCTTGTATCGTCTAGTATCATATATTGTATCGTCTAGTATCATATCTTGTATCATCTAGTATCATATCTTGTATCATCTAGTATCATATCTTGTATCATCTAGTATCATATCTTGTATCGTCTAGTATCATATATTGTATCGTCTAGTATCATATCTTGTATCATCTAGTATCATATCTTGTATCGTCTAGTATCATATCTTGTATCGTCTAGTATCAGAGAGTATAACTAGCGGAGAATGTAAGTCTTGTATCGCTTGGTCATATCTTGTATCGTCTAGTATCATATCTTGTATCGTCTAGTATCATATCTTGTATCGTCTAGTATCATATATTGTATCATCTAGTATCATATCTTGTATCATCTAGTATCATATCTTGTATCGTCTAGTATCATATCTTGTATCATCTAGTATCAGAGAGTATAACTAGCGGAGAATGTAAGTCTTGTATCGCTTGGTATATCTTGTATCGTCTAGTATCATATCTTGTATCGTCTAGTATCATATCTTGTATCGTCTAGTATCATATCTTGTATCATCTAGTATCATATATTGTATCATCTAGTATCATATTCTTGTATCAGTCTAGTATCATATCTTGTATCATCTTGTATCATATCTTGTATCATCTAGTATCATATCTTGTATCATCTAGTATCATATCTTGTATCGTCTAGTATCATATCTTGTATCGTCTAGTATCATATCTTGTATTGTCTAGTATCATATCTTGTATTCTCTAGTATCACATCTTGTATCATCTAGTATCATATCTTGTATTGTCTAGTATCATATCTTGTATCATCTAGTATCATATCTTGTATTGTCTAGTATCATATCTTGTATCATCTAGTATCAGAGAGTATAACTAGCGGAGAATGTAAGTCTTGTATCGCTTGGTATATCTTGTATCGTCTAGTATCATATCTTGTATCGTCTAGTATCAGAGACATATATGTGACTAGCGGAGAATGTAGGTCTTGTATCGCTTGGTATCATATCTTATATTATATCTTGTATCATAGATGCATATTTGTGACTAGCAGAGAATGTCTGCTCCTACTGTGGTTATATAATTTCTCTAAACTAATTCTATCTCTAATGTGATACCTTCCTTCTTCTTCTTCTTCTTTTACCAACTATGAATTCAGACATAGTCAGGTTACGCTGTATGGCTCTTCTGACTACTGTTTGTGTGAAGGCCTACTGACCTTGTTATCAGATTCCCTCTACATACAGGCAGACATTCTCCAAATTCAGACGTTGCTTGGTTTAGATCCTCAAGTGTGTTCTGTGATATCTGTCAAAGATCCTCAAGTGTGTTCTGTGATATCTTTCAAAGATCCTCAAGTGTGTTCTGTGATATCTGTCAAAGATCCTCAAGTGTGTTCTGTGATATCTTTCTTAGATCCTCAAGTGTGTTCTGTGATATCTTTCTTAGATCCTCAAGTGTGTTCTGTGATATCTTTCTTAGATCCTCAAGTGTGTTCTGTGATATCTTTCTTAGATCCTCAAGTGTGTTCTGTGATATCTTTCTTAGATCCTCAATTGTGTTCTGTGATATCTTTCAAAGATCCTCAAGTGTGTTCTGTGATATCTTTCAAAGATCCTCAAGTGTGTTCTGTGATATCTTTCAAAGATCCTCAAGTGTGTTCTGTGATATCTTTCAAAGATCCTCAAGTGTGTTCTGTGATATCTTTCAAAGATCCTCAAGTGTGTTCTGTGATATCTTTTAAAGATCCTCAAGTGTGTTCTGTGATATCTTTCAAAGATCCTCAAGTGTGTTCTGTGATATCTGTCTTAGATCCTCAAGTGTGTTCTGTGATATCTGTCTTAGATCCTCAAGTGTGTTCTGTGATATCTGTCTTAGATCCTCAAGTGTGTTCTGTGATATCTTTCAAAGATCCTCAAGTGTGTTCTGTGATATCTGTCAAAGATCCTCAAGTGTGTTCTGTGATATCTTTCTTAGATCCTCAAGTGTGTTCTGTGATATCTTTCTTAGATCCTCAAGTGTGTTCTGTGATATCTTTCTTAGATCCTCAAATGTGTTCTGTGATATCTGTCTTAGATCCTCAAGTGTGTTCTGTGATATCTGTCTTAGATCCTCAAGTGTGTTCTGTGATATCTTTCTTAGATCCTCAAGTGTGTTCTGTGATATCTTTCTTAGATCCTCGAGTGTGTTCTGTGATATCTGTCAAAGATCCTCGAGTGTGTTCTGTGATATCTGTCAAAGATCCTCAAGTGTGTTCTGTGATATCTGTCAAAGATCCTCAAGTGTGTTCTGTGATATCTTTCAAAGATCCTCAAGTGTGTTCTGTGATATCTTTCAAAGATCCTCAAGTGTGTTCTGTGATATCTTTCTTAGATCCTCAAGTGTGTTCTGTGATATCTTTCAAAGATCCTCAAGTGTGTTCTGTGATATCTTTTAAAGATCCTCAAGTGTGTTCTGTGATATCTTTCAAAGATCCTCAAGTGTGTTCTGTGATATCTTTCAAAGATCCTCAAGTGTGTTCTGTGATATCTGTCAAAGATCCTCAAGTGTGTTCTGTGATATCTTTCTTAGATCCTCAAGTGTGTTCTGTGATATCTTTCAAAGATCCTCAAGTGTGTTCTGTGATATCTTTCTTAGATCCTCAAGTGTGTTCTGTGATATCTGTCTTAGATCCTCAAGTGTGTTCTGTGATATCTGTCTTAGATCCTCAAGTGTGTTCTGTGATATCTTTCTTAGATCCTCAAGTGTGTTCTGTGATATCTTTCTTAGATCCTCAAGTGTGTTCTGTGATATCTGTCAAAGATCCTCAAGTGTGTTCTGTGATATCTTTCAAAGATCCTCAAGTGTGTTCTGTGATATTTTCAAAGATCCTCAAGTGTGTTCTGTGATATCTTTCAAAGATCCTCAAGTGTGTTCTGTGATATCTTTCAAAGATCCTCAAGTGTGTTCTGTGATATCTTTTAAAGATCCTCAAGTGTGTTCTGTGATATCTTTCAAAGATCCTCAAGTGTGTTCTGTGATATCTGTCTTAGATCCTCAAGTGTGTTCTGTGATATCTGTCTTAGATCCTCAAGTGTGTTCTGTGATATCTGTCTTAGATCCTCAAGTGTGTTCTGTGATATCTTTCAAAGATCCTCAAGTGTGTTCTGTGATATCTGTCAAAGATCCTCAAGTGTGTTCTGTGATATCTTTCTTAGATCCTCAAGTGTGTTCTGTGATATCTTTCTTAGATCCTCAAGTGTGTTCTGTGATATCTTTCTTAGATCCTCAAATGTGTTCTGTGATATCTGTCTTAGATCCTCAAGTGTGTTCTGTGATATCTGTCTTAGATCCTCAAGTGTGTTCTGTGATATCTTTCTTAGATCCTCAAGTGTGTTCTGTGATATCTTTCTTAGATCCTCGAGTGTGTTCTGTGATATCTGTCAAAGATCCTCGAGTGTGTTCTGTGATATCTGTCAAAGATCCTCAAGTGTGTTCTGTGATATCTGTCAAAGATCCTCAAGTGTGTTCTGTGATATCTTTCAAAGATCCTCAAGTGTGTTCTGTGATATCTTTCAAAGATCCTCAAGTGTGTTCTGTGATATCTTTCTTAGATCCTCAAGTGTGTTCTGTGATATCTTTCAAAGATCCTCAAGTGTGTTCTGTGATATCTTTTAAAGATCCTCAAGTGTGTTCTGTGATATCTTTCAAAGATCCTCAAGTGTGTTCTGTGATATCTTTCAAAGATCCTCAAGTGTGTTCTGTGATATCTGTCAAAGATCCTCAAGTGTGTTCTGTGATATCTTTCTTAGATCCTCAAGTGTGTTCTGTGATATCTTTCAAAGATCCTCAAGTGTGTTCTGTGATATCTTTCTTAGATCCTCAAGTGTGTTCTGTGATATCTGTCTTAGATCCTCAAGTGTGTTCTGTGATATCTGTCTTAGATCCTCAAGTGTGTTCTGTGATATCTTTCTTAGATCCTCAAGTGTGTTCTGTGATATCTTTCTTAGATCCTCAAGTGTGTTCTGTGATATCTGTCAAAGATCCTCAAGTGTGTTCTGTGATATCTGTCAAAGATCCTCAAGTGTGTTCTGTGATATCTTTCAAAGATCCTCAAGTGTGTTCTGTGATATCTTTCTTAGATCCTCAAGTGTGTTCTGTGATATCTTTCTTAGATCCTCAAGTGTGTTCTGTGATATCTGTCAAAGATCCTCAAGTGTGTTCTGTGATATCTGTCAAAGATCCTCAAGTGTGTTCTGTGATATCTTTCTTAGATCCTCAAGTGTGTTCTGTGATATCTGTCTTAGATCCTCAAGTGTGTTCTGTGATATCTTTCTTAGATCCTCAAGTGTGTTCTGTGATATCTGTCTTAGATCCTCAAGTGTGTTCTGTGATATCTGTCTTAGATCCTCAAGTGTGTTCTGTGATATCTGTCTTAGATCTTCAAGTGTGTTCTGTGATATCTGTCTTAGATCCTCAAGTGTGTTCTGTGATATCTTTCAAAGATCCTCAAGTGTGTTCTGTGATATCTTTCAAAGATCCTCAAGTGTGTTCTGTGATATCTTTCAAAGATCCTCAAGTGTGTTCTGTGATATCTTTCTTAGATCCTCAAGTGTGTTCTGTGATATCTGTCTTAGATCCTCAAGTGTGTTCTGTGATATCTGTCTTAGATCCTCAAGTGTGTTCTGTGATATCTTTCAAAGATCCTCAAGTGTGTTCTGTGATATCTTTCTTAGATCCTCAAGTGTGTTCTGTGATATCTTTCAAAGATCCTCAAGTGTGTTCTGTGATATCTTTCTTAGATCCTCAAGTGTGTTCTGTGATATCTGTCAAAGATCCTCAAGTGTGTTCTGTGATATCTTTCAAAGATCCTCAAGTGTGTTCTGTGATATCTTTCTTAGATCCTCAAGTGTGTTCTGTGATATCTGTCAAAGATCCTCAAGTGTGTTCTGTGATATCTTTCAAAGATCCTCAAGTGTGTTCTGTGATATCTTTCTTAGATCCTCAAGTGTGTTCTGTGATATCTTTCAAAGATCCTCAAGTGTGTTCTGTGATATCTTTCTTAGATCCTCAAGTGTGTTCTGTGATATCTTTCCTAGATCCTCAAGTGTGTTCTGTGATATCTTTCAAAGATCCTCAAGTGTGTTCTGTGATATCTGTCAAAGATCCTCAAGTGTGTTCTGTGATATCTTTCTTAGTTCCTCAAGTGTGTTCTGTGATATCTGTCAAAGATCCTCAAGTGTGTTCTGTGATATCTTTCTTAGATCCTCAAGTGTGTTCTGTGATATCTGTCAAAGATCCTCAAGTGTGTTCTGTGATATCTTTCAAAGATCCTCAAGTGTGTTCTGTGATATCTTTCAAAGATCCTCAAGTGTGTTCTGTGATATCTTTCAAAGATCCTCAAGTGTGTTCTGTGATATCTGTCAAAGATCCTTAAGTGTGTTCTGTGATATCTTTCAAAGATCCTCAAGTGTGTTCTGTGATATCTTTCAAAGATCCTCAAGTGTGTTCTGTGATATCTTTCTTAGATCCTCAAGTGTGTTCTGTGATATCTTTCAAAGATCCTCAAGTGTGTTCTGTGATATCTTTCAAAGATCCTCATGTGTGTTCTGTGATATCTTTCAAAGATCCTCAAGTGTGTTCTGTGATATCTTTCAAAGATCCTCAAGTGTGTTCTGTGATATCTTTCAAAGATCCTCAAGTGTGTTCTGTGATATCTTTCTTAGATCCTCAAGTGTGTTCTGTGATATCTTTCAAAGATCCTCAAGTGTGTTCTGTGATATCTTTCAAAGATCCTCAAGTGTGTTCTGTGATATCTTTCAAAGATCCTCAAGTGTGTTCTGTGATATCTTTTAAAGATCCTCAAGTGTGTTTTGTGATATCTGTCTTAGATCCTCAAGTGTGTTCTGTGATATCTTTCTTAGATCCTCAAGTGTGTTCTGTGATATCTGTCTTAGATCCTCAAGTGTGTTCTGTGATATTTTCAAAGATCCTCAAGTGTGTTCTGTGATATTTTTCTTAGATCCTCAAGTGTGTTCTGTGATATCTTTCAAAGATCCTCAAGTGTGTTCTGTGATATCTTTCAAAGATCCTCAAGTGTGTTCTGTGATATCTTTCAAAGATCCTCAAGTGTGTTCTGTGATATCTTTCAAAGATCCTCAAGTGTGTTCTGTGATATCTTTCTTAGATCCTCAAGTGTGTTCTGTGATATCTTTCAAAGATCCTCAAGTGTGTTCTGTGATATCTTTCTTAGATCCTCAAGTGTGTTCTGTGATATCTGTCAAAGATCCTCAAGTGTGTTCTGTGATATCTTTCCTCAAGTGTGTTCTGTGATATCTTTCTTAGATCCTCGAGTGTGTTCTGTGATATCTTTCTTAGATCCTCGAGTGTGTTCTGTGATATCTTTCAAAGATCCTCAAGTGTGTTCTGTGATATCTTTCTTAGATCCTCTAGTGTGTTCTGTGATATCTTTCAAAGATCCTCAAGTGTGTTCTGTGATATCTTTCTTAGATCCTCAAGTGTGTTCTGTGATATCTTTCAAAGATCCTCAAGTGTGTTCTGTGATATCTGTCTTAGATCCTCAAGCGTGTTCTGTGATATCTTTCAAAGATCCTCAAGTGTGTTCTGTGATATCTGTCTTAGATCCTCAAGTGTGTTCTGTGATATCTTTCAAAGATCCTCAAGTGTGTTCTGTGATATCTTTCAAAGATCCTCAAGTGTGTTCTGTGATATTTTCAAAGATCCTCAAGTGTGTTCTGTGATATCTGTCAAAGATCCTCAAGTGTGTTCTGTGATATCTTTCTTAGATCCTCAAGTGTGTTCTGTGATATCTTTCAAAGATCCTCAAGTGTGTTCTGTGATATCTTTCAAAGATCCTCAAGCGTGTTCTGTGATATCTTTCAAAGATCCTCAAGTGTGTTCTGTGATATCTTTCAAAGATGGCAGATTTAGAAAACTGTAAACAACTGGAGATGTATGACTAACATATCAAATATTTAGTAGAGTGATCCTTCAAAGAATCACTGAAGAACAAAATTAGGAAAGCAACAAGCAGGTTTTAGGAAAGGAAAATCATGCATAGACCACATTTTGACACTAGGTCAAATAGTAGAACAAAGTAATGATTGGAATAATTCAATCTACATGGTGTTTGTTGACTTTGACAAGGTATCTGATAGCATGTACAGGGAATCTCTATGTATTATAGAATACTCCAGTATTATGGAATATCAACAACAAAATTTAGTGTCATTAAATCATTGTAAACAACTTTTCTTCAGTGTCAAGTAGTTCGCACTAGTCATATGACAGAGTACTTCAAGGTCAAAACAGGAGTTAGACAGGGGTGTATTGTTTTCCCATTCTTGTTTAACCTTGCCATGGACTGGTTGATGAGAGAAATCATAAAGGATAGCAGCAGAGGCATTTGATGAACACTTAACCTGAGTACTGGATGATTTGGATTATGCAGACGATATTAGTCTTTTATCCAGCCGATACGAGGATGCTCAAATTAAAATAGATACACTTTCCAGAACAGCACATCAATAGTACACTCAATTATTATTGCTAAAACAAAAGTAATGCAGAATAAGACAGCACATCAATAGTACACTCAATTATTATTGCTAAAACAAAAGTAATGCAGAATAACCAAAAATCAGAAAACCTATTTATGTTATTAAATGAAATCATAGAGGACGTTCAGGATTTTGTTTACCTGGGAAGTGCAGTATCGCAGGACAGTGATTCCGTAAAGGATACCATTGACAAATCAAGAAAGTAAGTCAAGCTTTCTCCATGCTCAGCAAAATCTGGAAAGCCAATGGATTAAATCTTAAAATAAAACTTAAAATATATAAAAGCAGTGTCCTAGGAGTATTACTGTACAGTAGTCAATGCTGGAAAATGAGCCACAAGATCATACACAAGGAAGCAGTGTCCTAGGAGTGTTACTGTACAGTAGTCAATGCTGGAACATGAGCCACAAGATCATATACAAGTTGAAGACATTTCAATATAAATGTTTAAGAAGGATCCTGCAAATATTCTAGCCAAATACAATAGTAAATGAAGAGCTTTTAAAACAAACATACTGGGCCTCATTGAGGGCTATTATTAGAAGATGAAGATGGATTGTACATGTATGTTGTATGCTAGTTTGTACATGTATGTTGTATGCTGTTTTACATGTATGCTATTATGTACATGATGTTGTATGTAGTTGTACATGATGTATGCTAGTTTGTACATGTATGTTGTATGCTGTTGTTTTGATGTTCATGCTAGTTTGTAATGATGCTAGTTTGTACATGTATGTTCTATGCTAGTTTGTACATGTATGTTGCTAGTTTGTACATGTATGTTGTATCTAGTTTGTACAGTATTTCTTGCATTTGTACTGTATGTTCTATGCTAGTTTGTAATGTATGTTGTATGCTAGTTTGTACATGTATGTTTGACATGATGTTCTATGCTATTTGTACATGTGTTCTATACTAGTTTGTACATGTATGTTGTATCTAGTTGTACAATGTTCTATGCTAGTAGAGACATTGTCTAGACAGGTCTCGATGGACACGGATGGAAAGAAGTCTAGATATCACAAAGAAAATTGAGAAACAATGATGGAAAGAGATAGAAAGAATGTGGTCTGACATGGAAACAATGATGGAAAGAAGATGAAAGAATGTGAAGGACATGAAACAATGATGGAAAGACAGATGAAAGAATGTGACATGGAAACAATGATGGAAAGAGAGATAAAGAATGGGCTGAATGGGAAACAATGATGGAAAGAGAATGGAAGAATGTGGTCTGACATGAAACAAGAATGGAAAGAGAGATGAAAGAATGTGGTCTGACATGGGAAACAATGATGGAAAGACAGATGAAAGAATGTGAAGGACATGGGAAACAATGATGGAAAGAGAGATGAAAGAATGTGAAGGACATAGAAACAATGATGGAAAGAGAGATGAAAGAATGGTCTGACATGGAAACAATGATGGAAAGACAGATGAAAGAATGTGAAGGACATGGGAAACAATGATGGAAAGAGAGATGAAAGAATGTGAAGGACATGGAAACAATGATGGAAAGAGAGATAAAAGAATGTGGTCTGACATGGGAAACAATGATGGAAAGACAGATGAAAGAATGTGAAGGACATGGGAAACAATGATGGAAAGAGAGATGAAAGAATGTGGTCTGACATGGAAACAATGATGGAAAGAGAGATAAAAGAATGTGGTTCTGACATGGAAACAATGATGGAAAGAGATGAAAGAATGTGGCCTGACATTGGAAACAATGATGGAAAGAGAGATAAAAGAATGTGGTCTGACATGGGAAACAATGATGGAAAGAGAGATGAAAGAATGTGGTCTGACATGAGAAACAATGATGGAAAGAGAGATGAAAGAATGTGGCCTGACATGGGAAACTGATGGAAAGACAGATGAAAGAATGTGAAGGACATGGAAACAATGATGGAAAGAGAGATGAAAGAATTGGTCTGACATGGGAAACAATGATGGAAGACAGATGAAAGAATGTAGGACATGGGAAACAATGATGGAAAGAGAGATGAAAGAATGTGGTCTGACATGGGAAACAATGATGGAAAGAGAGATGAAAGAATGTGGTCTGATTATGGAAAGAAGCGAATGATGGAAAGAGAGATGAAAGAATGTGGTCTGACATTGGAAACAATGATGGAAAGAGAGATGAAAGAATGTGGTCTGACATAGAAACAATGATGGAAAGAGAGATGAAAGAATGTGAAGACATGGAAAAATGATGGAAAGAGAGATGAAAGAATGTGTCTGACATGGAAACAATGATGGAAAGAAGATGAAGAATGTGGTCTGACATGGAAACAATGATGGAAAGAGAGATGAAAGAATGTACGAATGGACAGAAACAATGATGAAGAAGATGAAAGAATGTGGTCTGACATGGGAAACTAATGATGGAAAAGAGAGATGAAAGAATGTAAGACATGGAAACAATGATGGAAAGAGAGATGAAAGAATGTGAAGGACATGGAAACAATGATGGAAAGAGAGATGAAAGAATGTGTCTGACATAAAACAATGATGGAAAGAGAGATGAAGAATGGTCTGACATGGAAACAATGATGGAAAGAGAGATGAAAGAATGTGGTCTGACATGGGAAACAATGATGGAAGAGAGATGAAAGAATGTGGTCTGACATGGGAAACAATGATGGAAAGAGCAGATGAAAGAATGTGGTCTGACATGGAAAAATGATGGAAAGAGAGATGAAAGAATGTGGCTGACATGGGAAACAATGATGAAAGAGAGATGAAAGAATGTGGCTGACATGGAAACAATGATGGAAAGAGAGATGAAAGAATGTGGTCTGACATGGAAACAATGATGGAAAGAGAGATAAAGAATGTGGTCTGACATGGGAAACAATGATGGAAAGAGAGATGAAAGAATGTGGTCTGACATTGGAAACAATGATGGAAAGAGAGATAAAAGAATGTGGTCTGACATGGGAAACAATGATGGAAAGAGAATAAAAGAATGTGTCTGACATGGAAACAATGATGGAAGAGAGATGAAAGAATGTGGTCTGACATGGGAAACAATGATGGAAAGAGAGATGAAAGAATGTGGTATGACATGGGAAACAATGATGGAAAGACAGATGAAAGAATGTATGACATGGGAAACAATGATGGAAAGAGAGATAAAAGAATGTGGTCTGACATGAAACAATGATGGAAAGAGAGATGAAAGATTCTGACATAGAAACAATGATGGAGAGAGAGATAAAAGAATGTCCTGATATAGGGAAACAATGATGGAAAAGAGGATGAAAGAATGTGGTCTGACATGGAAACAATGATGGAAAGAGAGATGAAGAATGTGAAGTGACATGGAAACAATGATGGAAAGAGAGATGAAAGAATGTGGATGACATGGAAACAATGATGGAAAAGAGATGAAAAATGGTCTGACATGGAAACAATGATGGAAAGAGAGATGAAAGATGTGGTCTGACATGGAAACAATGATGGAAAGAGAGATGAAAGAATGTGCTGACATGGGAAAAATGATGGAAAGAGAGATGAAAGAATGTGGTCTGACATGGGAAACAATGATGGAAAAAGAGATGAAAGAATGTGGTCTGACATGGGAAACAATGATGGAAAAAGAGATGAAAGAATGTGGTCTGACATGGGAAAAAATGATGGAAAGAGAGATGAAAGAATGTGGTCTGACATGGGAAACAATGATGGAAAGAGAGATGAAAGAATGTGGTCTGACATGGGAAACAATGATGGAAAGAGAGATGAAAGAATGGGGACATGGGAAACAATGATGGAAAGAGAGATGAAAGAATGTGGTCTGACATGGGAAACAATGATGGAAAGAGAGATAAAGAATGTGTCTGACATGGAAACAATGATGGAAAGAGAGATGAAAGAATGTGAAGGACATGGAAACAATGATGGAAAGAGAGATAAAAGAATGTGCTCTGACATGGAAACAATGATGGAAAGAGAGATGAAAGAATGTGGCTGACATGGAAACAATGATGGAAAGAGAGATGAAAGAATGTGGCCTGACATGGAAACAATGATGGAAAGAGAGATGAAAGAATGTAAGGACATGGAAACAATGATGGAAGAGATGAAAGAATGTGAAGGACATGGAAACAATGATGGAAAGATAGATGAAAGAATGTGGCCTGACATGGGAAACAATGATGGAAAGAGAGATGAAAGAATGTGAAGGACATGGAAACAATGATGGAAAGAGAGATGAAAGAATGTGGTCTGACATGGGAAACAATGATGGAAAGAGAGATGAAAGAATGTAGCTCTGACATGGGAAACAATGATGAAAGACAGATGAAAGAATGTGCTGACATGGAAACAATGATGGAAAGAGAGATGAAGAAGTGGTCTGACATGGGAAACAATGATGGAAGAAGATAAAGAATGTGGTCTGACATTGGAAACAATGATGGAAAGAGAGATGAAAGAATGTGGTCTGACATTGGAAACAATGATGGAAAGAGAGATAAAAGAATGTGGTCTGACATGGGAAACAATGATGGAAAGAGAGATGAAAGAATGTGGTCTGACATGGGAAACAATGATGAAAGAGAGATGAAAGAATGTCTGACATGGAAACAATGATGGAAAGAGATGAAAGAATGTGGTCTGACATGGAAACAATGATGGAAAAAGAGATGAAAGAATGTAAGAATGGAAACAATGATGAAAGAGAGATGAAAGAATGAGGAGATGGGAAACAATGATGGAAAAGAGAGAAAAGAATGGTCTGACATGGAAACAATGATGGAAAGAGAGAAGAAGAATTGGTCTGACATGGGAAACAATGATGGAAAGAGAGATGAAAGAATGTGGTCTGACATGGAAACAATGATGGAAAGAGAGATGAAAGAATGTGTCTGACATGGGAAAATGATGGAAAGAGAGATGAAAGAATGTGGTCTGACATGGGAAACAATGATGGAAAGAGAGATGAAAGAATGTGGCCTGACATGGGAAACAATGATGGAAAAAGAGATGAAAGAATGTGGTCTGACATGGGAAAAAATGATGGAAAGAGAGATGAAAGAATGTGGTCTGACATGGAAATAAATGATGGAAAGAGAGATGAAAGAATGTGTCTGACATGGAAACAATGATGGAAAGAGAGATGAAAGAATGTAGCTGACATGGAAACAATGATGGAAAGAGATGAAAGAATGTGTCTGACATGGAAACAATGATGGAAGAGAGATGAAAGAATGTGGTCTGACATGGGAAACAATGATGGAAAGAGAGATGAAAGAATGTGAAGGACATGGAAACAATGATGGAAAGAGAGATAAAGAATGTGGTCTGACATGGGAAACAATGATGGAAAGAGAGATGAAAGAATGTGGCCTGACATGGGAAACAATGATGGAAAGAGAGATGAAAGAATGTGGTCTGACATGGGAAACAATGATGGAAAGAGAGATGAAAGAATGTGAAGGACAGGGAAACAATGATGGAAAGAGAGATGAAAGAATGAAGGATATGGAAACAATGATGGAAAGAGAGATGAAAGAATGTGGGCTGACATGGGAAACAATGATGGAAAGAGAGATGAAAGAATGTGAAGGACATAAAACAATGATGGAAAGAGAGATGAAAGAATGTGGTCTGACATTGGAAACAATGATGGAAAGAGAGATGAAAGAATGTGGCCTTGACATGGGAAATAATGATGGAAAGAGAGATGAAAGAATGTGGTCTGATAGGAAACAATGATGGAAAGACAGATGAAAGAATGTGGCTGGACATGGGAAACAATGATGGAAGAGAGATGAAAGAATGTGGTCTGACATGGGAAACAATGATGGAAAGAGAGATGAAAGAATGTGTGTCTGACATGGGAAACAATGATGGAAAGAGAGATGAAAGAATGTGGTCTGACATGGGAAACAATGATGGAAAGAGAGATGAAAGAATGTGTTCTGACATGGGAAACAATGATGGAAAGAGAGATGAAGAATGTGTGTCTGAGCATGGAAACTGATGGAAAGAGAGAGAAAGAATGTGGTCTGACATGGGAAACAATGATGAAAGAGAGATAAAAGAATGTGGTCTGACATGGGAAACAATGATGGAAAGAGAGATGAAAGAATGTGTTCTGACATGGGAAACAATGATGGAAAGAGAGATGAAAGAATGTGGCCTGACATGGAAACAATGATGGAAAGAGAGATGAAAAGAATGTGGTCTGACATAGAAACAATGATGGAAAGAGAGATAAGAATGTGGTCTGACATGGAAACAATGATGGAAAGAGATGAAAGAATGGTCTACATGGAAACAATGATGGAAAGAGAGATGAAAGAATGTGGCCTGACATGGGAAACAATGATGGAAAGAGAGATAAAGAATGTGGTCTGACATGGGAAACAATGATGGAAAGAGAGATGAAAGAATGTGGCCTGACATGGGAAACAATGATGGAAAGAGAGATGAAAGAATGTGGCCTTGACATGAAACAATGATGGAAAGAGAGATGAAAGAATGTGTTCTGACATGGGAAACAATGATGGAAAGAGAGATGAAAGAATGTGTTCTGACATGGGAAACAATGATGGAAAGACAGATGAAAGAATGTGAAGGACATGGAAACAATGATGGAAAGAGAGATGAAAGAATGTGGCCTGACATGGAAACAATGATGGAAAGAGATGAAAGAATGTGTTCTGACATGGAAACAATGATGGAAAGAGAGATGAAAGAATGTGGCCTGACATGGGAAACAATGATGGAAAGACAGATGAAAGAATGTGGTCTGACATGGGAAACAATGATGGAAAGAGAGATGAAAGAATGAAGGAATGAGAACAATGATGGAAAGAGATGAAAGAATGTGGCCTGACATGGAAACAATGATGGAAAGAGAGATAGAAGAATGTGTCTGACATGGGAAACAATGATGGAAAGAGAGATGAAAGAATGTGGTCTGACAGGGAAATAATGATGGAAAAAGAGATGAAAGAATGTGGTCTGACATGGAAACAATGATGGAAAGAGATGAAAGAATGTAGTCCGACATGGAAACAATGATGGAAAGAGAGATGAAAGAATGTGGTCTGACATGGGAAACAATGATTGAAAGAGAGATGAAAGAATGTGGTCTGACATGGGAAACAATGATGGAAAGAGAGATGAAAGAATGTGGTCTGACATGGGAAACAATGATGAAGAAGATGAAAGAATGTGGTCTGACATTGGAAACAATGATGGAAAGAGAGATGAAAGAATGTGGTCTGACATGGGAAACAATGATGGAAAGAGAGATGAAAGAATGTGGTCTGACATGGAAACAATGATGGAAAGAGAGATGAAAGAATGTGTCTGACATGGAAACAATGATGGAAAGAGAGATGAAAGAATGTGTCTGACATGGGAAACAATGATGGAAAGAGAGATGAAAGAATGTGGTCTGACATGGGAAACAATGATGGAAAGACAGATGAAAGAATGTGGTCTGACATTGGAAACAATGATGGAAAGAGAGATGAAAGAATGTGGCCTGACATGGGAAACTGATGGAAAGAGAGATGAAAGAATGTAGTCTGACATGAGAAACAATGATGGAAGAGAGATGAAAGAATGGAAGGACATGGAAACAATGATGGAAAGAGAGATGAAAGAATGTGACATGGAAACAATGATGGAAAGACAGATGAAAGAATGTGAAGGACATGGGAAACAATGATGGAGACAGATGAAAGAATGTGGCCTGACATGGAAACAATGATGAAAGAGAGATGAAAGAATGTGGCCTGACATGGGAAACAATGATGGAAAGACAGATGAAAGAATGTGAAGGACATGGGAAACAATGATGGAAAGAGAGATGAAAGAATGTGGTCTGACATTGGAAACAATGATGGAAAGAGAGATGAAAGAATGTGGCCTGACATTGGAAACAATGATGGAAAGAGAGATGAAAGAATGTGGTCTGACATGGGAAACAATGATGGAAAGAGAGATGAAAGAATGTGGTCTGACATTGGAAACAATGATGGAAAGAGAGATGAAAGAATGTGGTCTGACATTGGAAACAATGATGGAAAGAGAGATGAAAGAATGTGGCCTGACATGGGAAACAATGATGGAAAGACAGATGAAAGAATGTGAAGGACATGGAAACAATGATGGAAAGAGAGATGAAAGAATGTGGTCTTGACAGGAAACAATGATGGAAAGAGAGATGAAAGAATGTGAAGGACATGGGAAACAATGATGGAAAGAGAGATGAAAGAATGTGGTCTGACATGGGAAACAATGATGGAAAGAGAGATGAAAGAATGTGGGCTGACATGGGAAACAATGATGGAAAGAGAGATGAAAGAATGTGTCTGACATGGAAACAATGATGGAAGAGAATGAAAGAATGTGAGACATGGAAACAATGATGGAAAGAGAGATGAAAGAATGTGAAGGACATGGAAACAATGATGGAAAGAGAGATGAAAGAATGTGGCCTGACATGGGAAACAATGATGGAAGAGAGATGAAAGAATGTGGTCTGACATGGAAACAATGATGGAAAGAGAGATGAAAGAATGTGAAGACATGGAAACTAATGAGGAAAGAGAGATGAAAGAATGTGGTCTGACATTGGAAACAATGATGGAAAGAGAGATGAAAGAATGTGGCCTGACATGGAAACAATGATGGAAAGACAGATGAAAGAGAATGTGTCTGACATGGAAAAATGATGGAAAGAGAGATGAAAGAATGTAGTCTGACATGGAAACAATGATGGAAAGAGAGATGAAAGAATGTGGTCTGACATGGGAAACTGATGGAAAGAGAGATGAAAGAATGTGGCCTGACATGGAAACAATGATGGAAAGACAGATGAGAATGTGAAGGACATGGAAACAATGATGGAAAGAGAGATGAAAAATGTGCCTGACATGAAACAATGATGGAAGAGAGATGAAAGAATGTGTCTGACATGGGAAACAATGATGGAAAGAGAGATGAAAGAATGTGGCCTGACATTGGAAACAATGATGGAAAGAGAGATGAAAGAATGTGGTCTGACATGGGAAACAATGATGGAAAGAGAGATGAAAGAATGTGAAGGACATGGAAACAATGATGGAAAGAGAGATGAAAGAATGTGGTCTGACATTGGAAACAATGATGGAAAGAGAGATGAAAGAATGTGGTCTGACATGGGAAACTGATGGAAAGAGAGATGAAAGAATGTGGTCTGACATGGGAAACAATGATGGAAAGACAGATGAAAGAATGTGGTCTGACATGGAAAACAATGATGGAAAGAGAGATGAAAGAATGTGGTCTGACATTGGAAACAATGATGGAAAGAGAGATGAAAGAATGTGGTCTGACATTGGAAACAATGATGGAAAGAGAGATGAAAGAATGTGGTCTGACTTATGGAAACAATGATGGAAAGAGAGATGAAAGAATGTGGTCTGACATGGGAAAAAATGATGGAAAGAGAGATGAAAGAATGTGGTCTGACATGGGAAACAATGATGGAAAAGAGAGATGAAAGAATGTGGTCTGACATGGAAACAATGATGGAAAGAGAGATGAAAGAATGTGTCTGACATGGAAACAATGATGGAAAAAGAGATGAAAGAATGTGGTCTGACATGGGAAACAATGATGGAAAGACAGATGAAAGAATGTGAAGGACATGGAAACAATGATGGAAAAGAGATGAAAGAATGTGGTCTGACATGGAAACAATGATGGAAGAGAGATGAAAGAATGTGTCTGACATGGAAACATGATGGAAGAGATGAAAGAATGTGTCTACATGGGAAACAATGATGGAAAGAGAGATGAAAGAATGTGTCTGACAGAGAAACATGATGGAGAGAATGAAAAAGAATGTGGTCTGACATGGGAAACAATGATGGAAAGAGAGATGAAAGAATGTGAAGGACATGGGAAACAATGATGGAAAGACAGATGAAAGAATGTCGTCTGACATGGAAACAATGATGGAAAGAGAGATGAAAGAATGTGAAGGACATGAAACAATGATGGAAAGAGAGATGAAAGAATGTAGTCTGACATGGAAACAATGAGAAAGAGAGATGAAAGAATGTGGTCTGACATGGGAAACAATGATGGAAAGACAGATGAAAGAATGTGGCCTGACATGGGAAACAATGATGGAAAGAGAGATGAAAGAATGTGAAGGACATGGAAACAATGATGGAAAGAGAGATGAAAGAATGAAGGACATGGAAACAATGATGGAAAGAGAGATGAAAGAATGTGGCCTGACATGGGAAACAATGATGGAAAGACAGATGAAAGAATGTGGTCTGACATGGGAAACAATGATGGAAGAGAGATGAAAGAATGTGGTCTGACATGGGAAACAATGATGGAAAGAGAGATGAAAGAATGTGTTCTGACATGGAAACAATGATGGAAAGAGAGATGAAAGAATGTGGTCTGACATGGGAAACAATGATGGAAAGAGAGATGAAAGAATGTGGTCTGACATGAACAATATGGAAAGAGAGATGAAAGAATGTGAGTCTGACATGGAAACAATGATGGAAAGACAGATGAAAGAATGTGAAGGACATGGGAAACAATGATGGAAGAGAGATGAAAAGAATGTGCTGACATGGAAACAATGATGGAGAAGAGATGAAAGAATGTGAAGGACATGGAAACAATGATGGAAAAAGAGATGAAAGAATGTGGTCTGACATGGGAAACAATGATGGAAAGAGAGATGAAAGAATGTGGTCTGACATGGGAAACAATGATGGAAAGAGAGATGAAAGAATGTGGCCTGACATGGGAAACAATGATGGAAAGAGAGATGAAAGAATGTGAAGGACATGGAAACAATGATGGAAAGAGAGATGAAAGAATGTGCCTGACAGGAAACAATGATGGAAAGACAGATGAAAGAATGTGGCCTGACATGGGAAACAATGATGGAAAGAGAGATGAAAGAATGTGAAGGACATGGGAAACAATGATGGAAAGAGAGATGAAAGAATGTGGCCTGACATGGGAAACAATGATGGAAAGACAGATGAAAGAATGTGGCCTGACATGGGAAACAATGATGGAAAGAGAGATGAAAGAATGTGGCTGACATGAAAAATGATGGAAAGAGAGATGAAGAATGTGGTCTGACATGGAAACAATGATGGAAAGAGAGAGATGAAAGAATGTGTCTGACATAGAAACAATGATGGAAAAGAGATGAAAGAATGTGGCCTGATATGGAAACAATGATGGAAAGAGAGATGAAAAGAATGTGGTCTGACATAGGGAAACAATGATGGAAAGAGATGATAAAGAATGTGGCCTGACATGGAAACAATGATGGAAAGAGAGATGAAAGAATGTGTTTAAGGAAACAATGATGGAAAGAGAGATGAAAGAATGTGGCCTGACATGGGAAACAATGATGGAAAAGAGAGATGAAAGAATGTGGTCTGACATGGGAAACAATGATGGAAAGAGAGATGAAAGAATGTGTTCTGACATGGGAAACAATGATGGAAAGACAGATGAAAGAATGTGGTCTGACATGGGAAACAATGATGGAAAGAGAGAGAAAGAATGTGTTCTGACATGGAAACAATGATGGAAAGAGAGATGAAAGAATGTGGTCTGACATGGGAAACTGATGGAAAGAGAGATGAAAGAATGTGGCCTGACATTGGAAACAATGATGGAAAGAGAGATGAAAGAATGTGGCCTGACATGGAAACAATGATGGAAAGAGAGATGAAAAGAATGTGGTCTACATGGAAACAATGATGGAAAGAGAGATGAAAGAATGTGGCCTGACATAGGAAACAATGATGGAAAGAGATGAAAGAATGTGGTCTGACATGGAAACAATGATGGAAAGAGAGATGAAAAGAATGGCCTGACATGGAAACAATGATGGAAGAGATGAAAGAATGTGGTCTGACATGGAAACAATGATGGAAAGAGAGATGAAAGAATGTAGGCCTGACATGGGAAACAAAATGGAAGAGAGATGAAAGAATGTGGTCTGACATGGAAACAATGATGGAAAGAGAGATGAAAGAATGTATGGACATGGGAAACAATTAGTAGACGGGCGACATAATGACAACAATGGAAATCTCTAGTGGAAGACTTATTTGTCAACAGAACATGAAGATAGATGTAGATAGACATAGGTAGATAGACAGATCGATAGACAGGTAAATAGACAGATTGATAGACAGATAGACAGGTAGATAGACAGATTGATAGACTGGTAGATAGACAGTGATAGACAGGTAGATAGACAGATAGATAGAGAGGTGATATCTGAACATCTTGAAACTAATTCTGTTTCTACATCTTGCGTGGCTTCAGTAAAGTGGCTCCTGCAATCTGGTCTGGTTATGCTACTCCCACACGGTATGGATGGGGCTGGACCTGAACACTCTTCCTGCAGGATTGAAAGATTCTTACAGGTTAGTACTTTCTATCACACCTGTCATGTTACTCACCTGGATGTCACTACACCTGTATGTCCTTACATCTGTATGTCACTACACCTGTATTCTTACGCATGTATGCTACTACACAGGTACACCTGTACACCAACGAGACATGGACAGTGTATAGCAGAAATGCAACAAAACTAAACCCCTTCCACACAAGCTGTCTATGCAGACTACTAAAAATAAACTTGCAGGACAAAATTCCAGATACCGAAGTCCTCATAAGAGCCAAGATTGCAAGCATAAACACCTTGTTGCAAAAGTCCTAGGTGAGATAGGCTGATCACATTGCTCAAATTCCTGATAAATGCATCCCAAAGCAATTGATGTATGCGAATTTCAAGGGTGCAGATGATAGGTTGGTGGACAGAAAAATGTGTGAACACTCATTAAAATGTCTCTAAAGTGCTTCGATATAGACACCACATGCTGGGAATCCCTTGTGAAAGATCGCCAAATGTGGCGCTGTAATAATAGCCGTCCATCGCAAGCGATGATGACAACAATCTCAGACGTGTACTGTTGCACCTCTCTGGTGTGTGCAGAGGTGACTGTAGAGTCCAATCCTAGAACAGAATCCCCGACCACAGGTGGGGCATACATGATCAAGGTTAGACATGTGCGTGTTGTGTGCTCTGTTGTAATTGTCTGAAACTGTAGCTTGCGCTGTATTTGGATTATAGTGAGGAAAATTTGCGCTATTTGTCAACCTCACTCTCTCGTCCAGGACTATCTGTATCCAGGGGCAAGACAAGTCAAGACGACTGGAGATAGTGCCAGATGCAGTGGATGACCAGGGCTTTCTAAAGTGCCTCGCCGTGCTCTATGCGGTCCACACCGCTCTGCTGTGATCCGCCTTTCTAACCGTTGAGCCAGTTAGTGGCCTCATCCGCGAAGTCAGCCGGATCCAGTCTTTGCATGCATCTCACAGTGGTGCTGTAATAACACAAGAGGAACTGGCATAGCTAAGAATTGTTGTACCATTGAGGCACAGAGAAAATGAGCTGCACGAAAAGACAGAACACACAACACCCACATGTCTAACCTTGATCATGTATGCCCCACCTGTGGTAGGGAATTGTGTTCAAGGATTGTGCCTTACTATCACCTCCGCACACACATCCAAGGCTGTTGTCGTATCGCTGCAACGGACAGCTATTAGTAATTAAATGTCCCTACATCTGTATGTCACCACATCTGTATGTCCCCACACCTGCATGTCCCTACACCTGTATGTCTCCACACTTGAATGGTAGATAATGACTTTGTTTTGTTGACAGCAATGTGATAGCAGAGAGGACCAAGTGGACAGCGAAAATGTCAACATTCAAATTGTCAACCCAACCACACCTGCTCAATACTTTCACCTGCTCAGACGACAGGTAAGTCTTTAATCCCTCTCTCTTATCTTTTAGTTCCTCATCTGCAGAGAGTTGATTCTGTCTTTGCTCTACTACAGCATATGTCCATATCACATCTTTGTAGGCACCCTGCACCAAAGTATATTATGTTGATAGTATCTCTTGTAGGCACCCTGCACCAAAGTATCTTATACTTATAGTATCTCTTGTAGGCACCCTGCAACAAAGTATCTTATACTTATAGTATCTCTTGTAGGCGCCCTGCACCAAAGTATCGTATAAAGTATCTCTTGTAGGCACCCTGCACCAAAATATCTTATACTTATAGTATCTCTTGTAGGCACCCTGCAACAAAGTATCTTATACTTATAGTATCTCTTGTAGGCACCCTGCACCAAAGTATCGTATAAAGTATCTCTTGTAGGCACCCTGCACCAAAATATCTTATACTTATAGTATCTCTTGTAGGCACCCTGCACCAAAATATCTTATACTTATAGTATCTCTTGTAGGCACCCTGCACCAAAATATCTTATACTTATAGTATCTCTTGTAGGCACCCTGCACCAAAGTATCTTATACTTATAGTATCTCTTGTAGGCACCCTGCACCAAAGTATCGTATAAAGTATCTCTTGTAGGCACCCTGCACCAAAGTATCGTATAAAGTATCTCTTGTAGGCACCCTGCACCAAAGTATCATATAAGTATCTCTTGTAGGCACCCTGCACCAAAGTATCGTATAAAGTATCTCTTGTAGGCACCCTGCACCAAAGTATCTTATACTTATAGTATCTCTTGTAGGCACCCTGCAACAAAGTATCTTATACTTATAGTATCTCTTGTAGGCACCCTGCACCAAAGTATCGTATAAAGTATCTCTTGTAGGCACCCTGCACCAAAATATCTTATACTTATAGTATCTCTTGTAGGCACCCTGCACCAAAATATCTTATACTTATAGTATCTCTTGTAGGCACCCTGCACCAAAGTATCTTATACTTATAGTATCTCTTGTAGGCACCCTGCAACAAAGTATCTTATACTTATAGTATCTCTTGTAGGCACCCTGCAACAAAGTATCTTATACTTATAGTATCTCTTGTAGGCACCCTGCACCAAAGTATCTTATACTTATAGTATCTCTTGTAGGCACCCTGCACCAAAGTATCTTATACTTATAGTATCTCTTGTAGGCACCCTGCACCAAAGTATCTTATACTTATAGTATCTCTTGTAGGCACCCTGCACCAAAGTATCGTATAAAGTATCTCTTGTAGGCACCCTGCACCAAAGTATCGTATAAAGTATCTCTTGTAGGCACCCTGCACCAAAGTATCGTATAAAGTATCTCTTGTAGGCACCCTGCACCAAAGTATCGTATAAAGTATCTCTTGTAGGCACCCTGCACCAAAGTATCGTATAAAGTATCTCTTGTAGGCACCCTGCACCAAAGTATCGTATAAAGTATCTCTTGTAGGCACCCTGCACCAAAGTATCTTATACTTATAGTATCTCTTGTAGGCACCCTGCAACAAAGTATCTTATACTTATAGTATCTCTTGTAGGCACCCTGCACCAAAGTATCTTATACTTATAGTATCTCTTGTAGGCACCCTGCACCAAAGTATCTTATACTTATAGTATCTCTTGTAGGCACCCTGCACCAAAGTATCTTATACTTATAGTATCTCTTGTAGGCACCCTGCACCAAAGTATCTTATACTTATAGTATCTCTTGTAGGCACCCTGCACCAAAGTATCTTATACTTATAGTATCTCTTGTAGGCACCCTGCAACAAAGTATTTTATACTTATAGTATCTCTTGTAGGCGCCCTGCACCAAAGTATCGTATAAAGTATCTCTTGTAGGCACCCTGCACCAAAGTATCTTATACTTATAGTATCTCTTGTAGGCACCCTGCACCAAAATATCTTATACTTATAGTATCTCTTGTAGGCACCCTGCACCAAAGTATCTTATACTTATAGTATCTCTTGTAGGCACCCTGCAACAAAGTATCTTATACTTATAGTATCTCTTGTAGGCACCCTGCACCAAAGTATCTTATACTTATAGTATCTCTTGTAGGCACCCTGCACCAAAATATCTTATACTTATAGTATCTCTTGTAGGCACCCTGCACCAAAGTATCTTATACTTATAGTATCTCTTGTAGGCACCCTGCACCAAAGTATCGTATAAAGTATCTCTTGTAGGCACCCTGCACCAAAGTATCGTATAAAGTATCTCTTGTAGGCACCCTGCACCAAAGTATCGTATAAAGTATCTCTTGTAGGCACCCTGCACCAAAGTATCGTATAAAGTATCTCTTGTAGGCACCTGCACCAAAGTATGTAGATAGTATCTCTGTAGGCACTCTGCACCAAAGTATTGTATAGATTCTCTTGTAGGACCTCTGCACCAAAGTATCTTATACTTATAGTATTCTTGTAGCACCCTGCAACAAAGTATCTTATACTTATAGTATCCTGTACACTCCTGCAACAAAGTATCTTATACTTATAGTATCCTTGAGGGCTGCCAACTTAACTATAGTATCTCTTGTAGGCACCTGCACAAAGTATCTTATACTTATAGCATCTCTTGTAGAGCCTGTTCCAAAGTATCTTATACTTATAGTATCTCTTGTAGGCACCTGCCCAAAGTATCTTATACTTATAGTATCTCTTGTAGGCACCCTGCACCAAAGTATCTTATACTTATAGTATCTCTTGTAGGCACCCTGCACCAAAGTATCTTATACTTATAGTATCTCTGTAGCTACTCCTGCACCAAAGTATCTTATACTTATAGTATCTCTTGTAGGCACCTGCACAAAGTATCTATACTTATAGTATCTCTTGTAGGCACCCTGCAACCAAGTATCTTATACTTATAGTATCTCTTGGCTACCCTGCAACTAAAGTATCTTATACTATAGTATCTCTTGTAGGCACTCTCAACAAAGTATCTTATACTTATAGTATCTCTTGTAGGCCTCACCATCGATAGTCATCCTATGTACACCTGACATATCTTATACTTATAGTATTCTGAGGCCCTGCACCAAAGTATCGTATAAAGTATCTCTTGTAGGCACCCTGCACCAAAGTATCTTATACTTATAGTATCTCTATGTAGGCCCTGCACCAAAGTATCTTATACTTATAGTATCTCTTGTAGGCACCCTGCACCAAAGTATCTTATACTTATAGTATCTCTTGTAGGCACCCTGCACCAAAGTATCTTATACTTATAGTATCTCTTGTAGGCACCCTGCAACAAAGTATTTTATACTTATAGTATCTCTTGTAGGCACCCTGCAACAAAGTATTTTATACTTATAGTATCTCTTGTAGGCCACTGCACCAAAGTATCGTATACTTATCGTATACTTATAGTATCTCTTGTAGGCGCCCTGCACCAAAGTATCTTATACTTATAGTATGTCTTGTAGGCACCCTGCACCAAAGTATCTTATACTTATAGTATCTCTTGTAGGCACCCTGCACCAAAGTATCTTATACTTATAGTATCTCTTGTAGGCACCCTGCACCAAAGTATCTTATACTTATAGTATCTCTTGTAGGCACCCTGCAACAAAGTATCTTATACTTATAGTATCTCTTGTAGGCACCCTGCAACAAAGTATCTTATACTTATAGTATCTCTTGTAGGCGCCTTTCACCAAAGTATCGTATAAAGTATCTCTTGTAGGCACCCTGCAACAAAGTATCTTATACTTATAGTATCTCTTGTAGGCACCCTGCACCAAAGTATCTTATACTTATAGTATCTCTTGTAGGCACCCTGCACCAAAGTATCTTATACTTATAGTATCTCTTGTAGGCACCCTGCACCAAAGTATCTTATACTTATAGTATCTCTTGTAGGCACCCTGCACCAAAGTATCTTATACTTATAGTATCTCTTGTGACAATATATGTTTATGGTTAAAACCTTCATTTCTAATTGATAAGGAAGATGTGGGTAAGATATGTGAGATATGGGTAAGATGTGAGATGGAGGTAAGATATGTGGTCCCAAGATTGTCAGTGGGTAGGAGGGAGTTGAGAAAATGCAACAACAGTCTAATCTGAGACATAATTAATATTTAATTGTTGGGTTGGATGTGTATAAACTTGGTCTTGTATGTCCAACATTCCCAGCAGCTATTCTTCTTTAATTGTTGTGTTGGATGTGAGATGGAGGGCTGCCACTGTAAGACGGAGGGCTGCCACCGTATATGGAGGGCTGCCACTGTAAGACGGAGGGCTGCCACTGTAATATGGAGGGTTACGCATGGAGACTGAGGGCTGCCGCTGTGAGATGGAGTGGAGTCTTGGTCAGTTTTGTTTTTATGCTGACCATGACGTTAGTAGTTAGCTATGAGTTTCTATTACAAGCTTATGCAGCTTGTGTGAAGTTCCCAAAGGGAGGGGAGGTGGAGCATCTTGCCCATACAGGTATTCACATGTTCATTTTATTGATTCCCTATGTACACCTGACTACTCCCTATGTACACCTGACTAGTTCCTATGTACACCTGACTACTCCCTATGCATACCTGACTACTTACTATGTACACCTGACTACTCACTGTGTACACCTGATTAGTCCCTATGTACACCTGACTACTCCATAATGTACACCTGACTAGTCCCTATGTACACCTGACTACCCCCTATGTACACCTGACTACCCCCTATGTACAACTGACTACTCCATATGTACACCTGACTGGTCCCTATGTACACCTGACTACCCCCTATGTACACCTGACTACTCACTATGTACACCTGACTACTCCATATGTACACCTGACTGTCCCATATGTACACCTGACTAGTCATTATGTACAACTGACTACTCACTATGTACACCTGACTACTCATCATGCACACCTGACTGGTCCCTATGTACACCTGACTAGTCACTATGTACACCTGACTACCCCCTATGTACAACTGACTACTCACTATGTACACCTGACTACTCATCATGCACACCTGACTAGTCTCTATGTACACCTGACTACTCACCATGTACACCTGACTACTCACCATATACACCTGACTACTCCCTATGTACACCTGACTACTCTCTATGTGCGCCTGACTACTCACCATGTACGCCTGGCTACTCCCTATGTGTACCCGACTACTCACTATGTACACCTGACTACTCCCAATGTACACCTGACTACTCCCAATGTACACCTGACTACTCCCAATGTACACATACCCATGACTGAGTATATTGTAGACAGAAACGTTCCATAAATAGTTTGTTAGTCAGTGTGTTTTGTTATGTTCTAATTCTTGGAGGTTTTTTAATGACTATTTGCAGATGGTTCGCAACTATCGCAAGCCGTTGGTATTAGCAGCTCCCAAAGTGATTCTACGTCTTCCAGCTGCAACCTCATCCCTAGTAGACATGTTACCTGGCACACATTTTCATCCTGTATTACCTGACCCAGGTGTATCACCGTCAGACGTAACACGTCTTGTCTTCTGTTCTGGTAAACATTACTACACTCTCATCACGGAGCGGGAGAAGAGAGGGATCAGAAATGTTGCTGTTATCAGACTAGAGGTAAAGCAATTTTGATTTTCTACAGAAATCATTATTTTAAACCACCTCCATAAAACAGCAGCTTAGCTACAAATCTGATTTCTTTACCACACCGCAATAAACAGAGGAAACTGACACAGCCACCATGGTGGAATGACAAGGTCGCGGAAGCCTGATGGATCAAGAGGTGAGTGGTTAAGTTGTGACAGAAGAGCCACTAGCACACACCTGCACATACCAAGGGTCTGAAAAAAGACATGGAAGAGAAAACTGTGTCCTTCAAAGCATGTGCAAATCTGGCTAAGAGTGTCACATGGGATGAATTCTGCAGTAGGCTGTGCGCTGAGAAGTCCCTGTAGAATTTCTGGAGATTTCACCAGCGCATGAATGGTGCTGCAAGACGTAAATGCATCCAGGATTTCCAAAGCACTGACTTGGCCTGGTAGAAGTCAGATGAAAATAAGGGTACAGCTCTCCTCAAACGCTACATTCAGCAGACAGACCACAATGATGAGGCCGAAGGACTTATGACACAGGGGGCCATAGAAGAACTTTGCAGCGCTGTTGTGTTGAATGAAGAGCTGTGTATAACTGCGGAGGTCATCAGGACAACACTGAAAACGTCTGGAAGCACTGCGCCAGGGCCTGATGACATTCGATACAAGGATACTACTGATTTATCAAAAGACGACATCGAGGAACTGGTAAAAGAATTTAACGTCAGCATCCAGGACAGTGAGATCAGGGAGGAGTGGCTTCATAGCTACCTACTACCATTGCGAAGCCCAACAAAGATCACTCTCAGATAGCCGGCTACAGAATTATTGCACTGCAAAACACGACAGGCAAGCTTCTTGAGAAAATCGTGGCACGTCAACTGGCATGGGACCTCGAAAGTCGCCATATCTTCCGACCCACTCTCGGAGGTTACAGATCTGGGAAAGAAACATGGTGCAACGCTGCTGTCTTCGTCTATGATGTCTTCGAGGGTTTCCATGCAGGTATTGAAACATGTGCGGCAATGGTAGACTTGGAAGACACATTACAACAGAGTGCCCTATGGTTATCTTATGCACCAGCTCATCAAACTCCAGGTGCATCCTCTATACATCCGATGGATAGCTGCTGCGCTATTCAAAAGGAAGGTTGTACTGCGATGTGGTGGTTGGTTTTTTGAACCGGTGACTGTACATTCCGGATTGCTACAGGGCTCTCCTCTTTCCCCTGTCTTATTCAATATATACACGGTGTCAATCACAGAACAACAACTCGATGGCAGAGGTAGAACTTTGTCATTTGCTGATGACATCCTAGTGTATAGACAAGGGAAAGACAGGGATGCAATTGCCGGTGAGATACAGAAGGAACTCGACCACATCACAAACTGGTGTGATGTCTCTGGTGCACTAGTTAACCCTACCAAAGCAGCAGTGACATGGTTCTCACTCAATAATCACGCATGTACGCCTAGTAGGAAACTTTGTGGTGTTGGTTTGCCCATAGATAAATCTATGACATTTTTGGTGGAACATTTGACCGCAGCCTGTGTTTCTGGGAACATGTTGAGTATATCATTGTCAAGGCACGCAAAGGTTTGGCGGCAATGAGATTCATGGGGGCTGTTAACATCGAGCAACGACTGCTTGTCATCCTGTATCAGACACTTGTCCTCTCCACCATTGAATATGCAATGGCCATCCTCACTGTCAGCAAAACGCAAATTGAAAGACTGGAGAGAATACAGAACAAAGCTATGCGCATCATCCTCGGTTGCACAAGGGATACACCCTGTGTGGTGATGAGGTTTCTCCTGGATTTTCCGACCATGAAGTATAGACTCAAGATAGCTAGAGCACGTGCCTATCTCAAAATAAGTGCCAAAGAGGATCACCCATTGCATGAACAGCTCAGCACCAGTGGTGGAAATCAGTTAAAGCAGGGCAAGTCATGGGTTGGCCGTGCCGCAGATACTGTTCAGCTGGTATGCAGGCTCAACAATATTGACTATGGGGAAGAATGGATATCGATGCCTCCAATATACTGGAACACTTTTTCAACCATCATTAAATTTGACAAAGGTTGCAGAGAGGAAATCCTGCGGGTTGAATGCAGATGTCAAAGCCATCATCGATGAAAACTGCAATGCAGACGACATGATTTACATGGATGGATCGGTAGTTCGTCACGAAAAGTCTACATGGGCCTTCTCTGCAAGCTCATGTGGCAGAATGGTCAAGGAAGCCAGTGGTGTATTCAGTATGACAACAAGCAGCATGACAATGGAGGTACTGGCGGTGACCAATGTACTACTCTGGCTAGAGTCACAAACTACACTCATGTGTGCATTCTGAGGACTCATTGAGTATGATCCGAAAGGTGGAGGCCGGTTCGGTGCACAGACAATGGACTGAATCACTGCAGGCGTCAACAATTTGCAGAATTACACTTGTCTTTGTTCGGGGCACATGGGTGTCGTTGGCAATGAGAGAGCAGACAGGCTGGCTGGCTCTGCCACCATATCAGAGGGCCAGCCAATGGATAGAGCTGACATCGTGAACGACCTCATAGAGCGTGGCCGCAGAGAAGACCTTCATCTAAACTAATCCACGTCAACTACTAGATTGCGAGAACTGGGTTTGAAGATTGGTGTGGCAAGTAAAGAACTGTACAATAGGTATACGAGTAGGCTCATCAATCAAAATAGAACTGGTACGGTCAGTCGCTGGACGCTGTTGGAGATATTGCGAAGGAGATCGGAGCACCTATGGACATGTCCGAGTGCAATGAAGATATTCCAAACTGAAACTGATTTCTTTAGTCATTATAAACCACCTCCATAAAACAGCTTGTACAAATCTGATTTCTTTAGTCATTATAAAACAGCTCCATAAAATCTGATTTCTTTAGTCATTATAAACCACCTTCATAAAACAGCTTGTACAAATCTGATTTCTTTAGTCATTATAAACCACCTCCATAAAACAGCTTGTACAAATCTGATTTCTTTAGCCATTATAAACCACCTTCATAAAACAGCTTGTACAAATCTGATTTCTTTAGCCATTATAAACCACCTCCATAAAACAGCTTGTACAAATCTGATTTCTTTAGCCATTATAAACCACCTCCATAAAACAGCTTGTACAAATCTGATTTCTTTAGCCATTATAAACCACTTTCATAAAACAGCTTGTACAAATCTGATTTCTTTAGCCATTATAAACCACCTTCATAAAACAGCTTGTACAAATCTGATTTCTTTAGCCATTATAAACCACCTCCATAAAACAGCTTGTACAAATCTGATTTCTTTAGCCATTATAAACCACCTCCATAAAACAGCTTGTACAAATCTGATTTCTTTAGCTATTATAAACCACCTCCATAAAACAGCTTGTACAAATCTGATTTCTTTAGCTATTATAAACCACTTTCATAAAACAGCTTGTACAAATCTGATTTCTTTAGCCATTATAAACCACCTTCATAAAACAGCTTGTACAAATCTGATTTCTTTAGCCATTATAAACCACCTTCATAAAACAGCTTGTACAAATCTGATTTCTTTAGTCATTATAAACCACCTTCATAAAACAGCTTGTACAAATCTGATTTCTTTAGCCATTATAAACCACCTCCATAAAACAGCTTGTACAAATCTGATTTCTTTAGCCATTATAAACCACCTTCATAAAACAGCTTGTACAAATCTGATTTCTTTAGCCATTATAAACCACCTCCATAAAACAGCTTGTACAAATCTGATTTCTTTAGCTATTATAAACCACTTTCATAAAACAGCTTGTACAAATCTGATTTCTTTAGCCATTATAAACCACCTTCATAAAACAGCTTGTACAAATCTGATTTCTTTAGCCATTATAAACCACCTCCATAAAACAGCTTGTACAAATCTGATTTCTTTAGCTATTATAAACCACTTTCATAAAACAGCATGTACAAATCTGATTTCTTTAGCCATTATAAACCACCTCCATAAAACAGCTTGTACAAATCTGATTTCTTTAGCCATTATAAACCACCTTCATAAAACAGCTTGTACAAATCTGATTTCTTTAGCCATTATAAACCACCTCCATAAAACAGCTTGTACAAATCTGATTTCTTTAGCCATTATAAACCACCTTCATAAAACAGCTTGTACAAATCTGATTTCTTTAGTCATTATAAACCACCTCCATAAAACAGCTTGTACAAATCTGATTTCTTTAGCTATTATAAACCACCTCCATAAAACAGCTTGTACAAATCTGATTTCTTTAGTCATTATAAACCACCTCCATAAAACAGCTTGTACAAATCTGATTTCTTTAGCCATTATAAACCACCTCCATAAAACAGCTTGTACAAATCTGATTTCTTTAGCTATTATAAACCACCTTCATAAAACAGCTTGTACAAATCTGATTTCTTTAGTCATTATAAACCACCTCCATAAAACAGCTTGTACAAATCTGATTTCTTTAGCCATTATAAACCACCTCCATAAAACAGCTTGTACAAATCTGATTTCTTTAGTCATTATAAACCACCTCCATAAAACAGCTTGTACAAATCTGATTTCTTTAGCCATTATAAACCACCTCCATAAAACAGCTTGTACAAATCTGATTTCTTTAGCCATTATAAACCACCTCCATAAAACAGCTTGTACAAATCTGATTTCTTTAGCCATTATAAACCACCTCCATAAAACAGCTTGTACAAATCTGATTTCTTTAGCCATTATAAACCACCTCCATAAAACAGCTTGTACAAATCTGATTTCTTTAGCCATTATAAACCACCTTCATAAAACAGCTTGTACAAATATGATTTCTTTAGCCATTATAAACCACCTTCATAAAACAGCTTGTACAAATCTGATTTCTTTAGCCATTATAAACCACCTTCATAAAACAGCTTGTACAAATATGATTTCTTTAGCCATTATAAACCACCTTCATAAAACAGCTTGTACAAATCTGATTTCTTTAGTCATTATAAACCACCTTCATAAAACAGCTTGTACAAATCTGATTTCTTTAGCCATTATAAACCACCTCCATAAAACAGCTTGTACAAATCTGATTTCTTTAGCCATTATAAACCACCTTCATAAAACAGCTTGTACAAATATGATTTCTTTAGTCATTATAAACCACCTTCATAAAACAGCTTGTACAAATCTGATTTCTTTAGTCATTATAAACCACCTCCATAAAACAGCTTGTACAAATCTGATTTCTTTAGCCATTATAAACCACCTCCATAAAACAGCTTGTACAAATCTGATTTCTTTAGCCATTATAAACCACCTCCATAAAACAGCTTGTACAAATCTGATTTCTTTAGTCATTATAAACCACCTTCATAAAACAGCTTGTACAAATCTGATTTCTTTAGCCATTATAAACCACCTCCATAAAACAGCTTGTACAAATCTAATTTCTTTAGCCATTATAAACCACCTCCATAAAACAGCTTGTACAAATCTGATTTCTTTAGTCATTATAAACCACCTCCATAAAACAGCTTGTACAAATCTGATTTCTTTAGCCATTATAAACCACCTCCATAAAACAGCTTGTACAAATCTGATTTCTTTAGTCATTATAAACCACCTTCATAAAACAGCTTGTACAAATCTGATTTCTTTAGCCATTATAAACCACCTTCATAAAACAGCTTGTACAAATCTGATTTCTTTAGTCATTATAAACCACCTTCATAAAACAGCTTGTACAAATCTGATTTCTTTAGCCATTATAAACCACCTCCATAAAACAGCTTGTACAAATCTGATTTCTTTAGTCATTGTAAACCACCTTCATAAAACAGCTTGTACAAATCTGATTTCTTTAGTCATTATAAACCACCTCCATAAAACAGCTTGTACAAATCTGATTTCTTTAGTCATTATAAACCACCTTCATAAAACAGCTTGTACAAATCTGATTTCTTTAGCTATTATAAACCACCTCCATAAAACAGCTTGTACAAATCTGATTTCTTTAGTCATTATAAACCACCTCCATAAAACAGCTTGTACAAATCTGATTTCTTTAGCTATTATAAACCACCTTCATAAAACAGCTTGTACAAATCTGATTTCTTTAGCCATTATAAACAACCTCCATAAAACAGCTTGTACAAATCTGATTTCTTTAGTCATTATAAACCACCTTCATAAAACAGCTTGTACAAATCTGATTTCTTTAGCATTATAAACAACCTCATAAAACAGCTTGTACAAATCTGATTTCTTTAGTCATTATAAACAACCTCATAAAACAGCTTGTACAAATCTGATTTCTTTAGCCATTATAAACCACCTTCATAAAACAGCTTGTACAAATCTGATTTCTTTAGCTATTATAAACCACCTTCATAAAACAGCTTGTACAAATCTGATTTCTTTAGTCATTATAAACCACCTTCATAAAACAGCTTGTACAAATCTGATTTCTTTAGTCATTATAAACCACCTTCATAAAACAGCTTGTACAAATCTGATTTCTTTAGTCATTATAAACCACCTTCATAAAACAGCTTGTACAAATCTGATTTCTTTAGTCATTATAAACCACCTCCATAAAACAGCTTGTACAAATCTGATTTCTTTAGTCATTATAAACCACCTCCATAAAACAGCTTGTACAAATCTGATTTCTTTAGCTATTATAAACCACCTTCATAAAACAGCTTGTACAAATCTGATTTCTTTAGCCATTATAAACAACCTCCATAAAACAGCTTGTACAAATCTGATTTCTTTAGTCATTATAAACCACCTTCATAAAACAGCTTGTACAAATCTGATTTCTTTAGCCATTATAAACAACCTCCATAAAACAGCTTGTACAAATCTGATTTCTTTAGCATTATAAACAACCTCCCTAACAGTACAAATCGTTTAGCTTATAAAACCTTCATAAACAGTGTACAAATCTGATTTCTTTAGCCATTATAAACCACCTTCATAAAACAGCTTGTACAAATCTGATTTCTTTAGCTATTATAAACCACCTTCATAAAACAGCTTGTACAAATCTGATTTCTTTAGCATTATAAACACCTCATAAAACAGCTTGTACAAATCTGATTTCTTTAGTCATTATAAACCACCTTCATAAAACAGCTTGTACAAATCTGATTTCTTTAGTCATTATAAACCACCTTCATAAAACAGCTTGTACAAATCTGATTTCTTTAGTCATTATAAACCACCTCCATAAAACAGCTTGTACAAATCACCTACATCTTCTTCTAACACTTCATATCAACCACTTGTTACTTTTAACACTCTCCCTTTAGCTTTGTGTCCCAACATTTACACTTGTTAAATTTGTCCTAACATTACATAAGCGCTTACACACTTGTGCAGTTGCCATAACACCAACATCTGATTCCTGTTACCCTTTTTATTTACTAGGTATCTTCCTTGGCCCCTACCTTAGGCGCCTCTTATGATAATGTCCCGTAGGTCGCAGTGTTGTGCTATTCTTTTCTCCCCTGCAACACACGAACGAAATCATCTACATAAAACAGCTTATACAAATCAACATCCAATAGCTTGTCCTGAGCAGAACTTTGCCACTCTAACAGTCCTTCGAATTTCTTCTCTCATAGGCCAGATGTCCTGCCTCTGCAGCCGTCATGCTCAAATCATCAGTTACATCTTGAATCCATCTTCTCTGTGGTCTTCCTCTTCTATTTGCCAGGATGCCTACTTCTTTCTGGAAAGATCTATTTGTTCTCTGTCAAATGCATTCAACTTACTTTCTATATCTTTAGTCATTTTCCAACTTCCGCTGGCATATGTTAGGATTGATACAACATTGAAATTGAAAATTTAGTCTGTCTGTTTTGTCATCTAATCTGAGTCTGTTCGGTCATCTAATCTATACCTATATTATATCTAATCTAACAGAGTCTGTGTCCGTTCCCTGTACAAGAGTTGCAAGACTTATTTAACCAGTTCTCCAAGGTCAAGGAGTTTGTCTGGAGCCAGGAGGAGCATAGGAACATGGGAGCTTGGACATTTGTTTGCCCTCGCTTTCAGAACCTCGTTGGTTGTCATGTAAGTCTATAGACAATAATATAAACACGGAGGCTTGCATATTTGCTTGGCTGGCTTCCAGAATTTAATTCCATATTATGTCAGTCAATGAGTGATATTATGTCAGTCAATGAGTGATATTATGTCAGTCAATTAATTATATTATGTCAGTCAATTAACCTGAAATTAGAACAAAATTGATAGATGAAGCAACAAAACGCTCCGACCCAGTCAGCCTTATGATAGCATCTCAAAGAACCATTGATGCCTATCCCCAAGAATAGGTACATGTCTATACTGATATATCTGCATTTAAAGCCACCATCAAAGCAGGTTACTGAGCATATATACAATACCCAGACAGATCATCCAAAGATCTGTTTGGTGCATGCGGGGAGATATGCTCCAATTATGAGGCTGAAATTCACGATGCTCCAATTATGAGGCTGAAATTCATGCGATAGAAGCAGCTTTGCACCACCTGAAGACTGTTTTCTATGCCTTTCCATCAAAGGCACAAAACATAATTATTTTCACAGATTCAATGTCTGCCCTTCAAGCCCTAGAAGATGGTGGACACTGTAAATCTGAACTATCCCATATAGCCATAGCTATTGACAGACTTATTACATCACATGACATCAAAATAACCATGCAGTGGATCCCTGGACATTCAAACACACCTGGAAATGACAAAGCAGATAGGCTAGCCAAGAAAGGGTCAACACAGGAACAACCAATCACAGCAACAACTCTCCATACAGCAAAGCAAATCCTAATGACAACAAATAAAGAAATTTGGCTGAACAGATGGGCCATGGGAAACACAGTAAGAGATGTGTACAGCCATATGGCCAGCCCTAACCTTAATGACAACATCAACCACCTTACAAGAAGAGATCAGAGCACCATTTTTAGACTCCGAACCCAACACATAACACTTAATAATCACTTGAACAGAATTCATCTACAGCACACTCCAGAGTGCCAACTGTGCGCACATCATCATGAAGCCGTTCACCACCACCTCTTCAAGTGCCAAGCACTAGAAGACATCAGAAACTCCTTCCTCCAAGGCCAGATAAATGGAACACATTATATGGAACAAAAGAACAACTTACAGACACATGCAGATACCACTACATAGCATTGGAAGCGAAGGGCAAAAGCTCAAGTGCCGCTGGATCATTGAAGAAGAAGTCAGTCAATTAATGATATTATGTCGGTCAATGAGTGATGTTAT
Organism: Arion vulgaris; assembly: GCA_020796225.1. Lineage (NCBI taxonomy): Eukaryota > Metazoa > Mollusca > Gastropoda > Stylommatophora > Arionidae > Arion > Arion vulgaris. The sequence goes on from CM036754.1 coordinate 46,984,411, forward strand.
GTCAGTCGATGAATATTATTTCGGTCAATGAAAGATATTATGTCGGTCAATGAGTGATATTATGTCGGTCAATAAATGATGTTATGTCGGTCAATGAGTGATATTATGTCGGTCAATGAGTGATATTATTTCTGTCAATGAGTGATATTATTTCTGTCAATAAATGATGTTATGTCGGTCAATGAGTGATATTATGTCGGTCAATGAGTGATGTTATGTCGGTCAATGAGTGATATTATGTCGGTGATTGAGTTATATTAAATTTGTAAAATAAAATCCCCACAAATCTTCACCATCTGAAAATATCTGTGAGACTCGCCAGTTCTACAGAATTTGTTTACTGTCGCTGAGATCCTGCAACATAAGAAAACTATGAGATTCGCCAGTTCTACAGAATTTGTTGACTGTCGCTGAGATCCTGCAAGATAAGAAAAAAAGATCGAGGTGCATGTCATTATTCACCAAAGTGCATTGATGATGGTCCAATCAATCATTTAATCAATCATTTAATCAATCATTTAATCAATCATTTAATCAATCATTTAATCAATCATTTAATCAATCATTTAATCAATCATTTAATCAATCATACTGTGTTTTAATGATGGTATTTGTGAAACAATTTCTATGGAAAGCCAGGACAAAGAACAGAACTTGTTTGAGAGCCCATTTTTGATGCAGAAAGAGTGCATGATTGATTAATGATTAGAGAAGATTAGCTGGTCTCTGTGGCATTGATTAATTGATTAGAGAAGATTAGCTGGTCTCTGTGGCATTGATTAATGATTAGAGAAGATTAGCTGGTCTCTGTGGCATTGATTAATGATTAGAGAAGATAAGCTGGTCTCTGTGGCATTGATTAATGATTAGAGAAGATTAGCTGGTCTCTGTGGCATTGATTAATGATTAGAGAAGATTAGCTGGTCTCTGTGGCATTGATTAATGATTAGAGAAGATTAGCTGGTCTCTGTGGCATTGATTAATGATTAGAGAAGATTAGCTGGTCTCTGTGGCATTGATTAATTGATTAGAGAAGATTAGCTGGTCTCTGTGGCATTGATTAATTGATTAGAGAAGATTAGCTGGTCTCTGTGGCATTGATTAATTGATTAGAGAAGATTAGCTGGTCTCTGTGGCATTGATTAATGATTAGAGAAGATTAGCTGGTCTCTGTGGCATTGATTAATTGATTAGAGAAGATTAGCTGGTCTCTGTGGCATTGATTAATGATTAGAGAAGATTAGCTGGTCTCTGTGGCATTGAGTAATTGATTAGAGAAGATTAGCTGGTCTATGTGGCATTGATTAATTGATTAGAGAAGATTAGCTGGTCTCTGTGGCATTGATTAATTGATTAGAGAAGATTAGCTGGTCTCTGTGGCATTGATTAATTGATTAGAGAAGATTAGCTGGTCTCTGTGGCATTGATTAATGATTAGAGAAGATTAGCTGGTCTCTGTGGCATTGATTAATGATTAGAGAAGATTAGCTGGTCTCTGTGGCATTGATTAATGATTAGAGAAGATTAGCTGGTTTCTGTGGCATTGATTAATGATTAGAGATGATTAGCTGGTCTCTGTGGCATTGATTAATTGATTAGAGAAGATTAGCTGGTCTCTGTGGCATTGATTAATGATTAGAGAAGATTAGCTGGTCTCTGTGGCATTGATTAATGATTAGAGAAGATTAGCTGGTCTATGTGGCATTGATTAATGATTAGAGAAGATTAGCTGGTCTATGTGGCATTGATTAATTGATTAGAGAAGATTAGCTGGTCTATGTGGCATTGATTAATGATTAGAGAAGATTAGCTGGTCTATGTGGCATTGATTAATTGATTAGAGAAGATTAGCTGGTCTATGTGGCATTGATTAATTGATTAGAGAAGATTAGCTGGTCTCTGTGGCATTGATTAATGATTAGAGAAGATTAGCTGGTCTATGTGGCATTGATTAATGATTAGAGAAGATTAGCTGGTCTATGTGGCATTGATTAATGATTAGAGAAGATTAGCTGGTCTCTGTGGCATTGAGTAATTGATTAGAGAAGATTAGCTGGTCTATGTGGCATTGATTAATTGATTAGTGAAGATTAGCTGGTCTCTGTGGCATTGATTAATTGATTAGAGAAGATTAGCTGGTCTCTGTGGCATTGATTAATTGATTAGAGAAGATTAGCTGGTCTCTGTGGCATTGATTAATGATTAGAGAAGATTAGCTGGTCTCTGTGGCATTGATTAATGATTAGAGAAGATTAGCTGGTCTCTGTGGCATTGATTAATGATTAGAGAAGATTAGCTGGTCTCTGTGGCATTGATTAATGATTAGAGAAGATTAGCTGGTCTCTGTGGCATTGATTAATGATTAGAGAAGATTAGCTGGTCTCTGTGGCATTGATTAATTGATTAGAGAAGATTAGCTGGTCTCTGTGGCATTGATTAATGATTAGAGAAGATTAGCTGGTCTCTGTGGCATTGATTAATGATTAGAGAAGATTAGCTGGTCTCTGTGGCATTGATTAATGATTAGAGAAGATTAGCTGGTCTATGTGGCATTGATTAATGATTAGAGAAGATTAGCTGGTCTATGTGGCATTGATTAATTGATTAGAGAAGATTAGCTAGTCTATGTGGCATTGATTAATGATTAGAGAAGATTAGCTGGTCTATGTGGCATTGATTAATTGATTAGAGAAGATTAGCTGGTCTATGTGGCATTGATTAATTGATTAGAGAAGATTAGCTGGTCTATGTGGCATTGATTAATGATTAGAGAAGATTAGCTGGTCTATGTGGCATTGATTAATGCTTAGAGAAGATTAGCTGGTCTATGTGGCATTGATTAATGATTAGAGAAGATTAGCTGGTCTATGTGGCATTGATTAATTGATTAGAGAAGATTAGCTGGTCTATGTGGCATTGATTAATTGATTAGAGAAGATTAGCTGGTCTCTGTGGCATTGATTAATGATTAGAGAAGATTAGCTGGTCTATGTGGCATTGATTAATTGATTAGAGAAGATTAGCTGGTCTATCTGGCATTGATTAATTGATTAGAGAAGATTAGCTGGTCTATGTGGCATTGATTAATTGATTAGAGAAGATTAGCTGGTCTATGTGGCATTGATTAATTGATTAGAGAAGATTAGCTGGTCTCTGTGGCATTGATTAATTGATTAGAGAAGATTAGCTGGTCTCTGTGGCATTGATTAATTGATTAGAGAAGATTAGCTGGTCTATGTGGCATTGATTAATTGATTAGAGAAGATTAGCTGGTCTATGTGGCATTGATTAATTGATTAGAGAAGATTAGCTGGTCTATGTGGCATTGATTAATTGATTAGAGAAGATTAGCTGGTCTATGTGGCATTGATTAATTGATTAGAGAAGATTAGCTGGTCTCTGTGGCATTGATTAATTGATTAGAGAAGATTAGCTGGTCTCTGTGGCATTGATTAATTGATTAGAGAAGATTAGCTGGTCTATGTGGCATTGATTAATTGATTAGAGAAGATTAGCTGGTCTATGTGGCATTGATTAATGATTAGAGAAGATTAGCTGGTCTATGTGGCATTGATTAATGATTAGAGAAGATTAGCTGGTCTATGTGGCATTGATTAATTGATTAGAGAAGATTAGCTGGTCTATGTGGCATTGATTAATTGATTAGAGAAGATTAACTGGTCTATGTGGCATTGATTAATGATTAGAGAAGATTAACTGGTCTATGTGGCATTGATTAATGATTAGAGAAGATTAACTGGTCTATGTGGCATTGATTAATTGATTAGAGAAGATTAGCTGGTCTATGTGGTTAAGATGTTTGCCTTGCGTTGTAAAGGTTGTGGGTTCTAAATCTTTCTGTCCATGTTCTTGCCCATAAGGGAGGCTTGTAGAGTAACTGGACACAATCTAGGTTCAGTGTAACACCTTCCTCTGCAACATCTAAGATCTGTGTCAGAACTTCCTCTGCAAGATTTAAGATCTGTGTCAGATTTTCCTCTGCAAGCTCTAGGATCTGTGTCAGATCTTCCTTTGCAAGATTTAGGATCTGTGTCAGATCTTCCTTTGCAAGATCTAAGATCTGTGTCAGATCTTTCTCTGCAACATCTAGGATCTGTGTCAGACCTTTCTCTGCAAGATCTAATCTGTGTCAGATCTTCCTCTGCAACATCTAAGATCTGTGTCAGAACTTCCTCTGCAAGATTTAGGATCTGTGTCAGATTTTCCTCTGCAAGCTCTAGGATCTGTGTCAGATCTTCCTTTGCAAGATTTAGGATCTGTGTCAGATCTTCCTTTGCAAGATCTAAGATCTGTGTCAGATCTTTATCTGCAACATCTAATATCTGTGTCAGACCTTTCTCTGCAAGATCTAATCTGTGTCAGATCTTCCTCTGCAAGCTCTAGGATTTGTGTCAGATCTTTCTCTGCAACATCTAATATCTGTGTCAGATCTTTCTCTACAAGATCTAGGATCTGTGTCAGATCTTTCTCTGCAAGATCTGGGATTTGTGTCAGATCTTTATCTGCAATATCTAATATCTGTGTCAGATCTTTCTCTCCAAGCTCTAGGATTTGTGTCAGATCTTTCTCTGCAACATCTAATATCTGTGTCAGATCTTTCTCTGCAAGATCTAGGATCTGTGTCAGATCTTTCTCTGCAAGATCTGGGATCTGTGTAAGATCTTTATCTCCAAGCTCTAGGATTTGTGTCAGATCTTTCTCTGCAACATCTAAGATCTGTGTCAGATCTTTCTCTGCAAGATCTAGGATCTGTGTCAGATCTTTCTCTGCAAGATCTGGGATCTGTGTAAGATCTTTCTCTGCAACATCTAGGATCTGTGTAAGATCTTTCTCTGCAACATCTAGAATATGTGTTGTTGTTTGTTTGCAGTCATTCTTATCAACCAAGTTAACCACTCTGTGTTATTTGTATGTGATCTGAGCTTAAGAGTGATTGTATGTTGTGCCAGTTATGTGCCTACAAGTAGGCCAGCGCATCTGATTTTTATTACGCTTTTTATTTACTAGGGTAGCTTTTCTAGGTCTTTACCTTATTTGCCTCTTAGCATGTGCCTTGTAGGTGACAGTGTTACTATTCTTAGCATGTGCCTTGTAGGTGACAGTGTTACTATTCTTAGCACGTGCCTTGTAGGTGGCAGTGTTACTATTCTTAGCACGTGCCTTGTAGGTGACAGTGTTACTATTCTTAGCATGTGCCTTGTAGGTGACAGTTACTATTCTTAGCACGTGCCTTGTAGGTGACAGTGTTACTATTCTTAGCACGTGCCTTGTAGGTGACAGTGTTACTATTCTTAGCACGTGCCTTGTAGGTGACAGTGTTACTATTCTTAGCACGTGCCTTGTAGGTGACAGTGTTACTATTCTTAGCACGTGCCTTGTAGGTGACAGTGTTACTATTCTTAGCACGTGCCTTGTAGGTGACAGTGTTACTATTCTTAGCATGTGCCTTGTAGGTGACAGTGTTACTATTCTTAGCATGTGCCTTGTAGGTGACAGTGTTACTATTCTTAGCATGTGCCTTGTAGGTGGCAGTGTTACTATTCTTAGCATGTGCCTTGTAGGTGACAGTGTTACTATTCTTAGCATGTGCCTTGTAGGTGACAGTGTTACTAGTCTTAGCATGTGCCTTGTAGGTGACAGTGTTACTAGTCTTAGCATGTGCCTTGTAGGTGACAGTGTTACTATTCTTGCAAGTGCTGGCAACACACAGGTAAACCTCACTTTAAAGTAGCACATCTGGGGTTATACTATAGCGTGGCTATCAGATGTGATTGATCATAGAGAGGTCATCAAAGTTAACCTTATACCAGAATCTCTGTAAGATCTTCATGTTTGAGATGTAGATATATATCTCTGTAAGATCTTCATGTTTGAGATGTAGATATATCTCTGTAAGATCTTCATGTTTGAGATGTAGATATATCTCTGTAAGATCTTCATGTTTGAGATGTAGATATATCTCTGTAAGATCTTCATGTTTGAGATGTAGATATATCTCTGTAAGATCTTCATGTTTGAGATGTAGATATATATCTCTGTCTTGTTGTTCATCACCCACAGCTCAAGTATGCAGGGAGAGAAGTACATGGCACACCAGCTACTGGCATTGGAGACGTCCACAAACAAGAAACGGACAACATAATTAAACAAGTATTTGCATGAGCTACGATGCTGAAGATTCCCACTTGTTAAATAAGCCAAACTGTTTGCTGTTATAGGTTATACTTTTGCATTTAATTATATGTTGATTTTTTAATATTGCATTTATTTCATCTGTTTGGGTTATTTTGTCATTATGGTATCATCATCAAAAAGCTTGTCCTGAGCAGACCATTGTCACCTTAACACTCCTTCGGAATTTCTCTCATAGGTCAGATGTCCTGCCTCTGCGGCCATCATGCTCAAATCATCAGTTACATCCTGAATCCATCTTCTCTGTGGTCTTCCTCTTCTTCTCTTTGCTGAGATGCCTCCTTCCAAGATGATCTTCCCCAACCTTCAATCTCTTGATATATCTAAAATACTTACATTTTCTTCTTCTTATTTGTAGCATTAGCCAGTTTTCTTTGATTTTGAGTTCCTTCTAGATAGATCTATTTGTTCTCTTCTCTGTCCATGATATACATATGATATTCTGTAACACTTATATTCAAAAGTACTTATATGTTTTTCCGTCACCTTGTTAAATGTCCATGTTTCACACCCAAACGATCATGGTAAGTCTACGTAAATCAGATTCAGCATATTTCTTCTCACATGCACACAAGATGTTTGAACATTACCAAGGTGAAGGTTGCAATATTTTTCCCATTTATGTTCATTTTTATGTCAGAGCGTAAAATTGGCGGGTTTTTTTAATACAAGATGTCTTTTGCGTATTCTTAGACTGAGGTGTTACGACAGAGTTGCATACACAGACCTGTAAACACTGACCTGTAGATAAGAACAGGATAGGAATCCATGATTACCCAGGTTATGAGGAGAGAATGACGATGGGTCGGGTTTATCCTGCGGAATACACAGTTGAGTGTCACTAGTCAGGCACTTTAGTGGAACCCGCAAGGAAAATGGAAATGAGGCATCTTAAACAGACCTGGAGAGAGTCTTCTTGGGGAACTGAAGAGTGCTGGACTATCCTGGAGAGCCATAAAGAAAAATCAGAGGCCGGAAAAGTAGTGAATAATGGTTGAGGCCCCATGCTCCACAAGGAGCATCAGATTTAAACAGAAAGTGCACAGATTATCATTTAACAACAAATTATCATCTAACTTTCATCGCAGCATTGGTTGTCTGTAACTCTCGCACATTCCAGAAACCTTGTGAACTGACTAAGAAACGTATAACATGACCAGTATTCCATTCATATGTTTTATTCTGAAGATATATATATATATTCTATCTTAAGGTAGCATATATGTTGTCTACAAATTGATATATAACTGGCTGATATTTCAACATATGTTGTTGTTTGTTAGGCATATGAATATGTTTGTACAGAAAATAAAGCGAGTCATACTGCGTAATGTTTTTTTGTTTTATCTTATTTTCTCCTGCGATCATTCTTAAGCCATTTTTATCATTCTATTGTGATATATAAACAGCCAAACATCAGAACGGGATGTACATGCACAACCTTCACAGTACTAATTGTTGGAGCTCAAGTGCATATCCCTCGGTGGTGTGTTCGGTTTCAACCAGCGTTTGTGTACGGTTCGCTCTCCACTAGCCTTTTGCTGTCCCCAGCCAAATCCTACAAGGCAGCAGGTCGCTATTGTCTTTCAGGGCAGCGACCCGCCCTCCTGGGCTGATGAGAGTCATCTGCCAAGTTATCTTATTCAATAATTTTTATATATGTCTATCACCTGGTTCACAAGTCTCCATATCTCCATCACCTGGTTCACAGTCTCCATCATCTGATTCAGTCTCCATATGTCCATCACCTGGTTACTATGTCTCCATATCTCCATCACCAGGTTCACAAGTCTCCATATGTCCATCACCTGATTCAGTCTCCATATCTCCATCACCAGGTTCACAAGTCTCCATATCTCCATCACCAGGTTCACAAGTCTCCATATGTCCATCACCTGATTCAGTCTCCATATCTCCATCACCAGGTTCACAAGTCTCCATATCTCCATCACCAGGTTCACAAGTCTCCATATGTCCATCACCTGATTCAGTCTCCATATCTCCATCACCAGGTTCACAAGTCTCCATATCTCCATCACCAGGTTCACAAGTCTCCATATCTCCATCACCAGGTTCACAAGTCTCCATATCTCCATCACCTGGTTCCTATGTCTCCATATCTCCATCACCAGGTTCACAAGTCTCCATATCTCCATCACCAGGTTCACAAGTCTCCATATCTCCATCACCTGGTTCCTATGTCTCCATATCTCCATCACCAGGTTCACAAGTCTCCATATGTCCATCACCAGGTTAACAAGTCTCCATATCTCCATCACCAGGTTCACAAGTCTCCATATCTCCATCACCAGGTTCACAAGTCTCCATATCTCCATCAGCTGATTAACAAGTCTCCATATGTCCATCACCTGTTCTCCTCTAAGTGATTTTGAGTCTTCCATTTTCCCTTTTACAATCTGGTGTCCATCTCAGTGCAGTTTTCATGACAAAGTTAGTCTCATGTGTAACACATGTCTGATCCATCGCCAGCAGACAAAGTTAGTCTCATATGTAACACATGTCTGATCCATCGCCAGCAGACAAAGTTAGTCTCATATGTAACACATGTCTGATCCATCATGATAAAGTTAGTCTCATGTGTAACACATGTCTGATCCATTGCCAGCAGACAAAGTTAGTCTCATATGTAACACATGTCTGATCCATCGCCAGCATCTCTTTTAGATAATGGTGTTCATATTCTCTTGTTGACACTGTGTAAAGCAGTTATTGGTTAGAGATAGTAATCAAATAATAACATCATTAAGGGGGGATACAGATCAAGACATTATTTTTGGTGTTTTCATATTAATGTAAAATTTGTATAACAATTTTGAGAGATTATGAATTAGAAGAGTAGAAAAAGTTTAGTTTACCAAAAAAAAATGCCAAAGCGTTGACATGGAAACAATACAAGATGGCCGCTAAACACAAAATTTCAAATCCCTAAGGCTCTGAATCTAATGAATGTAAATGAATTCTGTTTTCACCCTTAGGTGAGCAATTGTAATATCTAAAATATTACACAAGTTTTTTAGGATATATTAAATATTACATTTTAAATAATTTTTGGGTAAAAACACACCCAAAAGCTTTTTGTAACCTAATTTTGGGGGTGTGTTTACCCAAAGCCTTAGGGATTTGAAATTTTATGTTTGGTAGCCATTTTGTATTGTTTCCATGGCAACACATTGACATATTTTTGTAAACTAACATTTTTCTACTCTTCTAAGTCATAATCTCTCAAAATTGTTATACAAATTCTACATTAATATGAAAACAAAGACAAATATTTCCAGACCAGAGTTCCCCCCTTAAACTCTACATCAGATTCATATCTAGAAACAACAATACAAAAAACAAAATCTCGGTGAGAATAGACACACCAAACATTACAAATAAAATTAAAGATTTTTGTACAATAAGATTAGTCAATATCTAAAGTAAAACACTAAAAGTTTATACAAATATACAGGGGATTGCTAAGAATGATAACGGATCAGCTAAATTGAGTAATGTTGAAAGAAGTTATAGCACAGAGTTATTATCATAGAAGCAATCAACATATTTCTGAGGCTAGTAATGAGAAAGGAAGGTTTAGAACAGCAACAGCAGTTCAAATCAATTAAAGATGAGACAGAAAAACTTCTTAACAGGCTGGTTTTGTGACACGAAAGAGTGTCAACATTGGAACTGCTGGTCAGGATCAAAGACATACGTTTGTGGTTTTGTGACACGAAAGAGTGTCAACATTGGAACTGCTGGTCAGGATCAAAGACATACGTTTGTGGTTTTGTGACACGAAAGAGTGTCAACATTGGAACTGCTGGTCAGGATCAAAGACATACGTTTGTGGTTTTGTGACACGAAAGAGTGTCAACATTGGAACTGCTGGTCAGGATCAAAGACATACGTTTGTGGTTTTGTGACACGAAAGAGTGTCAACATTGGAACTGCTGGTCAGGATCAAAGACATACGTTTGTGGTTTTGTGACACGAAAGAGTGTCAACATTGGAACTGCTGGTCAGGATCAAAGACATACGTTTGTGGAGATCCATCGCCAGTGTGTTGCCAGGGCTCTCATAGGGAGCAAATAATAATAACACTGGGACCTACAAGGCATGTTGTAGGAGGCAACTAAGGTAGGGGCCTAGGAAGCTACCTAGTAAATAAAAGTTTCGCAGAAATTGGATGTCCTGGCTTACTTGTAGGCGCATAACTGGCACAACGTACAACTGCTCTTTGGTTCAGATCACATACAAATCACAGAGTACTTTAACAGGTGGCCGTTATGGAGCGTTCAAAGAAGAAGTGGAGATCCATGACAGCCTACGCCTGCCAGTATGACACATGATGATGATGATGATGATAAGCCAACATAAAACAGCAATGTTTAAATGATAATTATTTAGTCAACATCGGAACTGATAGCTAGGATCAATGACACAAGCTTGGAGAGATCCATGACAGCCTACGCCTGCCAGTATGACACATGATGATGATGATGATAAGCCAACATAAAACAGCAATGTTTAAATGATAATTATTTAGTCAACATCGGAACTGATAGCTAGGATCAATGACACAAGTTTGGGAGAGATCCATGACAGCCTATGCCTGCCAGTATGACACATGATGATGATAAGCCAACATAAAACAGCAATGTTTAAATGATAATTATTTAGTCAACATCGGAACTGATAGCTAGGATCAATGACAGAAGCTTGGAGAGATCCATAAAGGCCTACGCCTGCCAGTATGACTCAGGACAATAGTGATAAGCTGACATAAAACATCACTATTTAAATTATCAGTATTTAGTCGACATCATAAAAATCTGAGATTCTCTTTGCCAGAACAATGGCTTTCATCTGTGGTGATACTAAATGTCTATGCAGCATTCGGACTGTGGCACCAACACTGTCACCCCAGACTTTCATCACCAGCGCCATCGCATTTGGAGCTCGCATTTTTGTCCACTGTTCAACAAGGCCATCTGGGATACCAACACGAGATGCCATTAACCTCCAGTCATTGGCTGCAATAATTACAAAAGTAGTATTTAGTATTACTACACGTTTGAATTACTAACAAAAGATGGAAATTGGCTGCAAGAAATGAAAAGAAGAACAAACATGGCCTTCCAACAAAAATTAAACAGTTAAAAACAGCGTGTAATGGAACTGATTAAAAAACAATGATCAGAATACTAAGAGAATGAATATTCTCAGTGGCAACATATGGGTGTGAAGCATGGACATTTAATTTAACACAGCAGTGGAAAAACATATATGTGCTTTTGAATATAAGTGTTAAGAAGAGTCCTCCGCATATCATGGACAGAGAAAAGAATAAATAGATCTATCCAGAAAGAATTCAAAATCAAAGACAACTGGCTGATGCTACAAATAAGAAAAATTGAAGTATTTTGGACATATAAAGAGACACGAAGGGTTGGAGAAGGCCATTATGGAAGGCGGCATCCCGGCAAAGAGGAAGACCACAAAGAAAATAGATTCAGGGTGTAACTTATGGTTTGAGCATGACGGCTGCAAAGGCAGAACATCTGGCATATGAGAGAGAAATTCTGAAGGACTGTTAGGGTGGCAAAGTTCTGCTCAGGACAAGCTATTTTATGATGACAAGTATAAACTGTATATTAACATTTATTATATATTTTTTTACATTACCTGGTAAATAGTCTTCTTAAAGATCTGGTCAACTACTCATTTATTTTTAAATGTTTGCAAAATTTTAACAATTCAGCCTTAGTCTGATTTTTGTGCCAACGCTTGCTTTCCTTATCATCAGTGTCCTTCACCATTCAGGCAAACCTTTCTCAGACTTCAGAGGTACCTGTAATTTCTTCTTCAAACGCTTCATATCGACCACTTGTCAATTACTCTTTGTGATCCAAGCCTAAGCATGATTGTACGCTGTACCAATTATACACCTACAAGTAGGCCAGCACATTCGATCTCTGTGACGCTTTTTAATTTACTAGGGTAGCTTCCCTAAACCCGCACCTCAGTCATCTCTTTCAACATGTCTTGTAGGATGCAGTCTTACTATTCTTTGCTCCCTTGAGAACCCCAGACAACATACAGGGACTTGTAATTTAGATCCCCAAGTAAATTATCAGGGTTTAACTGTAGTCCAACCACATACCCTGTGCACACCGAGAATTGTTGGCCAAGCTGGCTGGAAGTTCCACATACCCTGTGCACACCGAGAATTGGCGTGCGGGAGTTCCAAGCCTGTGACTGGAAGTTGCCAACCCTGGCACACCGGGTGTTGGCCAAGCTGGCTGGAAGTTCCACATAACCTGTGCACACCGAGAATTGTTGGCCAAACTGACTGGAAGTTCCACATAACCTGTGCACACCGAGAATTGTTGGCCAAACTGACTGGAAGTTCCACATACCCTGTGCACACCGAGAATTGTTGGCCAAGCTGGCTGGAAGTTCCACATACCCTGTGCACACCGAGAATTGTTGGCCAAGCTGGCTGGAAGTTCCACATACCCTGTGCACACCGAGAATTGTTGGCCAAGCTGGCTGCAAGTTCCACATACCCTGTGATCACTAGCACAACACGTTATCAACTCTGCTATTGGCAACTTCAGGTTTCGAGATTGAAAACTCAATGATGCATTGCTACAAAAGCCAATCTGAAATGTTAAGCAGCTATCTACATTTCATAAGTGGGATAGATAGTCAAATGACATGTAGACCAGTTGTGTACACATTAGTACATCTGTGTGTTGCCGGGACTCACAGGGGGAGCAAAGAATAATAACACTGCGACCTATAAGGCCACTGAGGTAGGGACCTAGGAAGCTACCTAGTAAATAAAGATTAGCAGAAATCGGATGTGCTGGCCTACTTGTTATCGCATAACTGGCACAATGTACAATCGCTCTTAGGCTCAGATCACATACAAATCACAAAAGTGGTTAACAAGTGGTCGATATGAAACATTCATGGAAGAAGAAGTACACATTAGTACACATGTACAAGAACTATAATCTGTTCAACTTGTCATGCCCACAAATAAAAATGTGTATCTTTGTAACCATTTGATGAAATAACTTGAAAACTTGCATGTGAACTACACATGTTCCCCTTCTAAAACTTTTTGCCATTCAAACAATAATACTATCTAGAAGTTGTCTTCTTTGTGCTATATATTTAACGCCTCCATTGGTTGAGGTAAACTAATGTTTCCAGCCATTTAATACATTGATGACAAAAAAAGCAACATTCAGGTACAAAATCCATGGTTTTTGAACAATTCTTGCATGTCCCATGCACCAAATCAACTCAGTGTTGACCATGGTAAACAAATGACGTCATTAGTGGGAGATAGACTTTTAGTTAAAGGCGTATATCGAAATCCGTGTGATGCTATTGGGTCATATTGTTGACTTCTCAAAACAGACATTGATATAACATTTCTAATGACTTTGAAGTTACAATGCAAAAAGTGTCATTAATACTATACACGCATCTCCAAAAGAGGCACATATGGGTCATCTATACCACAGTATACAAGAACCAGAGAAAAGAACTACTTTATTGTAGTGATACCTCCCTTTTTTCCTTTGCGTTTTTACCTTGGCAACATATGGTTGGGAGACATGGAACATTGACAAAATATGGTTGTGAGACATGGAACATTGACAACATATGGTTGTGAGACATGGAACATTGACAAAGCAGCAGAGAAGATCATTAATGTCTTTGAATGCAAATGCTACAGAAGAATACTTAGAATATCATGGACAGAGAAAGAACAAACGCTTCTGTTCTGCAACAGCTTGATATTAAAGAGAGTTGGCTATTACAGAAGCATTTTCAGGACTGCTGTCATGGGAGCCAAGTTCCGGAAGAGACAAGCTACTTGATGATGATACCTCCCTACCACATATGTTAACACACGCACATTGTACCAAAGACGTAGCGATTTGAAAAGAATCTCTCCAGTAGCTCCACCATTGCCAGTCCCAAGCCTGGAGGTCAAAAGGGAATGACATTATGACATGGAAGCTAACTTTAACTGTAATGTAAGTTATTTAAAAACAATAGTACAACTAAGTCTACATTTCTTGTTTATTTCATGACTCTATTGCAAGTACCAACATTCCCCCATGTATAAGCTGGGATGATACGCCTTTGCATGAGACTTGACATCAAATGTCATTTTGTTGGGTTTACTGTAAAAACTAAAATTTCATTTCAGACTCGCCAAATATGCTGCCAACATCAAAGGAAACCATTATATTACAAAATCCAGATTTCCTATAGCAATTTCTTCTCTCAGACAATTGTGTCTGTATAATTCTAAGGTTGGGTGCAAAGTTTCTCTCTCAGACAATTGTGTCTGTATAATTCTAAGGTTGTGCAAAGTTTGCTACTGTGAAGGTTTTGCTGCAATTCGGATTGGACTGTGGGCATGAGTTGTTGAACGGACTATAGTGACGACACGTAGAACAATCTTGTACATATTAGTACACATGTACAAAAACTAGTGATGACATATAGAACAATCTCATACACATTAGTACACATCTACAAAAACTAGTGATGACATATAGAACAATCTCATACACATTAGTACACATGTACAAGAACTAATGATGACATGTAGAACAATCCTGTACACATTAGTACACATGTACAAGAACTAGTGATGACATGTAGAACAATCTTGTACACAGTAGTACACATGTACAAGAACTAGTGATGACAGGTAGAACAATCTTGTACACATGTACAAGAACTAGTGACGAGAGGTAGAACAATCTCGTACACATATACAAGAACTAGTGATGACATGTAGAACAATCTCGTACACATGTACAAGAACAAATATTACCATTGCCTTTGTGTTTGCTCAGCTCTCGAATGATTAAACTTCTTAATCCAACATGCATTTGGAAAATATGTGTTTCTCCAGGCATTTTCTTATCTGGCTGTGAATTCCAAATTGAAAATATTATATCACAAGTTTTCAAGTATGAATGAAGGTCAACAACAACTACATGTATTAGATAAATAAAACACAAGTCAGATAAACAAGCATTTGACAGTAGTTACAAACACAATCAATACTCATGATCAGGTGACATCTTGGCATCAACGGTTGCCTGCAATAGACCTCTCTACCATCCCCTGTCTCTTGCCTTGATATTGCAATCTGTCAGACTGTAATTTGTCCATCTCTTGATGGTTCCCTCCCACTTGTGTCCTGATCTTACCCATGTTTGTTGTACTTCAATTTTTCCTTCTAATAATGTTTTATCAATGTGTCATGTCTCTTTGTATGTCCGATTTGTTGGAGTTTTATTTCTTATAGTAATTCTTTCTTTATTCCTAGTTGTTCTAGAACTTCTTTATTTGTCTTTTCTTCCTTCCATGACATACAAACTTTTCTTATGTATAACCACATCTCAAATGCATTCATTCTGTCTTCCATATGCTTGTTGATTGTCCATGTTTCTCAACCATGCAGAAATAGCAACTAAATATCAATCAATCAAGTACCATGCCTAGTGTCAGCATAGACAATCATGTCTCTCCACAACTCTCTCCCTGGTGCCGTTAATCAGATCAGACCTCGATCTTTTGTCGAACCACAATGTCAGGCCATCCAACATTTTCTCCCTCTGTCTTCCACTGTCTCTTCTTTCCTGTATTGTACCTGTTGTCACCAAATATTTCAAACCTCCTCTGCGCATTATATGCTCAAAGAAACTTGAATGTCTGATTCTTATTCTTTTGATAAGGTTTCTCTGTGTGCAAACCTGATTTAAAACCTCATCATTTGTTATCTTCGCTGTCCATGGAATTTTCAGCATTCTTCTGTAAAACCACATCTCTGTGGCTTCCAATAATCTTATTGATTGTTTGTTCATTGTCCATGATTCGCTGTCATACATAAGTGTTGGTTCAATATAGCACTGAAAAGAAAACCACTCTGGAGAAATTAATTCTACAACCATGTGTCTATGAAGCTAGTGGACTATCCACTACGCTGTCAAGGACTCTCAACTAAATTCTTGACTTTGTCGCCTGTGTAGATATTTTAATCTTTGTGTACGTAGCTCATATAAAACTACTTTTGACAAAACAATTTCTCTTTTTTGTTTGTTTATGCTTGTTTCTATCAATTAAGTTAACCACTCTTTGTGATCTGTGTGCTTTGTGATCTGTGTGCTTTGTGATCTGTGTGCTTTGTGATCTGTGTGCTTTGTGATCTGTGTGCTTTGTGATATGTGTGCTTTGTGATATGTGTGCTTTGTGATCTGTGTGCTTTGTGTGCTTTGTGATCTGTGTGCTTTGTGATCTGTGTGGTTTGTGCTGAAAATGTGAGTACATTGCGTCCCATTAGGCCCCTCGGCATGCAGGACAGGCACATTCAAATTTCAGCAAAAGTGTATGCATATTATGTAGAGATATGTAACTTTGTCAAAATAAGGCTGAATATGAAACGGATAAATCTGAATACAACAAGAATAAGTCTGGATGTGAGATGGATAAGACTGGATGAGAGAGGGATAAGACCTGATAATAGAAGGATATGACTGGATGAGAGAGGGATAAAACTGGATGTGAGAGGGATAAGACTGGATGTGAGATGGATAAGACTGGATGTGAGATGGATAATACTGGATGAGAGAGGGATAAGACCTGATAATAGAAGGATAAGACTGGATGAGAGAGGGATAAAACTGGATGTGAGAGGGATAAGACTGGATGTGAGAAGGATAAGACTGGATGACAGAGGGATAAAACTGGATGTAAGAGGGATAATAGTGGACATGAGAAAGACAAAAAACTGTTAGAGCCACTTACAGGTTCCAACTCTGCCATGTCCAAGTTTGCTGGAGTGAGGATGATGCTCTGTGCTCTTGAACTCAGGTAATGTGCAGGAATAAGCTCTTGAATATCTGCAACCTTACCCTGCCCAGCTGCTACTGAGGTAGGTCGACAAGACATCTCACTCAAAGATGATTGGTTAAAACCATCCACATTCTCACTGGTCTCCACTGGTACAGCATAGACGTGAGTAATGCCTGTCAACAAAAATGGAAGAATATTTGTGCAACCAAACCAACATCTCTATTTTTTGTTTCGTTGCTGCAATTTACTTCTGTCCAGAACATTTTCTACCCTTACAGTAATGTCAGTTTGGAATATCTTTATTGCACTCCAGACATGTCCATATGTGCTCCGATCTTCACAATATCTTTATAACACTCTGGACATGTCCATATGTGCTCCGATCTTCACAATATCTTTATTGCACTCCAGACATGTCCATATGTGCTCCGATCTTCACAATATCTTCATTGCACTCCAGACATGGCCATATGTGCTCCGATCTTCACAATATCTTTATAACACTCTGGACATGTCCATATGTGCTCCGATCTTCACAATATCTTTATTGCACTCCAGACATGTCCATATGTGCTCCGATCTTCACAATATCTTCATTGCACTCCAGACATGGCCATATGTGCTCCGATCTTCACAATATCTTTATTGCACTCCAGACATGTCCATATGTGCTCCGATCTTCACAATATCTTTATTGCACTCCAGACATGTCCATATGTGCTCCGATCTTCACAATATCTTCATTGCACTCCAGACATGTCCATATGTGCTCCGATCTTCACAATATCTTTATTGCACTCCAGACATGTCCATATGTGCTCCGATCTTCACAATATCTTCATTGCACTCCAGACATGGCCATAGGTGCTCCAATCTTCACAATATCTTTATTACACTCTGGACATGTCCATATGTGCTCCGATTTTCACAATATCTTCAACAATGTCCAGCAACTGACCGTACCAGTTTGATGTTGATTGATGAGCCTACTCATATACCTGTTGTGTTGTTCATTTCTGACCACTCCAATCTTCAATCCCAGCTCTTGCAATCTACCAGTTGATGTGGATTGGGATTGTGGATTGAAATAAAAGTCTTCTTTGCGGCCACACTCTATGAGGGCGTTCAGAATGTCAGCTCTATCCATTGGCTGGTCCCCTGATTGTCTGCTCTCTCATTGCCAACGACACCCATGTGCTCTGGTCTGTCTGCTGCATATATTTCATCTGAGGAAACCTTCTACAGTGATGTCTTCTGTAGCAAGTATATGTAGGACAAAGTTGTTACTGAAAATACTTCTACGGGGTGTTCAAGATAAGAGTAGCCTGATTGGCAAATCAAAAGTTACCAGTTACGCATTGCGTTTTGTCTATTTACTATTAAACCGGTTCTGACTATCTCGTCCTTATGTCACATTGGTTCATCGCCCCTTTCCGCACTATAATTACACAACATCACAAAAACACTTGCGTACTTGACCCTTGAAATCACAGCATATCCTTTACAGGACATAGCCATCAACCACAGTAAACGTGTCGTTGATTTTCTAGGCACCACTTATACGTTCAGTAGTTTGTCATTGCTTTCTGAGCGGTGAAGTCTATTTTTACCATTTGTAAAAATCCCACTGCAACGAATTTGCCCACCGTGGGGTCTGAACCAGGTACGCTTGGGTTTGTGATCGAGCTCACTACCGTTTGAGCTACAGACGCTCACACTTGACCTATACTACATTATAATTTAACCTTCTCATTTTCATAAATATATGCCAGATTGGCTCCCTTGACGAGCTACTTTTATCTTAAACACCCTGTAGATAGTGATATTATCAATGTAAATAAATTATTATATGTATACAGTTTGTTTAAAATATTTAAAGAGTTGTAACAAAATAAAATGACCAGCCTTTTAAAACAATTATTTAACTGAAAAACATCATGAGGATAGCTTCCTGACATATTGTAGCTAAAGCACCACTTCCTGACATATTGTAGCTAAAGCACCACTTCCTGACATTGTAGCTAAAGCACCACTTCCTGGCATATTGTAGCTAAAGCACCACTTCCTGACATATTGTAGCTAAAGCACCACTTCCTGACATATTGTAGCTAAAGCACCACTTCCTGACATATTGTAGCTAAAGCACCACTTCCTGACATATTGTAGCTAAAGCACCACTTCCTGGCATATTGTAGCTAAAGCACCACTTCCTGACATATTGTAGCTAAAGCACCACTTCCTGACATATTGTAGCTAAAGCACCACTTCCTGACATATTGTAGCTAAAGCACCACTTCCTGACATATTGTAGCTAAAGCACCACTTCCTGACATATTGTAGCTAAAGCACCACTTCCTGACATATTGTAGCTAAAGCACCACTTCCTGACATATTGTAGCTAAAGCACCACTTCCTGACATATTGTAGCTAAAGCACCACTTCCTGACATATTGTAGCTAAAGCACCACTTCCTGACATATTGTAGCTAAAGCACCACTTCCTGGCATGTTGTAGCTAAAGCACCACTTCCTGGCATATTGTAGCTAAAGCACCACTTCCTGACATATTGTAGCTAAAGCACCACTTCCTGACATATTGTAGCTAAAGCACCACTTCCTGACATATTGTAGCTAAAGCACCACTTCCTGACATATTGTAGCTAAAGCACCACTTCCTGACATATTGTAGGTAAAGCACCACTTCCTGGCATATTGTAGCTAAAGCACCATTTCCTGACATATTGTAGCTAAAGCACCACTTCCTGGCATGTTGTAGCTAAAGCACCACTTCCTGGCATATTGTAGTTAAAGCACCACTTCCTGGCATTTTGTAGCTAAAGCACCACTTCCTGACATATTGTAGCTAAAGCACCACTTCCTGGCATATTGTAGTTAAAGCACCACTTCCTGGCATATTGTAGTTAAAGCACCACTTCCTGACATATTGTAGCTAAAGCACCACTTCCTGGCATATTGTAGCTAAAGCACCATTTCCTGGCATATTGTAGTTAAAGCACCACTTCCTGACATATTGTAGTTAAAGCACCACTTCCTGACATATTGTAGCTAAAGCACCACTTCCTGGCATATTGTAGTTAAAGCACCACTTCCTGGCATTTTGTAGCTAAAGCACCACTTCCTGGCATTTTGTAGCTCGCTGACTGATTTGTACCAGGATATGATAGATGACTTGGAACATAGCAGCAAAATATCACGAAGGAATTTTGTCAGGACAACAGTTTTCCAGCATACTCTTATCTTCAACTACCAAAGTTTCTTTTACGTGCTTAAACTGAATACGGGACCTAGGTTTTATCATCAGTCTACGATACGACTAGGAACTTGATCTCACCTACATTGAGATCTGGGAATTGCTGAAAAAAAAGTGATCAATCATCAGGGAGAAGTGATATGAGTGCTTTAGTTATGTTAGCGATAAGTCGCAGTACTGCGAGTATTATATTCCGTTAGGAACGAATACTGAATAGAAGAGGGGGGACTTAGCACTGGTTAATAATAATAATAATTCCTCTCGTAACGTTATATGTTACATAGGGCCTGCAAGTAATTTCTCCATACCGCTCTATCCTGGGCAACTCGCTCAATCTCCTCCATGGAACTGAGACCGATATTTCTTGCATCTCTCAGCAAAGTTCGTTTCAGGGGCTCTTTAGGTCAACCTCTTTTTCTTGAACCCTTTGCATTCCACTTCAATGCCTGCTTTGATATTCGTTGATCATTTCTCCTCAAGGTGTGCCCAACATATCTCCATCTTCTCTTTCTTATAACAGTTGTCACTAATGGTTGACCAGACATGTCTCTGATTTCATCACTTCTTCTGAATTCGTTCCATTTTATATTCATTATTTTTCACAGACATCTATTTTCAAATGCATTCAACTTGCTTTCTATATCTTTAGTCATTTTCCAACTCTCACTGGCATATGTTAGGATTGATACAACATTTGAATTGAAAATTCGTAATTTAGTTTTAATACTATATAACTTGCAGTTCCATATTTTATTTAGACTTTTAAAAGCTGATGTTGCTTTGCCAATTCGTATCATAATTTCTTTTTAACATTTCCTGTGTAATCAAACTTGCTACCTAAATAAGTGAACTGCTCTGTTATTTTTATCATTTTAGATTCCAGTGTGATATCTGCATTACTTGCCATGGTGTTTTCATTTTATTTGTTTTTTCATAGCTTATCTGCACTCCAACTTTTGATGCTATAGATGACAAGTTGTCTGTTTTCTTTGCATATCTTGGTTGTTTCTACTTAACAAGGCAATATCATCTGCAAAATCCAAATATTCTAGTTGACTATTTTCTACCCAATCGATGCCAGTTTCACCCTGCAACATTTTCGCATCACCCAGTCAATGGCCACTCCAAACAATAGCGGAGATAGAATACAGCCTTGCTTTACTCCGGTTTCAACCATAAACCAGTCGCTGTGTCCACCATCAGTGCGAACTGCACACTGTGAACCATCATAGAGGCTCTTAATAATGTTTATTATTTTGTCTGGTATTCCATAGCATCTCAGAATATTCCACAGAGAGATTCTGTGTAGACTATCAAAGGCTTTTTAAAATCGATGAAATTTAGTATGAGTGGTTGTTGCTTCTCAATATGTTCCTCCAAAATTAGTCGTAGGGTAATTATTTGGTCTAAGCCGCTTCTCCCAGGTCTAAAACCAGCTTGTTCTTCTCTCAGGGTTGTGTCCACTGCTCCTTTGATTCTATTAAGAATGATTTTGCAGAAAGTCTTGGTCATTACTGATAATAGGGTGATCCCTCTCCAGTTGTTGCAATCTTTGAGATCACCTTTCTTGGGGATCTTAACAATTATTCCCTTTTTCCATTGATCTGGGACAGTTTCTTCTTCCCATACTTTATTAAATAGTTCTTGCACCTGGCTAATAGTTGTATCATCAGCCGCTTTGAGCATTTCTGCAGTAATGTTGTCATCACCCGCTGCCTTATTGTTTATCAAGGAATACATTGCCTCCTTGACCTCAGTTACCCTTATCATTTCTTCACGGGTATGACGTCCTTTCTTGCAAATTTCTGTAGCTCTTTCAATTTCTTGTGATGAGGTAGCTGGCCTCACGCAACAAGTCCTCCTCCTTTTTCATCCGGGCTTGAAACCGACATTGTCAGAGTAGCACTAGTTGCAATAAGCATATATAAACAATTGTTCTACTGGTTACAATAAGCATATATGAACAATTGTTCTACTGGTTACAATAAGCATATATGAACAATTGTTCTGCTGGTTAACTAATAACCGTACTTACAAGAATTGTACCACATCATCTTAGCCGTGACCTTGATATCTTCCAGGCTGTATATTCTCTGCATTTCTTGTAATCCTTTCTCAACAGTCAATTTAAGCTTTAAGAGTTTGGCCAACTCTGTACTAAGCTGAGTTAATCTAGTCTCCAAATCTTCTAATCTGACTTCGTAATTGTTGAGAATATCAGAAGGAGGTATTGTCAAGTCACTAATCATTCTAGTAACTTCTGAATCGGGAATATCAACCACGGCAAGACCGCTTACAAGTTCATATCTACCATTGTTTAAATCTCTCTCTCTTGTGATCCCGTTTAAATCTAAAACATGTTGAATAATTGTTTGAAGTTTGTTGTGATAGTGGTTTACGGACTCTTTCAGTGAAGAGTTTTCTTTTTGTAGGTCTTCATTTACAACCTTGAGTTGAGTAATTGATAAATCTTCAGTCTCTTCTATTTTCACTATCTTTTTCTCTGAAACTGGTCTCTTTCTCCCTGAACCACTTTTTCTCGCTGACATGATTTCAAACTACACAATATTTTGACAGACTGCTGAAAGTTTAATGTTAATCTAACAGTACTTTTGTCTTAGTTGTCCGCAGTTGTAACATAACTAGCACCGGAGGGCACTTCATAAACTACATCACAATGCAATATCAAATACTAGTAGTAAATATGTTAAGTTATACAAAATACTGTCAGCTACACACAGTTAATAATATATAACACGGATGTTTCAACAATTATTATCTAAATAAGTGACTGACTAATTATTAAATATATCTTTGTTGTTATACATTATTTGATATTGCTTCACTTTTTGACACTTGGCTTCTCCTTCAAATGCTTCATATCGACCACTTGTTAACCACTCTGTGTGATTTTATGTGATCTGAGTCTAAGAGCGATTGTATGTTGTACCAGTTATGTGCCTACAAGTAGGCCAGCACATCCGATTTCTGCATTGCTTCATATTTACTAGGGTAGCTTCCCTAGGTCCTACATCAGTCGCCTCGTACGACATATCTTGTAGGTCGCAATGGTACTATTATTTTCTTCCCTTGTGAGCCCCAGCACCACACGAGCGCGACACTTTGACACACAGCAATATCACATGGTTTACCGTGTCTGCTGTAATATACAAGCAAACAGTTGAAAGATACCGTTAAACGTGTGTGTGAAAAGGAACTGCACGACAAAACATGTAGTTGCGTTACTTAAAAATATACCCACCACATTTCTACGTATATCTATTTATTACTAATCTAATCATCTAAGCATCAAATATGCGATGTCCTGTATACTAGTGCATACAGTTAGTTTGAAATTGAGCAAGGCCTGCAAGGAGGTGTCTGATATCACATATGATGAGATCTGAAAACGAACACCGAACAACTGCTATATTATATTCAAACAACAAACACCAAGTGCTTCTAAGAAATGTTAGTTACAAATATATATTAAATTTGTGGTAAATGTATCATAGACATGAACTTATCACACGTTTCGTATAACTATGTAACTTGAGAAATGATCTACAGTTTACATTAGACACGGTCGTCTCCACGTACAACACGTCACACTTTTCTGTGTATAACGTTGCTTCCGTAAATATCAATGGCGGTGATGCTGTGAGATTCGCTTCCTCGATACGCGGCGATCAATACGGAATCTGAGTGTCTGTGGAGTCGCTTTCCTGGTGTGTCTTAGTGCAGGCATCAGCTTGGGGTGCGCTGTGGGCTTCTGTGTTTGTGGTAAGTTTTTGCGCTTGAGTCCGATCAATAAATCAATGTGGCGGTCGTCTTGACTCACTTTTCCGTGTGAACTATGGAGGCGAAAACTAGATTTCCGAAGAGAGCGCACCTCAAAGTAAGAATATATTTAACACAATCAAATTTAACTATCGTGTATTATACGTAAATCTTTAGGATAACATTGTGCAAACATATAAATCATATTTCTACCTGGTTGTTTAGCATGCCGTGAGGTGGTTGACAGATGATCGTCTGTTTTGGTGTAATCGCCAGTTATCAGTTATATGGTGTGTAACCGGAACATGTTGTCTGGCCTGAGCTGTGTCCTTGTAACTAACATTTATTTCGACTGAACACAGTAACATATGTGTCATGATAACTTACAATATGTGTGATGATGCATCAAGTCTTGGCGATTTTGATGTGCTACATGAAGTAAATTTAATTTGAACTGGGGGATCAAACATTGATTATCATTACCGTAGGCGCGTAGCTGAAATCTCGGACGTGACTCTTTAAGTCTTTTATCATTTATGACAACATAAACATACTTTCATGATTCAGTGCATTCATGACAATTCAGACGGTCTGGAAACCAGACCAATACAGCATCAGAAACAAGATTAATATATACCACAGATGGTCTGAAAACCAGACCACGGCATCAGAACCAAGATTAATATATGGGAGGCATTATTCACAGTCGACTGAATAACGCTGAGCATTATTCGAACGTCTCCGTATGTATAGTAGTATAGTCTAAAACAGAGCGTTATTGACAGATGTCAATACAAAAAGATATATCTCCGTGTTATACACATATGTCTATGCCATATGCCTATAAAATATAATAAAAAGAGATCTCCGCATAATATAGAGCGTTTTACACAGATATAATGTAAAATATATTAAATTATACCTAGGCCTAAGACATACCTGTAAGATATGTTGTTGTTGTTTGCGTTCATTCTTCGCTGCCAATTTTATCATTCTTATTGTGATATATAATTCATCTTTGACAAGAACCTTTTTTTACATTATGCAACTAGGCCCACACACCCGATTTCAGCCAGCATTTTATTTACTAGGGTAGCTTGCCCTAGAACGATCCGTGGTGCCATATATTTTGGCTTGGATCTGCTCCTTTACGATCATCTTTTTGCAGTATATTTGGACTTTATGATCTACGCCAAAGAGCTGTGCAGCCTTGACTATGTTCGGATTAGAACATTTCTCAGTCTTTTTTGGGGTACATAAGCTTGTCCTGGGACGGCACCTTACTCGTGCAACACACAGTCAAAAGTGTCTACCTTTGCCATTGTTCAGAGTTGGATAGCCTGTCAAATATTTACAATGCTGGCCTTACTTTTCTGACCCCGTTGAGTTTATTCCGGAATAGGAACATTCTCAGCCTTTTCTAGGCCCGTGTGGCACTTGGCAATTTGCATTGTCTATTACTCTGCATTTTCCCTGACCCTGGGAAACACTTTACTGGGGCTTCGCACAGATGTTTTAGAGAGTTGTTTCAACGCCGCTAGCAACGCAACTGAAATTTTAGCTCACCAACATCACCCACCTCAATTCTTCCGGGGATGTTAGTTGTTAATGCAACAGTACCTTGCTTGGTTGTCCCAGGGAGGGCAGTTTCATTAGGCACTAAAAAGCAACTTTATAATTTGCGCTTGACTAACCTTACCCATTAAATGTATCTGCGCTTGGCCTCTTGTATAGAGTTTACCATAATTTTCCAGTGTGTCCCCACAATACGTTACAGTGTTTTCAGAGACACTTACCGGAACCTTTGATTTGCACTGGATTCACGCCTCTGCTGGGCTTTCCAGCTCATTTGAATGGTCCGCTCACCTCAGCGTTTACCACGCCCTCCCGTCGCTCCAGCACCTTGCATGTCTGCCCCGCCTTTGGGCTAACCTGTGTATCGTCCGACGACTCATACACTACCGTTTCTAATGTTTCGGCAACTTTTCATTGAACAGGAGATGCTTGCATTTTGTTCATGGATTTTGGACCTGCATTGCTTTTCCCTGCTTGCACTGCTACCACTATCTGTAGCATCCTCGATCCCTACCCGCTTAGCCAGACAGGAACCATTGTCTGTTACCATGGTCACCACGTGGAGGTGGGGTAGGATCTTGATTAGTGCCAGTTCACTAATCCTGGCGCTACGTTGTCCCTATTCGCATTTGGCCCCCTAAAAGATATAAACGATGTTGATATGTTGTATATTAAATGTTATTGATGCTCCTATTAAAAGAAGAAATTATTAGGCAATGCTGATGTGACTGTAGGCCTATTATATATGGAATGTGATTAACTTCAAAGTTCAAACTTATTTCCTTATGGGCCGTCCATAAATTACGTCATGCACTTACAGAGGGGGTGTTTAGCGTTAGAGTAGCCAGCGGGGAGGGGCATGCTTCCCACTCGGCCCAACAGCTCAATATACACGCACCCACCCAACCTTGTGGCAGTTGTCAGCTTCTATCTTTAATGCTAGCCATTATCGTAGCAACAGGAGGGGGCTTGGCCAAACCCCTTTTTCATTTTCCCCTATTTTGCACTTTTTGTCCTCTCTGCTCCCCTCACCCCACCTAAACCATACCCTTTACTGTTCCCTCCCCCTCCTTGCACTGTAGTATCCAATTAAATAAAATATATAGCTAGATCTATCGTTTAATGATTCATTAAAAATAATATAAAATAGCTATCCAAAAAATCTGGTTTTTCTTAAGTGCTATAATTTAATAAATAACTATAAGTTAACAGTTATCAGAGGACTATCATAGCACTCGGACATGTCCATAGGTGCTCCGACTCTACCTCAACACATCCAGCGCCCAACACGCCAGTTCGATGTTGATTAATCAGTCTCTTTGCATATTTGGTATGTCATTCTTTACAAGCTGCACCAATATTTACACCCTTCTCTCTCAATCTGGTCAGTGAGTGGGACTCGCAACCCTGAAACTCTTCTGTTCAAAAGGACTCTCTCAGTGCTTTAAGAATGTCATTTTGGTCCATTGCAGCTCCTTCTGATACGGTGGCCATGCCAGCAAATCTGTCAGTTGTTCATTGCCCTGACTCCTGTGTGCCCAGGGACAAAAATAACTATAACTACAGACAACAACAAAACAGATAGATTACAGTTACAGTACAAGAAGAACACCACATTCGTCTTCACACTTTTTTTTAGAGCCGATTCAAAATTTTTAATAGTTTTTATTTTCGATCCAGAAGCACTTGAACTTTCAGCTCTTCGGCTTGGTGTCATGGACATCGAATCCTACGGTTCGGTGCCACGAACACCGTAAATCTGGAGAACCTGTCGCTTTTCTGCCAGTCCGCGGACTTGAACCGCGCTCATAGGGAGCTTGTCACTTATCATCCAACGCGCTACAAATACGCTGGACAGGCCAGCCTTTAATAGTAAAAAATGTCGCTTCTTTTTCGATCACCATTTTTTTAAACATCGCGTGACCAATCGACTGCTTTAACCGTCAGTCAATCAAATGAGCATTATTCATTTCGTTAATATATGCCACAGCTGTATGCTGTCAACTTTACTATGCGACGGATCAAAAAGTTGAAGAACGACAGAACAAGATATGTCCAAACTTTCTTTCTTCCATACAACTTGTCTGTGTAAGATCTTACATGTTTTCTGGCCAAATACTATCTCTAACCAAGAACTACTTGCTCAGTGTCAACAAGAGAATATGAGCATCATCATCTAAGAGATGCTGGAGATGGGTCGGACATTTGATACCCATAGATACCAATTCTGTCACAATATGGACACCAGAGGTAAATGAAAATATGGAAGACCCAAAACGACCTGGAGGAGAACAGGAACAGTAGAACAAGAACTGAAAGAAATGAATCATAGTTGGTACACAATACAGGGAACGGTCAAGAATAGACAAGAATGGTGTACATTTATTGCTGCCCTAAATTCCAGTGGCATCACAGGCTAGAGACAGAGAGAAAACCTTTCATGATCAGTTTATACAATCTGATGATTCTGGGACTAATATTTGCTAGTGTGTAATAAGGAAAGCATACCTTGACGCAAAAATTGGTCGGAATGCTGCATACTAGTCGCCTGACAATGCCTTAATTTGTAGCGGACAACTCAAGAAGAAGTTACTAGTGTTGTGATAGTTTCTTCGAACGTTCCATATTGACCACTTGTTAAACCACTCTTTGTGATTTGTATGCAATCTGAGCCTAAGAGAGATTGTACGTTGTGCCAGTTATACGCCTACATGTAGGCCAGCATATCCAATTTCTGCTACTCTTTTTATTTACTAGTGTAGCTTTCCTAGCCACCCCCCCCTTCCTTCCTTACCGTAGTCACCTCGTATGAATACCTTATAGGTAACAGTGTTACTATTCTTTGCTCCGCTTGTGAGCCCCTTCAACACACAGGCGATGTGACAGTTTGATTTGACACAACATACAATCTGATAATAGTTGTGTCTCACTAATACGAATAGTGAGGTTTAGCACAACATAAATCTAATGATTATGTCGCACAAAGTATGAGTAGCCCACTGTGGTGGCATTGCGATGTCACAGAGTGTTGAGTAGCCCACTGTGGTAGCATTGAGATGTCACAGAGTATTAGTAGCCCACTGTGGTAGCATTGAGATGTCACAGAGTATTGAGTAGGGCATTGAGATGTCACAGAGTATTAGTAGCCCACTGTGGTAGCATTGAGATGTCACAGTTTGAGTAGCCCACTGTGGTGGCATTGAGATGTCACAGTTTGAGTAGCCCACTGTGGTAGCATTGAGATGTCACAGAGTATTAGTAGCCCACTGTGGTGGCATTGAGATGTCACAGTTTGAGTAGCCCACTGTGGTGGCATTGAGATGTCACAGAGTATTAGTAGCCCACTGTGGTAGCATTGAGATGTCACAGAGTATTGAGTAGGGCATTGAGATGTCACAGAGTGTTGAGTAGCCCACTGTGGTAGCATTGAGATGTCACAGAGTATTAGTAGCCCACTGTGGTGGCATTGAGATGTCACAGTTTGAGTAGCCCACTGTGGTGGCATTGAGATGTCACAGAGTATTGAGTAGGGCATTGAGATGTCACAGCGTGTTGAGTAGCCCACTGTGGTAGCATTGAGATGTCACAGAGTATTAGTAGCCCACTGTGGTGGCATTGAGATGTCACAGAGTATTGAGTAGGGCATTGAGATGTCACAGAGTATTGAGTAGGGCATTGAGATGTCACAGAGTCTGAGTAGACCACTGTGGTGGCATTGAGATGTTACACAACGTATGTAACCAATAATTATAACACTCAAAGTTGTTGGTACAGTATAAATTGAGACAACATACAATTTGTTGAATGTGGGACACTTAAAGTTTATAGTGTTGAGATAATATCATATCCGCTCATTCACTGTACCGTATAATATGATATCCGCTCATACACTGTACCATATCGTATGATATCCGTGCATACACTGTACCGTATAGTATGATATCTGTGCATACACTGTACCGTATAGTATGATATCTGTGCATACACTGTACTGTATGGTATGACTAGCAGTTTTACCCGTTCTTCGCACTGGGAATTTAGTATGATTTGACATTTGTGCATACACTGCAAAAGCCTGTAGAATTTAATGATTAGTGAAGTCACCGCAAAACTATTAAGGTTATGATATTTTGTTGTGCCCGGACAGAAAAAACTTCTTGACCTTACCGGAGAATCAAACCCAGGTCTCCCGAATGGGAACCTGTGCTCTAAATGCATTTAGCCAGACGCTCCTCATCATTAAATATATTTTGTACATTTCAACGTCTGTTCCTAATCCTATTCAGTAAGAGCCATATTTTTTCTTCTGTGCTGAAACTCTTCATTGCATATCATTTCATTAATTAATGTTTGTTTTGATTTCTTCTTTCAGATTGTTTCGGATGCAGCTTTACTATGCACAGAGCCATCAGCATTAAACATAGAATTGTTCGAAGAGTAGATATAGACAAAGCTCCGCTTGCAACTTTTGATACTGTTGATCTCGGTGATGAAGATATTAGAATAGTTTGTCCTCGCTCCGAAAGTAAAAAGTCAACAACTGATTCTAAAAATAGTCCAACTAGCCACCATCTTGTAGATTCAAATAAATCTGGGGTGTTTATTCAAGATGGTGGCCTGAAATCTGGAACAATAGGGGGAAGTAATTCTAAAAAGTCCCTGTCTCAAGCAGGCGGGAGGAAAAGAGAGCAAAGATGATCGGGTCAAGGATAAGTCAGGTTGTTCAGAAATAGAAAATGTACAAGAAGCAAAGCAAGGTAAAGGTGCCGTCACTGAAGCTCTTTCATCGGATACAAAGAAACCAGAGGTTGGGCAGCCAGACACTACAACAACACACAGAGCTGTAACAGTTGCTATTGATACAGATAGGAATGTCAGAAGAGATGTTGCAAATACCTCGGTGGTAACAACTCTTGCACGTCAGACAACAATCGGCAGAGTTAATATTCCAATCAAGAAACAAGATTCTGATTCTTCTTCTTCTAGTCCTGGTTCCTGTAGTGACACAACCTTCACCTTCCAAGCATCCCGTCCTTCTGTAGGCCACTTTGAGAGAACTTGCGCTGAAGGGCAGCTGCTGGATTCTGAATCAAGGAAAGCTGCAGACAATCTTGTGCCAGAGTACCTTGACCCTAGTCAGATACTGTCACCATCCAAACGTAAAGCATATGAAAGAAGAATAGAGAGGTTAAAAGTAACAACATCACCCATTGCCCGTCCTCGTAGTGCCGCACCAATAAATGTTGTTAGTCTTGATGAATATGCAGCAATCAGCTGCCCTGAGCCATTGCCAGCAATTCCGGTTGTCCAAGACAAGCTGAAGATCACACTCCCATTGGATGAGTTTACAACAAAACCCAAAACTCCTAAGCTGCACAGTGCAAAAAGACAGAACTCTGAAGATACATGCTTTGAATTTACCGAAGAATTTCTCTTTAGTCGGACAAAGTCAGCACTGGTTGTTACAGAAGATGGACAGCTTCCATTGTCACCGCGACGAGTACTGATACCACCAAACCTGACTCCAAGTACTTCTCCACAACTCTCAGCCTCACCAAGACTATCTCCAATCTCTTTCTACGATACAACATTGACAGATTCACCTAAACTAATATACATTCAACAAAGTGAAACTACTCACAAAATCTTTGCTGGTACCTCTGATGAAAGTGAACAAGAAGATTGGGCTCATTTTCCAGAATGTTCTCAGACTGATGATAATGTAGAACATGACACTAGTACAAGTACTGTTTGTGATACACAAGAGAATGAGCTGGACAGCTCTGTCCTAGCTGACCAACTTCTAGAGTGGACAACAACTTCTCACACTAACATCTATCCTACTACTGAAACACTGCCCATTGAGCATCATTTGGGTGCTCTAGAAGAATGTGCTCTGCATAATCAAGCATGTAGTCATGCTCATACTGATCTTTTTTCTGAGCACTCAGATCAGATTAAAATCAACTTGCAAGAAGTACCTTCCTTGGGAAAATTTGATAATGCCATTGACCTTACTCGTGAACCAGGAAGATGTTCAACAGATGTTACATTTCAATCTATTAGACCATTCATGGAAGTACCACATGTTCGGGTAGATCCTGAGTTTGAGTCGGAAGAAATTATTACAATAGAAATTAGTCAGCCAGCTGGAGGTTGTGAGAAACATATTGGAATTGAAATCAGATCCGGAGATAGCAGTGAAAGTGTATCTCCAGTTTGTTTTGATCGCTTCCCAAAACTCTGGAGTCCAGACTCGGATAGTCCGATTGTTGTCTTCAGTGAAATACCTAATATCCAACAGAACTCTCATGTTTGGTGTCATTCCAATTCAGAATTAGATAACCCTGTGTCATTTGATAGTATCAGTATTTCAGCTGCTGCTTCTGCCAGTTTTTCCCGAAGGTGATCTGCAGGGTCTAACTTCTGATACCTGTTTTAGGAACACCGAGCTGTCCATACAACGATTACCAGGGGCACAGTTACACGTTTCTTCACCATTTTCTGACCAATTACTCATCCCTGAAACTTCAACTATTCATTCTGTGAATGATACCATTGCTGCTGCTACTACTCAGCTTTCACATCCGCAGCAACAAAGTGAACAGTTGGATGAGAAACTAGAATTGCGGCAACGGCCGCCAAGTACAAATCCCTTTGACATTGATTTTCAGCCATTAGAGTCAGATACATTTGACTATGACCTGCGCTTCAGAGTGCACACAAATCCATTTATAGAGCAAGCTTCATCTGCATCAGGTGACCTATTTCTTTTCCGTGTCAATGAACAACTCATCTACGTAGAAACAAGCAGACGTCAAGTACAGACACAATTATTAGGTAAGTACATACAACTTACATTTCAACTTACTTACTTATTCCTCTCCGCTCCTCATGGAGCATAGGGCCTCAACAGTTGTTCGCCACTTTTCCCGGTCTCTGGCTGTTTTCTTTATGGTGTCCCAGGATAGTCCAGCACTCTTCAGTTCCTCAAGAAGACTTCGTCTCCAGGTTTGTTTAGTGCCTCCTCATTTTCGTTTACCTTTGCGGATTCCACTCAAGGGCTTGTCTAGTGACACTCGACTGTGTCTTCCGTAGGGTATGCCCAACCCATCGTCATTTTCTCCTCATAACCTGGGTCATCATGGGTTCTTGTCCTGTTCTTATCCACAGATCTGTGTTTGCACCTCTGTCATACCATCTCAGTCTGAGAATCTGCTGAAGACATCCGTTGAAAGGTCTGGATCTTATTTGTATTTAACTAGGTGACTCACCATGCTTCTGAGCCATATAGCAACACAGATTTCACATTTGTATTTAACTTGGTGACTCACCATGCTTCTGAGCCATATAGCAACACAGATTTCACATTTGTATTTAACGTGGTGACTCACCATGCTTCTGAGCCCATACAACAACACAGATTTCACATTTGTATTTAACTTGGTGACTCACCATGCTTCTGAGCCCATACAACAACACAGATTTCACATTTGTATTTAACTTGGTGACTCACCATGCTTCTGAGCCATATAGCAACACAGATTTCACATTTGTATTTAACTTGGTGACTCACCATGCTTCTGAGCCATATAGCAACACAGATTTCACATTTGTATTTAACGTGGTGACTCACCATGCTTCTGAGCCATATAACAACACAGATTTCACATTTGTATTTAACGTGGTGACTCACCATGCTTCTGAGCCCATACAACAACACAGATTTCACATTTGTATTTAACTTGGTGACTCACCATGCTTCTGAGCCCATACAACACACAGAATATTCCTTTTGAGCTGTTAACACATATCAACTTATGTCTACAATAATTGTGTATATAACATATATAATACTTCTTCTTACGTTTGTCCGTTATGAATTCAGACATAATCAGAACACATTGTATGGAGCTCCAGACTGATTTTTTGCATGGAGCCTGCTTTCCTTATTATCAGTTACCTCCATATTTCTCCGACTTAGGGGTAACATATATACTCACATGTCAACCTTGTTACAGAGCAGGGGTAACATATATACTCACATGTCAACCTTGTTACAGAGCAGGGGCAACATATATACTCACATGTCAACCTCACATGTCAACTTTGTTGACATGTGAGCAACAATGACAACAACCAGAACATCAACAATAAATATCTGTGGCCTGGTGGACAAAACATCTGATTTCATGGAAAACAAAAACATACATATTTTAGGTATTGCAGACACTAGAATAAAAGGAAACAACATGAAAGAAGTATTTAATAAATACGTTCTGATGTGGATCGGGGTAGACAAAAATGCTAGAGCAAAACATGGCGTCGGTTTTCTAATGCGTCAACATAAAGCCAAACTCATCACGAATGTTGACTACATCTCAGAAAGAATAATACGAGTCCATATAATGGAGAAAGAGAAAACAATCACATACATTCAAGTATATGCCCCATGTAACAGCAATAACAACGAAGAAGAACAAAAAGATTTCTTTGAAAACCTCTATCACTTTAAATAACATCAAAAGCAAAGAAGAGATATATATGTAATGGATGATTTTAATAGGGAAGAAAACAAATGAACATGAACACTGTTTAGGACATTTTGGTGACACAACAACAGAACGAAAAAACAATGTGGAAGAACTCATAAATCTATGTTTGGAACATGGTATGGTCCAATAATAACCAACAGATTTTATCAACATAGACAGAGCCACATAAAAACTTGGTACAGATGGAACAATTTGCTTCAAGCGCCACAGATTGATTACATACTTGTAAGATACAGGCAGAAGGGATATATCACAGATGCTAGTTAATACCAAACATTAACATAGATACCGAACATCGACCTGTCGTAGTAACTGAAAGAAGACAATCGATGAGACCAAAAGACAAAACTGAAACAAAACAGTGGAAAGAACCTGTTATAAACTTTAAAAATTTGGAGAGAAAACAACCGGAGACGAGTTATATCAAGAAATGAACCAGATCTACAACACCTTACCCAAGAGAATTGATAACATCGAGAAGGAAAGGAAATTTTTTAAAACCTCCATATCAAACAATTTACTAAAAGTATGTGGCACAAGAGGACCGCCAAAGCTCATAAAAAACAGCTTGGTGGAGTGAAGAGATACAAAATAAAAAACAGCTTGGTGGAGTGAAGAGATACAAAATAAAAAACAGCTTGGTGGAGTGAAGAGATACAAAATAAAAAACAGCTTGGTGGAGTGAAGAGATACAAAATAAAAAACAGCTTGGTGGAGTGAAGAGATACAAAATAAAAAACAGCTTGGTGGAGTGAAGAGATACAAAATAAAAAACAGCTTGGTGGAGTGAAGAGATACAAAATAAAAAACAGCTTGGTGGAGTGAAGAGATACAAAATAAAAAACAGCTTGGTGGAGTGAAGAGATACAAAATAAAAAACAGCTTGGTGGAGTGAAGAGATACAAAATAAAAAACAGCTTGGTGGAGTGAAGAGATACAAAAAGCCATACAAAGAAAGAAACATTGCTTCCAAACATGGTTGAAATCTAAAATCCAAAACGACTATGCACAATACCGTCTAGCAAGGAGAGAGGTGAAAAGAATAGTCAAGAAAGAGAAAGAAAAATCTTGGTGCAAATATGGAGAACATCTAACAGACTTATGTAGGACAAAACCAAGATAATTTTTTAAGAGTGTCAAGGCAATGAGAGTGAGAGACGATAGCTACAACCCTACCACTATCATAAACAGTAAGGAAGGAACACCATTACTCAACAGACAAGATAGAATGACCAGATGGAAGGAATATTTTCAAGAACTTTACAACCCTACTAAATTAACAGAATATATACACACAACAAAGGAAATTGAAGAAACAGAACCATATATTTTGATCCAAGAAATTGAAACAGCAATAAAGAACAGCCCGAACAACAAATCACCAGGTACAGGTGGCATACCCAACGAAGCAATTAAAGCACGCAAATAAATAGGTGTAACATGGTTAAATAGAATATTCACAGCCGCATGGACAGAAAGAACAGTTCCTGATGACTGGTAAAAATCAGTAATAGTCCCATTATGAAAAGTAAAAACAATAAAAGAGAATACGAAACATACAGAGGCATTTCACTATTAAGTTACACTGGTAAAATATACGCAAAAATATTAGAACAGCGCACAAGACACATCACTGACCCACAAATAAGCCCCTCACAGTTTGGATTTAGAAGAGGAGTGGGACGCACAGACTCTGAGACAACTGAGTGAAAAAGCAATAGAATATAATAAAGAGTTATACTTATTATTCATCGATCAAGAAAAGGCATTGGACAGAATAGATAGAAGTATTCTATGGGAAACACTAGAAAACTATGGGATCAAGGGACAACTGCTAGACAACATCAGAGTAATATACACAAATAGCCACAGTGTGGTAAGAGCAACAGACGGAATAACAAACTCATTTGAAACAAAATCAGGAGTAAGACAGGGTTGTATGCTCTCACCTCTTCTCTTCAGCATATATATAGACAGAATAGTGAAAGAGGCACAGTGTGGAAAAGACCTTCTTGACATAGACAATGATCACTACAACCAATTAAATAACCACTTTTTGCAGACGACCAAAGTCTAATCTATGAAGATTAAGATCAGCTACAACATCACATGAATTCATTGCTAAAAGCATGTAGGAAGTGCAACATGAAAATCAACAAACAAAAGACAGAGACCATGAAAATCAGCAGAACACCAAGCCAAGCAAACATACAGACAACACCAGAGTAAAGCAAGTTTCTGAATTTAAATATTTAGGCAGCATTTTCACAGAGGACGGAAAACTCGATAGAGAAATAGAGACAACATGTCAAAAAGCAAATGCAGTGACCTACCAGCTGGCACCATTACTACAACACACAAAGATCAAGATGGAAGTGAAAAGACAGATGATAAAAAGTATTTTCCTACCAACACTTTGTTACAAATGTCAAACCTGGTCTCTTAATCAGCAACACACTACAGAAAGCTCACCATGTGTGAAATGAAATGCTTGAGAAAGGCAGTGGGGGTGACCAGGAAAGATAGACTATGAAATGAGGACAGCAGAAGCAGAATTGGCATAATTTCTTGCACCGAATATATCGAAAGACAACAAATGCAGTGGTTTGGACATTTAATGAAAATGAAATACAGCCAACCACCAATAACAGCATACAATAAAAAGACCAAGAAAAAGATGGATAGACAATATCAAGACCACACTACATAAACATGGATATAACACAACAAGGGCGACTCATCTGGCCCTAGAACGCAAATTAAAGTTCCCATCCCTACGCTTAACGGCAAGAGTGGACAGTTAACTACATCTTCCACCTGGGAATAGACAATAGACAATGTATGATGGACATGACTGCAGGATGTGCTCTGGATTCAATGTTTCTGTCTGGCATGCATACTGTGCAGTCTGAGTAGGCTTTATTCTGTGCATGTGATGGTTGAGCCCGCAGTGACCTGTTCTTAGGTGACCAATGTACTTAGATGTTCAACTTGAGGAACCAATATGGTCATAGCTCATCTCTGAAGAAACCAAACTACTGTACAACAGAGTACACACATCACAGCTTTCATATTGGCATCAGATATGCTAGTCTACCTACCAGTGGTACAACAGAGTACACATGTCACACATCACAGCTTTCATATTGGCATCAGATATGCTAGTCTACCTACCAGTGGTACAACAGAGTACACATGTCACACATCACATCTTTCATATAGGCATCAGATATGCTAGTCTACCTACCAGTGGTACAACAGAGTACACATGTCACACATCACATCTTTCATATAGGCATCAGATATGCTAGTCTACCTACCAGTGGTACAACAGAGTACACATGTCACACATCACAGCTTTCATATTGGCATCAGATATGCTAGTCTACCTACCAGTGGTACAACAGAGTACACATGTCACACATCACATCTTTCATATAGGCATCAGATATGCTAGTCTATCTACCAGTGGTACAACAGAGTACACATGTCACACATCACAGCTTTCATATTGGCATCAGATATGCTAGTCTACCTACCAGTGGTACAACAGAGTACACATGTCACACATCACATCTTTCATATAGGCATCAGATATGCTAGTCTACCTACCAGTGGTACAACAGAGTACACACGTCACACATCACAGCTTTCATATAGGCATCAGATATGCTAGTCTATCTACCAGTGGTACAACAGAGTACACATGTCACACATCACAGCTTTCATATTGGCATCAGATATGCTAGTCTACCTACCAGTGGTACAACAGAGTACACATGTCACACATCACATCTTTCATATAGGCATCAGATATGCTAGTCTACCTACCAGTGGTACAACAGAGTACACATGTCACACATCACATCTTTCATATAGGCATCAGATATGCTAGTCTACCTACCAGTGGTACAACAGAGTACACACGTCACACATCACAGCTTTCATATAGGCATCAGATATGCTAGTCTACCTACCAGTGGTACAACAGAGTACACATGTCACACATCACAGCTTTCATATAGGCATCAGATATGCTAGTCTATCTACCAGTGGTACAACAGAGTACACATGTCACACATCACAGCTTTCATATTGGCATCAGATATGCTAGTCTACCTACCAGTGGTACAACAGAGTACACATGTCACACATCACATCTTTCATATAGGCATCAGATATGCTAGTCTACCTACCAGTGGTACAACAGAGTACACACGTCACACATCACAGCTTTCATATAGGCATCAGATATGCTAGTCTATCTACCAGTGGTACAACAGAGTACACATGTCACACATCACAGCTTTCATATTGGCATCAGATATGCTAGTCTATCTACCAGTGGTACAACAGAGTACACACATCACAGCTTTCATATAGGCATCAGATATGTTAGTCTATCTACCAGTGCAATTCTGAAATGCAAACAGGTCACCATGAACACAAAAAGATCATTGTTCAACACAATATTTCTCCCTACATTATGCTATCAGTGCCAAACCTGAACATTGACATTAAATGACAGAAGAAAACTAGTCACAACAAAGATGAAGTGTCTACGGAGAATGCTGGGAGTAACAAGAAGAGAAGAGACCGCTTAGAAATAAAGACATCAGGAAAAAGTGGATACAACATCAGTACTGAACTTTATCAAGAAGCAACAAATTAAATGGTTCGGCCACATAAGCAGATTACCAACAGGCAGTGCACCACAGAGAGTAATGTTGCTCCGATACAGTGGATACAAAACAAAAGGCCGGCCACGCAAAAGGTGAACCTCAGAGATAACAGAGGCAACGAAAGACACTATTTATGAAGCACACACAAAATCCCTTGCTAAAAAACTCTTCTTACCCTAAAGCTGTGAGGCAAACCAGAATTGGAGAAGAGAAAGAAAGACAATGTGCATAGAAAGGCTCGCTCCAGGTGTCTCCTTTTTTGACCTGACGCTGAAAGGCAAACAGGATTAGAGAATAGAAAGATCTACCATTGGTAGAAAAAGAGTTGAGAAGAAGAATAGAAAATGCATAATATTACCATAGTTACTATATTGATTCTCTATCTAAGTTGTGAAATGTCACAACTACTGTAAGCATTATCCCTGATATAAGATGGACAGTTCTACATTGTTACTGTCTGGTGTGAACAAGATCAATTTTTTTTTTAAACCAGCTTGTTTTTCTGTCTCGTTTGTCTATAACCTCATTTAGTCTCTTCAAGATGATCCTCTTTAGTTTGGTTTTTCCTGGCACGGATAACAAAATAATCCCTCTGATATTGATATATTATTTCAAATCCTTTTTTCTCTGGCGGCATGACTGGGTATATCTCTATCTTTCTTCTTTACCCCAATCCTGTTTTGTCTCACAGCGTCAGGATAAGCAGAGATTTCTAGAACAGGTTTTTGTGTGCGCTTCATAAACAGTGTTGTTCACTGCCTCTGTTATTTATCTTCCTAGTCTTCTGATATTTGCCATTTCTATCTCTTCTCTTTAATTCATATCTTGTGCATGTCATTTGTATACTTCTATCTCTTCTCTTTAATTCATATCTTGTGTGCATGTCATTTGTATACTTCTATCTCTTCTCTTTAATTCATATCTTGTGTGCATGTCATTTGTATACTTCTATCTCTTCTCTTTAATTCATATCTTGTGTGCATGCCATTTGTATACTTCTATCTCATCTCTTTAATTCATATCTTGTGTGCATATCTCATTTGTATACTTCTATCTCTTCTCTTTAATTCATATCTTGTGTATGTCATTTGTATACTTCTATCTCTTCTCTTTAATTCATATCTTGTGTGCATATCTCATTTGTATACTTCTATCTCTTCTCTTTAATTCATATCTTGTGTGCATATCTCATTTGTATACTTCTATCTCTTCTCTTTAATTCATATCGTGTGTATATGTCATTTGTATACTTCTATCTCTTCTCTTTAATTCATATCTTGTGTGCATGTCATTTGTATACTTCTATCTCTTCTCTTTAATTCATATCTTGTGTATGTCATTTGTATACTTCTATCTCTTCTCTTTAATTCATATCTTGTGTGCATGTCATTTGTATACTTCTATCTCTTCTCTTTAATTCATATCGTGTGTGCATGTCATTTGTATACTTCTATCTCTTCTCTTTAATTCATATCTTGTGTGCATATCTCATTTGTATACTTCTATCTCTTCTCTTTAATTCATATCTTGTGTGCATATCTCATTTGTATACTTCTATCTCTTCTCTTTAATTCATATCTTGTGTGCATGTCTCATTTGTATACTTCTTCTTCTTTGAATGTCTCATATTGACCACTTGTTAACCACTCTGTGATTTGTATGTGATCTGAGCCTAAGAGTGATTGTACGTTGTGCCAGTTATGCGCCTACAAGTATGTCTGATTTCTGCAACGTTTTTATTTACTCGGGTAGCTTCCTAGTCCCTACCTCAGTCGCCTCTTACGACATGCCTTGTAGATCGCAGTATTACTATTCTTTGCTCGGATAGCTTCTCTAGTCCCTACCTCAGTCGCCTCTTACAACATGCCTTGTAGGTTGCAGTATTACTATTCTTTGCTCTCTATGAGGGCCCTGGTACCACACAGTAATTCCATGTTCAACTGAGCATACCTGTGTTGAACTGAGGGATTCCTTTGTTCAAATGAGCATACCTGTGTTCAAATGAGCGTACCTGTGTTCAAATGAGCATACCTATGTTCAACTGAGCATTCCTTTGTTCAAATGAGCATACCAATGTTCAAATGAGCATACCTATGTTCAAATGAGCATTCCTTTGTTCAAATGAGCATACCTGTGTTCAAATGAGCATACCTGTGTTCAAATGAGCATTCCTATGTTCAAATGAGCATTTCTATGTTCAAATGAGCTTTCCTATGTTCAAATGAGCATTCCTGTGTTCAAATGAGCATTCCTGTGTTCAAATGAGCATTCCTATGTTCAAATGAGCTTTCCTATGTTCAAATGAGCATCACTATGTTCAAATGAGCATCACTATGTTCAAATGAGCATCACTATGTTCAAATGAGCTTTCCTATGTTCAAATGAGCATCACTATGTTCAAATGGGCATACCAATGTTCAAATGAGCATACCAATGTTCAAATGGGCATACCAATGTTCAAATGAGCATACCAATGTTCAAATGAGCATTCCTGTGTTCAAATGAGCATACCTAATGATAAATAGACTTGAAACCACCCCACTTCCCCAATTAAAACAAAAACTATATGTTGTTTCATGTGAGTTCATCTGACATATAAGAGTCACCAACATTTCTTATGTTCTCTCTAATCTAGAGAGAAGCAGTATACATGGTCATCATCATTCAATATAGCTTGTTCTGTGCACAGCTTTTCCATCCTAGTAAATCCTTTGCTATTTTTCTCTTTATATTTGTTGTATTCCATATTACTATTA
This sequence comes from Arion vulgaris, assembly GCA_020796225.1. Taxonomy (NCBI): domain Eukaryota; kingdom Metazoa; phylum Mollusca; class Gastropoda; order Stylommatophora; family Arionidae; genus Arion; species Arion vulgaris. Next base: position 47,026,147 of record CM036754.1, read on the forward strand.
CAGTTATCTATGTATCTTCTTGGAAGGTAGTCTCTGTCATTGCTTTCTTCCTGTCACTGACCATACTGGTCCATGACCGTAGTCATTGTCTCTATTACAGAGATCCTCTGCTTACCGTCGTGAGTTTTGAGACCATAATCATTGACACTCTGTCGGCTGCTCCCTCACTCATCCACCACTTGCTCCCATGGCTTCCACGTGACCTTGCCGGGGGCTAAACGGTACTCCACCTTGCCCAAGGTTGTCCCGTAGAGTAGCGGGGGGGGCTAAACAGGTACTCCACCTTGCCCAAGGGTGTCCCGTAGAGTAGCGGGGGCTAAACGGTACTCCACCTTGCCCAAGGGTGTCCCGTAGAGTAGCGGGGGCTAAACAGGTACTCCACCTTGCCCAAGGGTGTCCCGTAGAGTAGCGGGGGGAATGAGACGCCTTACATCTCCTTTGATAGAGGTTTACCTCTACCTCCATCATACATGATCATATATATATTTAATCTCTACTCAAATCTATATGCCCTGTATGGTGTTCGGTGTCCTTTAGAACAACTCTTCTCTCTCGCATGTTCTCAAAGACAATTCATTAAAGGTTGGATGTGGGGCCCGGTGAAAATAATACATATTGAACATTTCTAGTTCCTTGGGGTGTCGCCAATGATTAATCGAACAAAAAATGTGAAACACCTTGCTTATCCTGTCTGGTCTCACCACTTCAAACTATTTCTACAGCGTGCTCATGCTGGTTGGCTCAGATCATGTACAAGTTACCTATTCTCTTATTTTCCTATTTTCTCTGGAAGTACGTGGTACCAACTTATATATTCTGGTTCTGCCTGCTACTATTTTGTTCTATACACCAAAAACCTAGCCAGCGTTTTGTATTAGCTCTTACAGTTACTAATATCTTAACAGGATGTACATAAAGACAACAACCTTCTACTACTATATTATTTACTATGGGTATCTATCTATCTTTCTTTGTGCTGGTGGACTCAAGTCTGGTGTATTGTGTGCTCATTCACTCAGTCTGGCAGGGCACAGACTCATCGATCTGTCACATACTGATGCCGCCTGTTCTACCGGGTGTCTAGCCAGAAGGTGGGCGTTGGAATCCATCAATACACACACACTCACATGTGACCCTATCTTCCTTCATTATTGTATCCACTCAGTGTGTGTGTGTGTGTTGATTCCGTACTTATAGCGTGTGTGTCGTATTGAAACATATATGTTATTCCTTCCGGCTGCCGTGTATCTTTTCTGTATGTTAGTGTTTGATCTATAGTACATTTTATTACAGCTCGGCTCCCATCCACTGTAAGGCCAAGACGTTTTTTTTCTGTCGAGGGCATAAAGAAAACATGCTAACTTGAACAGTTTCACAGCGACTGCACTAGACATGTGGCGGCCATTAAATTCTACAGTCTTATGTCCCTCCTGTCATACACCGCCCTACAAAGTGATATTACATGCAGTCACGTGACTTTATTTCTTTGTTGATATATATTGTTTGTCTTTCTTTCTGTTGTTGTATGTTCTCATGTATCTATGTTGTATGTTCTCTTGTATCTATGTTGTATGTTCTCTTGTATCTATGTTGTATGTTCTCTTGTATCTATGTTGTATGTTCTCTTGTATCTATGTTGTATGTTCTCTTGTATCTATGTTGTATGTTCTCTTGTATCTATGTTGTATGTTCTCTTGTATCTATGTTGTATGTTCTCTTGTATCTATGTTGTATGTTCTCATGTATCTATGTTGTATGTTCTCTTGTATCTATGTTGTATGTTCTCTTGTATCTATGTTGAATGTTCTCTTGTATCTATGTTGTATGTTCTCATGTATCTATGTTGTATGTTCTCTTGTATCTATGTTGTATGTTCTCTTGTATCTATGTTGTATGTTCTCTTGTATCTATGTTGTATGTTCTCATGTATCTATGTTGTATGTTCTCTTTATCTATGTTGTATGTTCTCATGTATCTATGTGTATGTTCTCTTGTATCTATATTGTTTTTTTCTTGTTGTATGTTCTCTTGTATCTATATTGTTGTCTTTCTTTGTTGTATGTTCTCTTGTATCTATGTTGTATGTTCTCTTGTATCTATGTTGTATGTTCTCATGTATCTATGTTGTATGTTCTCTTGTATCTATGTTGTATGTTCTCTTGTATCTATGTTGTATGTTCTCTTGTATCTATGTTGTATGTTCTCTTGTATCTATGTTGTATGTTCTCTTGTATCTATGTTGTATGTTCTCTTGTATCTATGTTGTATGTTCTCTTGTATCTATGTTGTATGTTCTCATGTATCTATGTTGTATGTTCTCTTGTATCTATGTTGTATGTTCTCTTGTATCTATGTTGTATGTTCTCTTGTATCTATGTTGTATGTTCTCTTGTATCTATGTTGTATGTTCTCTTGTATCTATGTTGTATGTTCTCTTGTATCTATGTTGTATGTTCTCTTGTATCTATGTTGTATGTTCTCATGTATCTATGTTGTATTGATATGATTTATGATAAGTAATGTAGTTATGGGTGTGAAGCATGGACATTTAACAAGACAGTGGAAAAACATATATGTACTTTTGAATATAAGTGTTACAGAAGAGTCCATCGTATATCTTGGACAGAGAAGAGAACAAATATATCTATCTAGAAAGAACTCCAAATCAAAGAAAACTGGCTGATGCTACAAATAAGAAAGAGAAAATTGAAGTATTTTGGATATATAAAGAGACAAGAAGGGTTGGAGAAGACCATCATGGAAGTAGTCATACTGGCAAAAATGAGATGAAGATTCAGGAAGTAACTGATGGTTTGAACATGGCGCCGGCGGACATCTGGTCTATAATAGAGAGAAATTCCGAAGAACTGTTAGGGTGGCAAAGTTCTGCTCAGGACAAGCTATTTGATGATGTGAAATGTAGATACCGACAATGATAAAAATAACAGAGCAGTTCATCTATTTAGGTAGCAGTTTTGATTACACGGGAAATGTTAAATAATAAATTATAATACGAATTGTCAAAGCAACATCAGCTTTTAAAAGTCTAAATAAAATATGGAACTGCAAGTTATATAGTATTAAAACTAAATTACAAATCTTCAATTCAAATGTTGTATCATCCTAACATATGCTAGCGAGAGTTGGAAAATGACTAAAGATATAGAAAGCAAGTTGAATGCATTTGAAAATAGATGTCTGCGAAAAATAATGAATATAAATGGAACGAATTCAGGAGAAGTGATGAAATCAGAGACATGTCTGGTCAACCACTAGTGACAACTGTTATAAGAAAGAAAAGATGAATATATGTTGGGCATACCTTGAGAAGAAATCATCATATAATCACAAAGCAGACATTGAATAGGAAGACAAATGATTATTCCCTATTGGAACTCTGAGATGAGCTTTACCGAGAGAGGCGAGACATATCGGACTTAATTTCATAGAAGAGATTGAACGAATTGCTTAGGATAGAACGGTATGGAGATATTGCTTGCATACCCTATGTAATGTATACCGGTAGGAGAGAAATATAATAAATTGATATGCTTTCACGCTACATCATTCTCTTGATTGTCTTCGACGCTACATCATTCTCTTGATTGTCTTCGGCGCTACATCATTCTCTTGATTGTCTTCGGCGCTACATCATTCTCTTGATTGTCTTCGGCGCTATATCATTCTCTTGATTGTCTTCGGCGCTATATCATTCTCTTGATTGTCTTCGGCGCTACATCATTCTCTTGATTGTCTTCGGCGCTATATCATTCTCTTGATTGTCTTCGGCGCTACATCATTCTCTTGATTGTCTTCGGCGCTACATCATTCTCTTGATTGTCTTCGGCGCTACATCATTCTCTTGATTGTCTTCGGCGCTATATCATTCTCTTGATTGTCTTCGGCGCTATATCATTCTCTTGATTGTCTTCGGCGCTACATCATTCTCTTGATTGTCTTCGACGCTACATCATTCTCTTGATTGTCTTCGGCGCTACATCATTCTCTTGATTGTCTTCGACGCTACATCATTCTCTTGATTGTCTTCGACGCTACATCATTCTCTTGATTGTCTTCGACGCTACATCATTCTCTTGATTGTCTTCGACGCTACATCATTCTCTTGATTGTCTTCGACGCTATATCATTCTCTTGATTGTCTTCGACGCTACATCATTCTCTTGATTGTCTTCGGCGCTACATCATTCTCTTGATTGTCTTCGACGCTACATCATTCTCTTGATTGTCTTCGACGCTACATCATTCTCTTGATTGTCTTCGACGCTACATCATTCTCTTGATTGTCTTCGGCGCTACATCATTCTCTTGATTGTCTTCGACGCTACATCATTCTCTTGATTGTCTTCGACGCTACATCATTCTCTTGATTGTCTTCGGCGCTATATCATTCTCTTGATTGTCTTCGGCGCTACATCATTCTCTTGATTGTCTTCGGCGCTACATCATTCTCTTGATTGTCTTCGGCGCTACATCATTCTCTTGATTGTCTTCGGCGCTACATCATTCTCTTGATTGTCTTCGGCGCTTCATTCTCTTGATTGCTTCGGCGCTATCATTCTCATGATTGCTTCGCGCTACATACATTCTCTTGATTGTCTTCGGCGCTAATCATTCTCTTGATTGTCTTCGGCGCTATCATTCTTTGATTGCTCTTCGGCGCTACATCATTCTATTGATTGCTCTTCGGGTACTACGATTCTTTGATTGACCTCGAAGACCTCATCATCATCATCTATGATTGACACTATCAGAGAAAAACATTCTCTTAATGACGGAAGACAGCATATTCTAACATTTGCAGTTGTCGTTTCTACAAGAGTTGCAAACCTAAGTTAGGTACAGCTTATCGGTATTGTTGACACAAGAGTACTCAGTCTCATCATCATCAGTGTTAGTTATCATCACTGCAGATGACAGGTAACATTAGCGTATTAGTTACACAAGGCTACCCAGTTACAGAACATTATGCAGTATTAGTTACACAGAGCTACCTCAAGTTACGGTAACATTATGCAGTATTAGTTACACAAGAGCTACCCAAGTTACGGTAACATTATGCAGTATTAGTTACACAAGAGCTACTCAAGTTACGGTAACATTATGCAGTATTAGTTACACAAGAGCTACTCAAGTTACGGTAACATTATGCAGTATTAGTTACACAAGAGCTACTCAAGTTACGGTAACATTATGCAGTATTAGTTACACAGAGCTACAAGTTACGGTAACATTATGCAGTATTAGTTACACAAGAGCTACTCAAGTTACGGTAACATTATGCAGTATTAGTTACACAAGAGCTACCCAAGTTACGGTAACATTATGCGTATTAGTTACACAAGAGCTACCAAGTTACGGTAACATTATGCAGTATTAGTTACACAAGAGCTACCCAAGTTACGGTAACATTATGCAGTATTAGTTACACAAGAACTACCCAAGTTACGGTAACATTATGCAGTATTAGTTACACAAGAGCTACCAAGTTGGTAACATTATGCAGTATTAGTTACACAAGAGCTACCCAAGTTACGGTAACATTATGCAGTATTAGTTACACAAGAGCTACCCAAGTTACGGTAACATTATGCAGTATTAGTTACACAAGAGCTACCAAGTTACGGTAACATTATGCAGTATTAGTTACACAAGAGCTACCAAGTTACGGTAACATTATGCAGTATTAGTTACACAAGAGCTACCCAAGTTACGGTAACATTATGCAGTATTAGTTACACAAGAGCTACTCAAGTTACGGTAACATTATGCAGTATTAGTTACACAAGAGCTACTCAAGTTACGGTAACATTATGCAGTATTAGTTACACAAGAGCTACTCAAGTTACGGTAACATTATGCAGTATTAGTTACACAAGAGCTACTCAAGTTACGGTAACATTATGCAGTATTAGTTACACAAGAGCTACTCAAGTTACGGTAACATTATGCAGTATTAGTTACACAGAGCTACTCAGTTCGGTAACATTATGCAGTATTAGTTACACAAGAGCTACTCAAGTTACGGTAACATTATGCAGTATTAGTTACACAAGAGCTACCAGTTCGGTAACATTTCATTAGTTACACAGACTACTCAAGTTACGGTAACATTATGCAGTATTAGTTACACAGAGCTACCCAAGTTACGGTAACATTTCAGTATTAGTTACACAGAGCTACAAGTTCGGTAACATTTGCAGTATTAGTTACACAAGAGCTACTCAAGTTACGGTACATTATGCAGTATTAGTTACACAAGAGTACTCTGAGTTCGGTAACATTATGCGTATTAGTTGCACAGAGCTCCTCAGTTACAGGTAGACATTATGCATATTAGTTACACAGAGCTACTCAGTTCGGTAACATTATGCGTATTAGTTACACAAGAGCTACTCAGTTACGGTGACATTGCGTATTAGTTACACAGAGCTGCCAAGTTACGGTAACATATGCGTATTAGTTACACAGAAGCTACCCAGGTTACGTACATTATGCAGTATTAGTTACACAGAGCTACCAAGTTACGGTAACATTATGCAGTATTAGTTACACAGAGCTACCAATTCGGTAACATTATGCGTATTAGTTACAAGAGCTACTCAAGTTACGGTAACATTATGCAGTATTAGTTACACAAGAGCTACCAAGTTACGGTAACATTATGCAGTATTAGTTACACAAGAGCTACTCAAGTTACGGTAACATTATGCAGTATTAGTTACACAGAGCTACTCAAGTTACGGTAACATTATCGGTATTAGTTACACAGAGCTACCAAGTTACGGTAACATTATGCAGTATTAGTTACACAAGAGCTACTCAAGTTACGGTAACATTATGCAGTATTAGTTACACAAGAGCTACCAAGTTACGGTACATATGCGTATTAGTTACACAAGAGCTACCAAGTTACGGTAACATATGCAGTATTAGTTACACAGAGCTACCAAGTTACGGTAACATATGCAGTATTAGTTACACAAGAGCTACCAAGTTACGGTAACATTATGCAGTATTAGTTACACAAGAGCTACCCAAGTTACGGTAACATTATGCAGTATTAGTTACACAAGAGCTACCAAGTTACGGTAACATTATGCAGTATTAGTTACACAAGAGCTACCAAGTTACGGTAACATTATGCAGTATTAGTTACACAAGAGCTACCAAGTTACGGTAACATTATGCAGTATTAGTTACACAAGAGCTACTCAAGTTACGGTAACATTATGCAGTATTAGTTACACAAGAGCTACTCAAGTTACGGTAACATTATGCAGTATTAGTTCACAAGAGCTACCAAGTTACGGTAACATTATGCAGTATTAGTTACAAAGAGCTACCAAGTTACGGTAACATTATGCAGTATTAGTTACACAAGAGCTACCAAGTTACGGTAACATTATGCAGTATTAGTTACACAAGAGCTACCCAAGTTACGGTAACATTATGCAGTATTAGTTACACAAGAGCTACTCAAGTTACGGTAACATTATGCAGTATTAGTTACACAAGAGCTACCAAGTTACGGTAACATTATGCAGTATTAGTTACACAAGAGCTACCAAGTTACGGTAACATTATGCAGTATTAGTTACACAAGAGCTACCAAGTTACGGTAACATTATGCAGTATTAGTTACACAAGAGCTACCAAGTTACGGTAACATTATGCAGTATTAGTTACACAAGAGCTACCAAGTTACGGTAACATTATGCAGTATTAGTTACACAAGAGCTACTCAAGTTACGGTAACATTATGCAGTATTAGTTACACAAGAGCTACTCAAGTTACGGTAACATTATGCAGTATTAGTTACACAAGAGCTACTCAAGTTACGGTAACATTATGCAGTATTAGTTACACAAGAGCTACTCAAGTTACGGTAACATTATGCAGTATTAGTTACAAGAGCTACCAAGTTACGGTAACATTATGCAGTATTAGTTACACAAGAGCTACCAAGTTACGGTAACATTATGCAGTATTAGTTACACAAGAGCTACTCAAGTTACGGTAACATTATGCAGTATTAGTTACACAAGAGCTACTCAAGTTACGGTAACATTATGCAGTATTAGTTACACAAGAGCTACTCAAGTTACGGTAACATTATGCAGTATTAGTTACACAAGAGCTACTCAAGTTACGGTAACATTATGCAGTATTAGTTACACAAGAGCTACTCAAGTTACGGTAACATTATGCAGTATTAGTTACACAAGAGCTACCAAGTTACGGTAACATTATGCAGTATTAGTTACACAAGAGCTACCAAGTTACGGTAACATTATGCAGTATTAGTTACACAAGAGCTACCAAGTTACGGTAACATTATGCAGTATTAGTTACACAAGAGCTACCCAAGTTACGGTAACATTATGCAGTATTAGTTACACAAGAGCTACCAAGTTACGGTAACATTATGCAGTATTAGTTACACAAGAGCTACCCAAGTTACGGTAACATTATGCAGTATTAGTTACACAAGAGCTACTCAAGTTACGGTAACATTATGCAGTATTAGTTACACAAGAGCTACTCAAGTTACGGTAACATTATGCAGTATTAGTTACAAAGAGCTACCAAGTTACGGTAACATTATGCAGTATTAGTTACACAAGAGCTACCCAAGTTACGGTAACATTATGCAGTATTAGTTACACAAGAGCTACCCAAGTTACGGTAACATTATGCAGTATTAGTTACACAAGAGCTACTCAAGTTACGGTAACATTATGCAGTATTAGTTACACAAGAGCTACTCAAGTTACGGTAACATTATGCAGTATTAGTTACACAAGAGCTCCTCAAGTTACGGTAACATTATGCAGTATTAGTTACACAAGACTACCAAGTTACGGTAACATTATGCAGTATTAGTTACACAAGAGCTACTCAAGTTACGGTAACATTATGCAGTATTAGTTACACAAGAGCTACCAAGTTACGGTAACATTATGCAGTATTAGTTACACAAGAGCTACTCAAGTTACGGTAACATTATGCAGTATTAGTTACACAAGAGCTACCAAGTTACGGTAACATTATGCAGTATTAGTTACACAAGAGCTACTCAAGTTACGGTAACATTATGCAGTATTAGTTACACAAGAGCTACTCAAGTTACGGTAACATTATGCAGTATTAGTTACACAAGAGCTACCCAAGTTACGGTAACATTATGCAGTATTAGTTACACAAGAGCTACCCAAGTTACGGTAACATTATGCAGTATTAGTTACACAAGAGCTACCCAAGTTACGGTAACATTGTGACTTGCAGTATTAGTTACACAAGAGCTACCAAGTTACGGTAACATTATGCAGTATTAGTTACACAAGAGCTACTCAAGTTACGGTAACATTATGCAGTATTAGTTACACAAGAGCTACTCAAGTTACGGTAACATTATGCAGTATTAGTTACACAAGAGCTACTCAAGTTACGGTAACATTATGCAGTATTAGTTACACAAGAGCTACTCAAGTTACGGTAACATTATGCAGTATTAGTTACACAAGAGCTACTCAAGTTAGGTAACATTATGCGTATTAGTTACACAAGCTACCAAGTTACGGTAACATTATGCAGTATTAGTTACACAAGAGCTACCAAGTTACGGTAACATTATGCAGTATTAGTTACACAAGAGCTACCAAGTTACGGTAACATTATGCAGTATTAGTTACACAAGAGCTACCCAAGTTACGGTAACATTATGCAGTATTAGTTACACAAGAGCTACCCAAGTACAGGTAACATTCATGCAGTAATTAGTTACACAAGAGCTACTCAAGTTACGGTAACATTATGCAGTATTAGTTACACAAGAGCTACTCAAGTTACGGTAACATTATGCAGTATTAGTTACACAAGAGCTACCAAGTTACGGTAACATTATGCAGTATTAGTTACACAAGAGCTACCCAAGTTACGGTAACATTATGCAGTATTAGTTACACAAGAGCTACTCAAGTTACGGTAACATTATGCAGTATTAGTTACACAAGAGCTACCAAGTTACGGTAACATTATGCAGTATTAGTTACACAAGAGCTACTCAAGTTACGGACAATAGTGACGTCCAAGAACTTGCTTGTGACTTCTTCTTTACTCTAATCATGTTTTGTCTCACATCGTCAGGATAAGAAGAGATTTCTTGAATTGTTGTGTACATGATATTTTTACACTGCCTCTGTTATTTCTGTAGTCCATATTTTGCCTTTATTCCTTGTATCTGAGTAGCATTGTTCTTTGAAGCTCACTGTATGTTGGTAATCTGGTTATGGAGCGAACCATTCTCATGATGAAGTTCAGTACGAGCACCTGATGTTCGTAACCATCTTTTTACACAGATGTACTCATCTATACTTCAACTTCAAAATCATCTTTATGTTACACCAGCATCCTGCATAGACACATCATCTCTGTAGTGACTAATTTTGTTGTTACACCAGCAATCCTGCATAGACACATCATCTCTGTAGTGACTAATTTTGTTACACCAGCATCCTAGCATAGACTATCATCAAGATCTCTAGTACGGTGACTAATTTTCTTGTATAATTTGATGTCAGCGTCCAGGTTTGGTACTGATAGTATCATGTTGAGAGAAAGATTGTGTTGTACAAAGCTCATTTAGTGTTTATGGGAACATGTTTGCATTTCAGAATTGGTAACATTTGTCATAGTGTTTGATTTGTTGTATTGCATCTATGTTGGATATCGTTATTTATTCTTCCATTTGCTGAAAGAAATATTTGTTTTATTGCATCTATGTTGGATATCGTTATTTATTCTTCCATTTGCTGAAAGAAATGCTCCATAGATATGTCAAGTCTTTGACTTACTTTAATTGATGTTTGTCGATGGAGATATTGATAGTGTTTTCCTCTCTAGCTAATGTCATTACTTCAGTTTTGTCGTTGTTTTTTCTCATATTGTATTCGTTACATGTTAACTGGAGTCTGTTAATGTGTTGCTGTAGCTATTCCTCTGTTGTTGATATGATTGCCTGATCGTTGGCAAAAAAGCAATTCATTTAAGAGTTCCCCAAGGTTGCTCCCTTCACCGGTGTTAGCTAATTTTACAGATTTGACCGACATATATTTGGTTACAGGACCGTTAAATGGAAGTTCTCTCTCGCGATCATTCTTCACGGCTAATTTAATTATTCTTTTTGTGATATATAATTGATCCTTTGACAAGAACGCTTGATCTACGTTGTGCGATAATGCGCCCATTGTGACTAGGCCCGCCCACACGATTTCAGCCAGCTATTTATTTACTAGGGTAGCTAGCCCTAGGGTACGATCCATTCTGCCGAATATTTCGGCCCGGATCTACGCCTGTTCGATCAGCTTTTGCCGTATATTTGGGCTTTGTGATCTACGCCATAATTAAGAGGATGGAACAAAAATTAGAAGATGAACTACACGAAACACAAGCAGGTTTCAAAAGAGATAGAGGCACTAGAGATCATATTTGTAGCATGAGACTCATTATCGAGAAATGCAGAGAATACAACATAGACCTGCATGCATGTTTCATAGACTTTAGCAAGGCTTTCGACCATATACAACACCAAAAAATGTGGAACATCATGAAAGACATGCACTTTCCAACACACATAATACAACTCATAGAATCTCTATACCACGAACAACAGGCAACCATTAAAATAGGAGGTGAAATAGATGAATGGTTCGAGATTCAAAAGGGGTACGACAGGGATGTATTTTGTCACCATACTTATTCAACATATATGCGGAGAACATCATGAGGAATGTAAAAGACGATGCCAACTATGTGAATTATGACCCTCTCACTATAGGCAGCAAATGCATACCACAGCTTAGATACGCAGACGATACAGTATTATTATCCACCAGCAAAAAGGTTTGGAAAACCTAATCATGACGACCAAGAAACGTAGTGAAGACCAACATCTATATTTGAATAAATAAAAATCATGTCAACTGACAAAGCAAAAGTCTCACCTAACATCCAAATAAACAATGAAGAACTCCAATGTGTAGAGAGCTACGAATATCTGGGCTCAATGATTAACAATAACGGTGACTGCTCCAAAGAGATCTCAAGAAGATTGGCAATAGCAATCAGGAAGTTAAACACAATGAAGAACATGTGGTAAAGCACCAGCAAAATACTAAAATTAAAAATATTGAGAGCATGCATTTTCCCAGTGGCTACTTATGGTTGTGAATCATGGACTATTACACAAAAATTAAGAACGAAAATCCAGTCCTTCGAAACTAAATGCTACAGAAAGATCCTACGAATACCATGGACAGAAAAAGAAAGAACACTGATGTCCTGAAAGAACTAAATGTTAAAGAGAATTGGCTGATAAACAACATACTATACAGAAAAATTACATACTTTGGTCACATCAAGCCTGGAAAGAACAATACTAGAGGGCAGGGTCTCAGGACGCAGAGGCAGACCAAGAAGAAGATGGCTACAAGATATTAAAGAAACCATGAAATCAAATCAAATGACCACCGACAAAGTAGGTTAACTGGCAAGAGACAGAGTGAATTTCAGATGTGCTCAAAGAGAGCAACGTCCTATAAAGGATACGCACCTTGATGATGATGATCTACGCCAAACACTGAGTTACTACTGTTATACCCTTTCTGACTGTGTGAGGTCGTTCAGGATTATGAACATTTCACGGGGCTTATAAGCTTGTCCTGGGACGGCGTCTTACACATATAACACGCCGTGTAAAGTGTCGGCCTTTGCCAATGTTCGGATCCGGACAGCCTGTCAGATCTTTGCATTGTCGGCCTTACTTTACTGGCCACTTTGAGTTTATTTCGGAATAGAAACATTCTCGGGCTTTTCGAGTCGCGTGTCGGCTTGTGGCAATTTGCAGTTTCTACTCTAAATTTTCCCTGGTCCCTGGAAACACTAGTATGTGATCTAACACTAGTATGGGATCTAACACTAGTATGGGATCTAACACTAGTATGGGATCTAACACTAGTATGGGATCTAACACTAGTATGGGATCTAACACTAGTATGTGATCTAACACTAGTATGGGATCTAACACTAGTATGTGATCTAACACTAGTATGTGATCTAACACTAGTATGTGATCTAACACTAGTATGGGATCTAACACTAGTATGTGATCTAACACTAGTATGGGATCTAACACTAGTATGTGATCTAACACTAGTATGTGATCTAACACTAGTATGGGATCTAACACTAGTATGTGATCTAACACTAGTATGTGATCTAACACTAGTATGTGATCTAACACTAGTATGGGATCTAACACTAGTATGGGATCTAACACTAGTATGGGATCTAACACTAGTATGGGATCTAACACTAGTATGGGATCTAACACTAGTATGGGATCTAACACTAGTATGGGATCTAACACTAGTATGGGATCTAACACTAGTATGGGATCTAACACTAGTATGGGATCTAACACTAGTATGGGATCTAACACTAGTATGGGATCTAACACTAGTATGGAATCTAACACTAGTATGGAATCTAACACTAGTATGGGATCTAACACTAGTATGGGATCTAACACTAGTATGGGATCTAACACTAGTATGGGATCTAACACTAGTATGGGATCTAACACTAGTATGGGATCTAACACTAGTATGGGATCTAACACTAGTATGGAATCTAACACTAGTATGGGATCTAACACTAGTATGGGATCTAACACTAGTATGGGATCTAACACTAGTATGGGATCTAACACTAGTATGGGATCTAACACTAGTATGGGATCTAACACTAGTATGGGATCTAACACTAGTATGGAATCTAACACTAGTATGGGATCTAACACTAGTATGGGATCTAACACTAGTATGGGATCTAACACTAGTATGGAATCTAACACTAGTATGGGATCTAACACTAGTATGGGATCTAACACTAGTATGGGATCTAACACAAATAATCCAAAAGGTCATTTCATTCGGCGCTATCAACGAAGTTTTTTGAGGATTTTGCGCTCGTCAGCATCACGCACCCCAGTTCTTCCGGGGATGTTAGTTTTTTTTACGCGGCACTAAAATGCAACCTTATATTTTGCACTCGTGCAACAGTACCTTGCCTGGTTGTCCCAGGGAGGGCAGTTTCGTTAGGCACTAGAACACAACAGTTTGCGCTTGGCCAACCTTACCCAATAGATGTATCTGCGCTAGGCCACCGATACGAAGTCAGCTGCAATATTCCCTTGTACCGCCACGAGGGTAGACTTTTATTCGTTACGCATCTTTCTTATTTATTCTTGCCCCACAGCTGACAATATTTGCCCCCTCCTCAGGGCTTCGCTTCTCTATTCGGGATGCCACCCTCATCCCTTCGTGCAGCCTTTCCCATCAGCCGGGAAGCTGCTAATCTTGGTACGACCATTGTGTTCATATTTGCCATCGCATTTGCCGTACCTCGGGAGCTTGCCTTGACATGGAGCTTGACTCGTGCACATGGCTCCGAATTTCGTCCCATGTAGGCCCACTTCTCTACATTATGGATGCACCTCTCATCCCTTCATGTTCGTTTTCGTGCTGACGAACTTTTGTCCCATAGGTGGGAATTTTGGCTCGGTCATTTACTCCGGGGAAGCTTTCATTTGCTCGCTGACGTCTCGTACTCTGCTGTTTTCTTACGTTTCTGCAAACCTTGGACATTGTTTCGACGGATTTGCTCGCTGACGTCTCGTACTCTGCTGTTTTCTTACGTTTCTGCAAACCTTGGACATTGTTTCGACGGATTTGCTGGCTGACGTCTCGTACTCTGCTGTTTTCTGACGTTTCTGCAAACCTTGGACATTGTTTCGACGGATTTGCTCGCTGACGTCTCGTACTCTGCTGTTTTCTGACGTTTCTGCAAACCTTGGACATTGTTTCGACGGATTTGCTCGCTGACGTCTCGTACTCTGCTGTTTTCTGACGTTTCTGCAAACCTTGGACATTGTTTCGACGGACATCGGCCAGGAGATGCGTGCATTTCGTTCGTACCCGCATTGCTTTTTCCGTGTTTGCATTGCTACCACTACCTGTGTCTCTCCTTCGATCCCTGTTACCCCCTTAGCCAGACCGGAACCAAAGTATGTTTCCAGGGTCACCACGTGGAGGTGGAACAGGGGGTCTTGATTAGTGCCCCTTCACTAACCCTGGTGCAGCGTTGTCCCACTGCGCCTTCGACCCCAAATGGAAGATTTGATTTTCCGTCATGGTATAGTTTATAAATATATACCACGTCTGCTGCTGACAATATTCCCCGAGAGGTTAGCTCAACCACCGATCACGGATGGCTTTAATATCCCCGAGAGGTTAGCTCAACCACCGATCACGGATGGCTTTAATATCCCCGAGAGGTTAGCTCAACCACCGATCACGGATGGCTTTAATATCCCTGAGTTTAGCTCAACCACCGATCACGGATGGCTTTAATATCCCCGAGAGGTTAGCTCAACCACCGATCACGGATGGCTTTAATATCCCCGAGAGGTTAGCTCAACCACCGATCACGGATGGCTTTAATATCCCCGAGAGTTTAGCTCAACCACCGATCACGGATGGCTTTAATATCCCCGAGAGGTTAGCTCAACCACCGATCACGGATGGCTTTAATATCCCCGAGAGGTTAGCTCAACCACCGATCACGGATGGCTTTAATATCCCCGAGAGTTTAGCTCAACCACCGATCACGGATGGCTTTAATATCCCCGAGAGGTTAGCTCAACCACCGATCACGGATGGCTTTAATATCCCCGAGAGGTTAGCTCAACCACCGATCACGGATGGCTTTAATATCCCCGAGAGGTTAGCTCAACCACCGATCACGGATGGCTTTAATATCCCCGAGAGTTTAGCTCAACCACCGATCACGGATGGCTTTAATATCCCCGAGAGGTTAGCTCAACCACCGATCACGGATGGCTTTAATATCCCCGAGAGGTTAGCTCAACCACCGATCACGGATGGCTTTAATATCCCCGAGAGGTTAGCTCAACCACCGATCACGGATGGCTTTAATATCCCCGAGAGGTTAGCTCAACCACCGATCACGGATGGCTTTACTCTTCTAAACGTTGTCCGGTCGTGAGGAGAAACTATTTCATGGATCCTAATAGATATATTCACACCCACAGTGCTAAAAATAGAATCATGGAACAACTTCCGGCAGTTATGGATTTTCTACCGTTTGATGTGTACAGCATGTCTATTTATACGTCAAATTGGCGTCCAAGTCCGCGGTATATAGGAACATGTACGTCTTCTGATGCTGGAACATTCATTGATTGACAGCTGTATTGTGTAGCTGGGAGACACAAAGACTTGTTTGATATGCTGACGGTTTGAAGACAACAATCACAAGGATGTTGAACGTGATTGAAAGCTAAGACTTGGTAACAATAAGATGGATATTGTATGGGAAACTGGTAGCAATTACTGTCGACACAAGAGGAGCACACAGAGAGAGAGAGAGAGATTAAGGAGCTTTTGTTGAATAGAAGTTTGACTGTTTATGAAAATAGGAACATAGCACTTGTCGTCTACATTTTGTCTATACTTGTTTTGCATATGTGTCGTCCACACTTGATGTCTTCCACACTTGATGTCTTCCACACTTGAAGTCTTCCACACTTGATGTCGTCCACACTTGATGTCGTCCACACTTGATGTCGTCCACACTTGATGTCGTCCACACTTGATGTCTTACACACTTTATGTCTTCCACATGTTGTCCATATATATCCACATCTTATCGTCCACACTTGCCGTCCACACTTGATGTCTTGCAATTGATGTCTTCCACACTTGATGTCTTCCACACTTGATGTCTTCCACACTTATACTTTTCCACATTTTGTCCATATATGTCCACATCTTTTCGTCCACACTTACCGTCCACACTTGATGTCTATACTTGTCCAACCTTGTCGTTCACACTTGCAGTCCAACTTGCAGTCCACACTTGCCTACCGTCCACTACTTATTGTCTCTCTCTCTCTCTCTCTCTCTCTCTCTATCTATCTCTAGACGAGATTTCATTATCATGTTTCGTCCACACGATATGAATTCAGGCATAGTCATGACGTCTAATATGGCACCTCTGACTGATTTTTGCTTGAAGACTTGTTTTCCTTATTACCAGTGCCCACCGTTATTCAGGCGAGCCTTACTCCAACTTATAATTTAGATTCCCGTCAATGATATCAACATCTCTTGTAGTCTACCGCTTACCGTGTGTCTACCGCTTACCGTGTGTCTCCGTGTGTCCACCGCTTACCGTGTGTCTACCGCTTACCGTGTGTCTACCGCTTACCGTGTGTCCACCGCTTACCGTGTGTCCACCACTTACCGTGTGTCCACCACTTACCGTGTGTCTACCGAGAATGTTGTTGTTTTAACAAAGTTGACGTCGAACAACATTTCCACGGCCCGTGTCACTAGTGTAAAATATTCTCAACATAGCTATCGCCGACAACCTCATCATGATGGCATGTGTATGTTGATACTGTCAATGACACACACCACTCGCACCAACAACCTTGTATTTTTCACTAACACATGATAGTTCTTAGAGGATGACTGTTGCAACAGATAGTACCCCCTTCCCTCCTATAACCTGCCCCGTTCTGTCTTCCTTGCTAGTTTACGATCTCAATCTTTCACTTTGTGCCGAAATCAAAATCTTTCCATTTGTTTCTTGCCAATCGCCCTTATATTACCGGGGCTCGCACGGGGAGCAAAGAGTAGTAACACTACGACCTACAAATCGTGTGGTAAGGTAACACTACGACCTACAAATCGTGTGGTAAGGTAACACTACGACCTACAAATCGTGTGGTAAGGTAACACTACGACCTACAAATCGTGTGGTAAGGTAACACTACGACCTACAAATCGTGTGGTAAGGTAACACTACGACCTACAAATCGTGTGGTAAGGTAACACTACGACCTACAAATCGTGTGGTAAGGTAACACTACGACCTACAAATCGTGTGGTAAGGTAACACTACGACCTACAAATCGTGTGGTAAGGTAACACTACGACCTACAAATCGTGTGGTAAGGTAACACTACGACCTACAAATCGTGTGGTAAGGTAACACTACGACCTACAAATCGTGTGGTAAGGTAACACTACGACCTACAAATCGTGTGGTAAGGTAACACTACGACCTACAAATCGTGTGGTAAGGTAACACTACGACCTACAAATCGTGTGGTAAGGTAACACTACGACCTACAAATCGTGTGGTAAGGTAACACTACGACCTACAAATCGTGTGGTAAGGTAACACTACGACCTACAAATCGTGTGGTAAGGTAACACTACGACCTACAAATCGTGTGGTAAGGTAACACTACGACCTACAAATCGTGTGGTAAGGTAACACTACGACCTACAAATCATGTGGTAAGGTAACACTACGACCTACAAATCATGTGGTAAGGTAACACTACGACCTACAAATCATGTGGTAAGGTAACACTACGACCTACAAATCGTGTGGTAAGGTAACACTACGACCTACAAATCGTGTGGTAAGGTAACACTACGACCTACAAATCGTGTGGTAAGGTAACACTACGACCTACAAATCGTGTGGTAAGGTAACACTACGACCTACAAATCATGTGGTAAGGTAACACTACGACCTACAAATCGTGTGGTAAGGTAACACTACGACCTACAAATCGTGTGGTAAGGTAACACTACGACCTACAAATCGTGGTAGTAACACTACGACCTACAAATCGTGTGGTAGGTAACACACGACCTACAAATCGTGTGGTAAGGTAACACTACGACCTACAAATCGTGTAGGTAACACTACGACCTACAAATCGTGTGGTGGCCTGCTCAACTGGAGGTATATGGGGCATAGGAAACTACCTTAGTAAATAAATAAGCGTCGCAGAAATCGCAGCTGCTGGCCTACTAGTATGCGCATTACTGTCACAACGTACAATCGCTCTCATGCTCGGATCGCATAGAAATCACAGAGTGGTTAACAAATCGTCGATAAGGAGCATTCGAAGAAGAAGTTTCTTGCCAATAATATGATCAATGACTTTTGTTCCTCTCCTCCCTTCTCTGTATATCTCCTCCCTTCTCTGTATATCTCCTCCCTTCTCTGTCTCTCCTCCCTTCTCTGTATATCTCCTCCCTTCTCTGTATATCTCCTCCCTTCTCTGTATATCTCCTCCCTTCTCTGTATATCTCCTCCTTCTCTGTATATCTCCTCCTTCTTTGTATCTCTCGTCCCTTCTCTGTATTTCTCCTCCCTTCTTTGTATCTCTCTCGTCCCTTCTCTGTATTTGTCCTCCCTTCTCTATGTCTCTCCTCCCTTCTCTGTTTCTCTCCTTCTTTCTCTGTATATCTCCTCCCTTCTTTGTATCTTTTGTCCTTTCTCTGTTTGTCTCCTCCCTTCCCTGTTTCTCTTCTCTGTATATCTCCTCCTTTCTCAGTATCTCTCCTCCCTTCTTTATATCTCTCCTCCTTTCTCAGTATCTCTCCTCCTTTATATCTCTCCTCCTTTCTCTGTATCTCTCCTCCCTTCTTTATATCTCTCCTCCTTTCTCTGTATCTCTCCTCCTTTCTCTGTATCTCTCCTCCCTTCTTTATATCTCTCCTCCTTTCTCTGTATCTCTCCTCCCTTCTTTATATCTCTCCTCCTTTCTCTGTATCTCCCCTCCTTTCTCTGTATCTCTCCTCCTTCTTTATATCTCTCCTCCTTTCTCTGTATCTCCTCCTTCTTTATATCTCCTCCTTTCTCTGTATCTCTCCTCCTTTCTCTGTTTCTCTCTCTAGAGAGATTGCTCATTACTAGTCCATCATCTAAGCTACCAAGGGAAATCACTAATCAACAGATCAGTATGGCTAGTCTCTCTGTTTAATCATAGCCGTTAACCCGACCTACCCAAAGTAACAGTTGACCAGAGTGTCGTCCATCAGGCAGTCGTCACCTGCTAGATGTGTTCTTTCATTGATTCGACGAAATCGACAGGGAAAGCGAGCTCATGGACTCGCGTCTCCTGGCAACCAGTGACTGAACTAAATATAGTAACACAGCAGTATCGATCTCGTAAGGTGATCATTATGAACTAGCTTGTGACATATATTAAAATGACCTTGCAGAGATATTCAGTGAACTCGGTACACAAATTGTGGAGATGATGTCGGGATGATGTCTGATGTTACATCCCATCAAGTGAACTCGGTACACAAACTGTGGAGATGATGTCGGGTGTTACATCCCATCAAGTGAACTCGGTACGCAAACTGTGGAGATGATGTCTGATGTTACATCCCATCAAGTGAACTCGGTACACAAACTGTGGAGATGATGTCTGATGTTGCATCCCATCAACTGAACTCGGTACACAAACTGTGGAGATGATGTCTGATGTTACATCCCATCAAGTGAACTCGGTACACAAACTGTGGAAATGATGTCTGATGTTACATCCCATCAAGTGAACTCGGTACACAAACTGTGGAGATGATGTCTGATGTTGCATCCCATCAAGTGAACTCGGTACACAAACTGTGGAGATGATGTCTGATGTTGCATCCCATCATGTGAACTCGGTACACAAACTGTGGAGATGATGTCTGATGTTGCATCCCATCAAGTGAACTCGGTACACAAACTGTGGAGATGATGTCTGATGTTGCATCCCATCAACTGAACTCGGTACACAAACTGTGGAGATGATGTCTGATGTTGCATCCCATCAAGTGAACTCGCTACACAAACTGTGGAGATGATGTCTGATGTTACATCCCATCAAGTGAACTCGGTACACAAACTGTGGAGATGATGTCTGATGTTACATCCCATCAAGTGAACTCGGTACACAAACTGTGGAGATGATGTCTGATGTTACATCCCATCAAGTGAACTCGGTACACAAACTGTGGAGATGATGTCTGATGTTGCATCCCATCAAGTGAACTCGGTACACAAACTGTGGAGATGATGTCTGATGTTACATCCCATCAAGTGAACTCGGTACACAAACTGTGGAGATGATGTCTGGTGTTGCATCCCTCATGGTTACTTACTTTCTTACTTATTCCTCGTGGGTCAACAGTCGTTCGTCACTTTTCTCGGTCTCTGTCTGTTTTCTTGATGGTCTCCCATGATAGTCGAGCACTCTTCAGTTCCTCAAGAAGACTTCGTTTTCCTTGTGGTTTCCACCCAAGTGCTTGTCTAGTGACACTCGACTGTGTTTTCCGTAGGGTATGCCCAACCCATCGCCATTCCTTCCTCTTAACCTGGGTCATGATACACCAGGAGAACGACATTTATATTATCTACATATAGTCTAGTCAAGGAATTGTAAATGTAACATTTATCTACATATTGTCTAGTCAAGGAATTGTAAACGTAACAAGAAAGATGTAACATTTATCTACATATTGTCTAGTCAAGGAATTGTAAATGTAACATTTATCTACATATTGTCTAGTCAAGGAATTGTAAACGTAACAAGAAAGATGTAACATTTATCTACATATTGTCTAGTCAAGGAATTGTAAATGTAACATTTATCTACATATTGTCTAGTCAAGGAATTGTAAACGTAAGAAGTGTAACATTTATCTACATAGTCTAGTCAAGGAATTGTAAACGTAACAAGAAAGATGTAACATTTATCTACATATTGTCTAGTCAAGGAATTGTAAATGTAACATTTATCTACATATTGTCTAGTCAAGGAATTGTAAATGTAACATTTATCTACATATTGTCTAGTCAAGGAATTGTAAACGTAAAAGAAAGAGTAACATTTATCTACATATTGTCTAGTCAAGGAATTGTAAATGTAACATTTATCTACATATAGTCTAGTCAAGGAATTGTAAATGTAACAAGAAAGAGATAACATTTATCTACATAGTCTAGTCAAGAATTGTAAATGTAACAAGAAAGAGATAACATTTATCTATTGTCTAGTCAAGGAATTGTTAATGTAATAAGAAAGAGATAACATTTATCTACATATAGTCTAGTCAAGGAATTGTTAATGTAATAAGAAAGAGATAACATTTATCTACATATAGTCTAGTCAACGAATTGTAAATATAATTAGAAAGAGATAACATCCCAAAAATGTGAATCCTCGCCGGTGCTACAATATATCAAGAAACAACAGATCAAATGGTTCGGACAAATATCAAGGTTACCACAAGACAGCAGTCTCATACAAAGAGCACTAGCAATCAGATACAACAGCAACAGACAGAGGACGACCACGAAAACGATGGAACGACGGAATACCCGAGGTACTAAATTCCACTTTGTACAAAGCGCATAATGATGCTCGCTCCATATGCCTCTTATTTCGGCCTGATGCCGAAAGGCTAAACTGGCATAGCGGATGGATAGATATAAAGATAGATAGACAGACATAGATAGATAGATAGATAGATAGATAGATAGATGGATGGATGGATGAGATGGATGGATGGATGGATGGATGGATGGATGGATGGATGGATGGATGGATGGATGGATGGATAGATAGTGATAGATACATGGATGGATGGATGGATAGATACATGGATAGATAGTGATAGATGCATGGATGGATAGATAGTGATGGATGGATGGATGGGTAGTGATAGATAGATGGATGGATGGATAGATAGTGATAGATATGATAGATACATGGATGATAGATACATGGATGGATAGATAGTGATAGATACATGGATGGATGGGTAGTGATAGATACATGGATGGATGGATGGATAGATAGTGATAGATACATGGATGGATGGATGGATAGTGTGGATGAACTACTACACAAGAGTCTGTATTATCTTATACAAGTCTGTGTGATCGTATAAGAGTTCTTATCTCAGCTTATCCGTCTGTCTGTATCTACTTATATGTCTTTCTCAGCTTACCTTCTGCCTTTGGGTTTCATGTGTCTATTCTTGCTTAAATATCTGTTTTTACCAGATTTGTCTCAGTCTATATGCATGTCTGTCTGTCCCAGCTTAAACGTTTGTTGTTCTCAACCTAGATGTTTGTTTGTTTGTTTGTTTCAATCTCAGTTTGGAATATCTTCATTGCACTCCGGACATGTCCATAGGTGCTCCGATCTCCTTTGCAATATCTCCAACCACGTCCAGCGACTAACGTATACAACTAAGCGACGAGAATCCAAGATTGCATTTTTGAGGTTCTTGTTCGAGACATTGTTACATGATGTCATTTTCTCGGTTATGTACCTTTGATAACAAAGATCTTCATTTGGTTAAAAGCTATCTCCCTTAATAAGATTACAAATTGTGATGTTTGGTGTGCAATCTGGTGCGACATGGAGCAGCTATAGAAATCTCATATTTGTTCGATTATCATCATCAATGTTGTTCCCTCTCACTTCAACTGATATTAACACTTTCATAAATCGATCTCAAGGAAATGTTGTACCTTGCACTGATGGTACAATCTTGATAGACTGGTGTACTTTGTATGTACACCTTTTGATGTTTTCCTTCCCAATTAGATCTGTTTTCTCCATTACTCCCTTGCCCTCAACTCGTATGTCGTTTATTCAAAGACAAAGTGCGTGTCTAACAACGTATTCTCCATGCATGATATGCAAACGGTTTCTTTATATTTACTTTCATCATCATCATCAAGTAGCGTGTCCCTTCCGGAACTTGGCTCCCATGACAGAAGTCCTCAAAAACTCTCTGTTCTGTGCAAGTTGGCGGGCGTCAGCAGTAGTCATTCTCAGATTGTCAATGACATTTGGCACCCATCGTCTTCTATGTCTTCCTCTAATTCTTCTTCCAAGCACCATTCCTCCAAAAGTATCTTCTCTAGGCACTCATGTCGTTTGATGGGTCCGACATATTTAATTCTCCTTGATGTTATGCTTTTTAATAGATACTTATTTTACATTCTACAAATTCTAGCAGTCGGGTACGTCATTACCTACTGTTTCACCATTCTCTCCTGAACTCTCTTTCACATCTTATCTTGCCGTCTAGTTCATTTCTGTTATCAATTAGAGATAACTCTTGCTAACTTCTGTGTCAATTGTTTTTTAAAGTTATTTCCCATGTTTAGCGAGTTCTCCTGACACCATGTCAGTCTGATTCATTATTGGCAGCATTTCTAGAATATCGTTCTATCGATCAGCTATACAATAGACGATCCGTTCACAGGTTCCACACAGAAGCCGCCACTACACTGAGTTTCAACAAGCGTTGTGTGTGCGCGTGAACACACTTCTATTTCTTCATCCCAATATCTCGCCACCACCCTCTTCCCCCATCTTTTTTTTTTTTTTGTTGGTTGTTGTTTAATACGTTTAGTCAATGGCTGCCTGTTTGGTGGACTGCTCTTGCCTGCCACACAAATCAATACTTTTCAATTCATACTTGGTATTGCTGGTTCAACAATGGAGGTTGTTCTTTGTCAGAGTTGGTGTACAACAATAATAGCCGTCCATCGCAAGCGACGAGGACAACAATCTCAGACGTGTGCTGTTGCACCTCTCTGGTGTGTGCGGAGGTGACTGTAGAGTCCAATCCTAGAACATAATCCCCGACCACAGGTAGGGCATACATGATCAAGGTTATACATGTGCGTGTTGTGTGCTCTGTCTTTTCGCGCTGCTCGTTTTCTCTGTGACTCAACAATACGATGATTCTCAGCTATTCGGTTCCTCTTTTGTTGTTACAGCGCCACATTTGGCGATCTTGCGCAAGGATTCCCAGCACGTATTGTCTATATCGAAGCATTTCAGAGACACTTTAAGAGTGTCTTTAAAGCGCTTTTTCTGTCCACCAGCTAAACGTCTGCCCCCTTCAAGCTCGCCATACATCAACTGTTTTGGGATGCGTTTATCAGGCATTCGAGCAACGTGACCGACCCATCTCAGTTGGACCTTCTGCAACAGGGTGTTGACGCTTGGGATCTTTGCTCTTGTGAGGACTTCGCTGTCTGGAATTTTGTCCTGCCAGTTTATTTTTAGTATTCTGCGTAGACAGCTTGTGTGGAAATGGTTTAATTTTCTTGCGTGTCTGCTATACACTGTCCATGTCTCGCTTGTTTACAACAGCGTGGTTAGCACTATGGCCTGGTAAACTTTCAACTTTGTGGCTATGCTTATCCCCTTCCGCTCCCACACAGTGACACGTAACCTTCCGAACGCAGCGCTTGCTTTGGATATCCTATTGTTGACCTCAGAATCTATGTTTGCCGATCTGGATAGGAGGCTATCAAGCTAAGCAAAGTTGTCCTTTGACAGGAGACGCTAGTGTTTAATGTTGATGACTGGATCGTAATACTGTTCTCTAGGGCGGGCTGGAACATGACCTCTGTTTTTTTGTGTGTTAATGGTGAGGCCAAACTTATCACAGGCCATTGAGAACTTGTCCATGTAAGTCTGCATTTCTTCCTCAGAGTTGGTAGCGGGGGCGGCGCAGTCATCAGCAAACAACAGGTTTGAGATAGTTGATTCTTTTACCTTGGTGGAGGATTTTAACCTCCGAAGATTGAATAGATTATCGTCTGTCCTGTATCTAATCTTTACCCTATGTTCGTCGCCTTCCCAAAAGACATCTGTGAGCATGGCAGCAAACATCATGCTGAAGAGTGTTGGGGCCAGTACACAGCCCTGTTTGACGCCATTGGTGACATGGAAGGCTTCCGACAGCTTCCCTTCATCAAGTACACGTGCCATCATGCCCTCGTGAAACTGTTGGACGATCTTGATTAATTTCACTGGGCATTCAAATTTTTCCATGATCTTCCATAGACCCTCTCTGTTGACCGTGTCGAAAGCCTTCGTCAGATCGACAAAGACCATATAGAGGTTACGGTGCTGCTCTTGACATTTCTCCTGTAATTGGCGAGCAGTAAATATCATGTCTGCTGTTCCACGACCCGCTCTGAAGCCACATTGGATCTCAGGGAGTAAATCCTGTTCCAGGTGTTCAATTAAGCGATTGAGGAGGACTCTGGCCAGTATCTTGTCTGCAATTGACAGGGGAGGAGATCCCCTGTGGTTATCACAGGCCTGGCGGTTTCCTTTGCGCTTGTACAGGTGGACAATAGTGGCATCCTTTAGTTCCTGTGGCACACGTTTGTTGCAACAAATGGATGTAAGTAGTTCTGTCAATATCAGCATGGGCCCTCCTTCTTTGTAGACTTCGGTTGGTATTGAGTCCGCACCCGGTGCCTTCCGCTGGACATCTGGCTTGTTGCCTTCTTGACCTCTTCTAGCAGTAGGTGGAATATCAAGCTTGGCATTGATTGGGACCTGGGGCATGCGCTCTATGGCTTCATAACATATAGTGGATGGATGGTTGAGGACAGAACGGAAGTGTTCTGCCCAGCGGTTTAGTATCTGAGGCTTGTCAGTTAATAGCCTTTCTCCATCTTTATCTAGGATAGGGTGGGGTGAGAATGTTGAGGGCCATAAACAGTTTTCAGGGCATCATAGAAGCGTTTGGAATCATGTATTTTTGTACAAAAATAGTGCTTGTTTGTTAGTCAGAGTTGGTGTACAACAATAGCGGTTGTTTGTTAGTCAGAGTTGGTGTACAACAATAGTGCTTGCTTGTTAGTCAGAGTTGGTGCACAACAATAGAGCTTGTTTGTTAGTCAGAGTTGGTGTACAACAATAGAGCTTGTTTGTTGGTCAGAGTTGGTGTACAACAATAGTGCTTGCTTGTTAGTCAGAGTTGGTGTACAACAATAGTGCTTGCTTGTTGGTCAGAGTTGGTGTACAACAATAGAGCTTGTTTGTTAGTCAGAGTTGGTGTACAACAATAGAGCTTGTTTGTTAGTCAGAGTTGGTGTACAACAATAGCGATTGTTTGTTAGTCAGAGTTGGTGTACAACAATAGCGATTGTTTGTTAGTCAGAGTTGGTGTACAACAATAGCGATTGTTTGTTAGTCAGAGTTGGTGTACAACAATGCGGTTGTTTGTTAGTCAGAGTTGGTGACAACAATAGGCTTGTTTGTTAGTCAGAGTTGGTGTACAACAATAGCGATTGTTTGTTAGTCAGAGTTGGTGTACAACAATAGCGGTTGTTTGTTGGTTAGAGTTGGTGTACAACAATAGCGGTTGTTTGTTAGTCAGAGTTGGTGTACAACAATAGCGGTTGTTTGTTAGTCAGAGTTGGTGTACAACAATAGCGGTTGTTTGTTAGTCAGAGTTGGTGTACAACAATAGCGGTTGTTTGTTAGTCAGAGTTGGTGTACAACAATAGCGGTTGTTTGTTAGTCAGAGTTGGTGTACAACAATAGCGGTTGTTTGTTGGTCAGAGTTGGTGTACAACAATAGCGGTTGTTTGTTAGTCAGAGTTGGTGTACAACAATAGCGGTTGTTTGTTAGTCAGAGTTGGTGTACAACAATAGCGGTTGTTTGTTAGTCAGAGTTGGTGTACAACAATAGCGGTTGTTTGTTAGTCTAGAGTTGGTGTCCACATATTTCTGTTATAGTTGGTTAGTTTTTGTTAGTCAGAGTTGGTGCACAACAATAGCGGTTGTTTGTTAGTCAGAGTTGGTGTACAACAATAGCGGTTGTTTGTTGGTTAGAGTTGGTGTACAACAATAGCGGTTGTTTGTTAGTCAGAGTTGGTGCACAACAATAGCGTTGTTTGTTGTTAGAGTTGGTGTACAACAATAGCGGTTGTTTGTTAGTCAGAGTTGGTGCACAACAATAGCGGTTGTTTGTTAGTCAGAGTTGGTGTACAACAATAGCGGTTGTTTGTTAGTCAGAGTTGGTGCACAACAATAGCGGTTGTTTGTTGGTCAGAGTTGGTGTACAACAATAGCGGTTGTTTGTTAGTCAGAGTTGGTGTACAACAATAGCGGTTGTTTGTTGGTCAGAGTTGGTGTACAACAATAGCGGTTGTTTGTTAGTCAGAGTTGGTGTACAACAATAGCGGTTGTTTGTTGGTCAGAGTTGGTGTACAACAATTGTGAAAGTGTTCCTTACCTAGATCTCCTTATCTACCCGTCTCGTCTGTAGTACTGGTGCCATGTAGTATTTCTGTTATTATTATTGGATTTATTATTTGGTTATTTATTGATGAAAAGTGTTGAATAAAACTGATATTTCTGAACTTTCAACTGAATTTATAACATAATATAACCATGATTTAGAATATTGTGTGCTTTTTCAAATGAAATAACCTATATACAACAAAAATGTAACACAAGGATCACGCAACAGTTGTGGTCTTATTTTTATACCTGAGCCCGTCTGCCGTATGTTATCGGAGGTCGCTATTTAACATTGAAGAGCTGGTATATTTATGCGTTCTCTATCTACCCCGAATGGAGATCAAGAGTAGGCTGTTCTAGTAGTAGAAAACCAGGAGACTCTCTGGGCTGCTCAGTGATGCAGCAACCAAGGTAGGGTTCACTGGGCTCATCCCCCGCCACCATATTGCTAGCTAATCATGCCGAGTTCTAATATGTTCTAAGCATGTATACAAATGTTTAAAACCAAATGGTCATCATGTCGTGGGTCACTGCAGCTTTACAATGGCTGTCAGTTATCCCAAGGCTGCACATATTAGTACTCTATCCTCATGTCTGGGTTAGCATCATTCTGACTTCCTCCTTACAACCACGGAGACTGCATTGGCATTATCGGATAGAATACAAAGTTGTACAGATAATGCGCAGGCAAGGTTTTACAAGCAGAAACTCCCACTTCATAGTACCACATCACATGTTCTGATTGATAATAGGGGGGGTCAGAACTTACTGATGTACAAGAGTGGTTTATACGGGGTTATTGTAGAACCAACACTGAAGAAGAATAAGAAAGGGTGATGTCCTTTGTTCTATCCTCTATTCCTATTGTGTCTGTCAGCCATCAGGGTTTACGGAAAGTGTTATAAAGTGCCCTCGAGTACGCCTCGTATATGATAAGTAAAGCCATCAGGGTTTACGAAAAGTGTTATAAAGTGCCCTCGAGTACGCCTCGTATATGATAAGTAAAGCCATCAGGGTTTACGAAAAGTGTTATAAAGTGCCCTCGAGTACGCCTCGTATATGATAAGTAAAGCCATCAGGGTTTACGAAAAGTGTTATAAAGTGCCCTCGAGTACGCCTCGTATATGATAAGTAAAGCCATCAGGGTTTACGAAAAGTGTTATAAAGTGCCCTCGAGTTCGTCTCGTATATGATAAGTAAAGCCATCAGGGTTTACGAAAAGTGTTATAAAGTGCCCTCGAGTACGCCTCGTATATGATAAGTAAAGCCATCAGGGTTTACGAAAAGTGTTATAAAGTGCCCTCGAGTACGCCTCGTATATGATAAGTAAAGCCATCAGGGTTTACGAAAAGTGTTATAAAGTGCCCTCGAGTGCGTCTCGTATATGATAAGTAAAGCCATCAGGGTTTACGAAAAGTGTTATAAAGTGCCCTCGAGTACGCCTCGTATATGATAAGTAAAGCCATCAGGGTTTACGAAAAGTGTTATAAAGTGCCCTCGAGTACGCCTCGTATATGATAAGTAAAGCCATCAGGGTTTACGAAAAGTGTTATAAAGTGCCCTCGAGTGCGTCTCGTATATGATAAGTAAAGCCATCAGGGTTTACGAAAAGTGTTATAAAGTGCCCTCGAGTTCGTCTCGTATATGATAAGTAAAGCCATCAGGGTTTACGAAAAGTGTTATAAAGTGCCCTCGAGTACGCCTCGTATATGATAAGTAAAGCCATCAGGGTTTACGAAAAGTGTTATAAAGTGCCCTCGAATGCCTCGTATATGATAAGTAAAGCCATCAGGGTTTACGAAAAGTGTTATAAAGTGCCCTCGAGTTCGTCTCGTATATGATAAGTAAAGCCATCAGGGTTTACGAAAAGTGTTATAAAGTGCCCTCGAGTGCGTCTCGTATATGATAAGTAAAGCCATCAGGGTTTACGAAAAGTGTTATAAAGTGCCCTCGAGTACGCCTCGTATATGATAAGTAAAGCCATCAGGGTTTACGAAAAGTGTTATAAAGTGCCCTCGAGTACGCCTCGTATATGATAAGTAAAGCCATCAGGGTTTACGAAAGTGTTATAAAGTGCCCTCGAGATGCCTGTATATGATAAGTAAAGCCATCAGGGTTTACGAAAAGTTATAAAGTGCCCTCGAGTCGCTCGTATATGATAAGTAAAGCCATCAGGGTTTCGAAAGTGTATAAAGTGCCCTCGAGTCGCCTGTATATGATAAGTAAAGCCATCAGGGTTTAAAGTGTTATAAGTGCCCTCAGTGCTCTCACTGATATGATAAGTAAAGCCATCAGGGTTTACGAAAAGTGTTATAAAGTGCCTCGATTGCGTCCTATGATGATAAGTAAAGCCATCAGGGTTTCGAAGTGTTATAAAGTGCCCTCGATGTGCCTTATATGATAAGTAAAGCCATCGGGTTCTACAAGTGATTATAAAGTGCCTCGAGGCGTCTGTATGATAAGTAAAGCCATCAGGGTTTCGAAAGTGTTATAAAGTGCCCTCACACCTCTCATATGATAAGTAAAGCCATCAGGGTTTACTGAAAAGTTTATAAAGTGCTCAGTCTCTCGTATATGATAATAAGCCATCAGGGTTTAAAAGATGATTATAAGTGCCTTTCATATATGATAAGTAAAGCCATCAGGGTTTGAAAGTGTTATAAAGTGCCTCTATCATAGCTCGATATATGATAAAGTAAAGCCATCAGGCTACGAAAAGTGTTATAAATGCCTCAATCTAGCCTCATGTATTGATAAGTAAAGCCATAGGTTTACGAAAGTAGTTATAAAGTGCTCAAGCACGCTATACATATATGATAATAAAGCCATCAGGGTTCGAAAGTTTAAAGTGCCCTCGAGCCGCCTACGTATATGATAATAAATCCATCAGGTTTACTGAAAGTGTTATAAAGTGCCCTCGGCAGCCTGTATATGATAATAAAGCCATCAGGGTTTACAAAAAAGTTATATAAGTGCCTAGTCGACTCCTGCGTTATATAAAGTAAAGCCATCAGGGTTTACGAAAGTGATAATGCTGCATCATGATAAGTAACCACAGTTCGACAGGTATAGCCTCATCGCCTGTATATGATAAGTAAAGCCATCAGGTTCACGAAAAGTGTTATAAAGTGCCTAGTCCCATGTATATGATAATAAAGCCATCAGGGTTTACGAAAAGTGTTATAAAGTTCCTCATTCAGCTCAGTATATGATAAGTAAAGCCATCAGGGTTTCTGAAAGTTTATAAAGATCCAAAGTCGCACGTATATGATAAGTAAAGCCATCAGGTTTACGAAAAGTGTTATAAAGTGCCTCAGTGCACTCTTATATGATAAGTAAAGCCATCAGGGTTTACGAAAAGTGTTATAAAGTGCCCTCGAGTACGCCTCGTATATGATAAGTAAAGCCATCAGGGTTTACGGAAAGTGTTATAAAGTGCCCTCGAGTACGCCTCGTATATGATAAGTAAAGCCATCAGGGTTTACGAAAGTGTTATAAAGTGCTCCTCAAGTCGCCTCGTATATGATAAGTAAAGCCATCAGGGTTTACGAAAAGTGTTATAAAGTGCCTCAGTCGCCTCGTATATGATAAGTAAAGCCATCAGGGTTTACGAAAAGTGTTATAAAGTGCCCTCGAGTGCGTCTCGTATATGATAAGTAAAGCCATCAGGGTTTACGAAAAGTGTTATAAAGTGCCCTCGAGTGCGTCTCGTATATGATAAGTAAAGCCATCAGGGTTTACGAAAAGTGTTATAAAGTGCCCTCGAGTGCGCCTCGTATATGATAAGTAAAGCCATCAGGGTTTACGAAAAGTGTTATAAAGTGCCCTCGAGTGCGTCTGTATATGATAAGTAAAGCCATCAGGGTTTACGAAAAGTGTTATAAAGTGCCCTCGAGCACGCCTCGTATATGATAAGTAAAGCCATCAGGGTTTACGAAAAGTGTTATAAAGTGCCCTCGAGTGCGTCTCGTATATGATAAGTAAAGCCATCAGGGTTTACGAAAAGTGTTATAAAGTGCCCTCGAGTGCGTCTCGTATATGATAAGTAAAGCCATCAGGGTTTACGAAAAGTGTTATAAAGTGCCTCGAGTCGCCTCGTATATGATAAGTAAAGCCATCAGGGCTTACGAAAAGTGTTATAAAGTGCCTCGAAAGTCAGCCTCGTATATGATAAGTAAAGCCATCAGGGTTTACGAAAAGTGTTATAAAGTGCCCTCGAGCACGCCTCGTATATGATAAGTAAAGCCATCAGGGTTTACGAAAAGTGTTATAAAGTGCCCTCGAGCACGCCTCGTATATGATAAGTAAAGCCATCAGGGTTTACGAAAAGTGTTATAAAGTGCCCTCGAGCATGCCTTGTATATGATAAGTAAAGCCATCAGGGTTTACGAAAAGATCTGCCAAGTGCCCTCGAGTGCGTCTCGTATATGATAAGTAAAGCGATCAGGGTTTAGTGCTATCAAGTTCCCTCGAATGCGCCTTGTATATGGTGAGGTATAATTGTTACCGTGTTTCAATTCCGATCTCTTTTTGGTATGACTTGGTCACTTCTCACCTGATGATGCCTTATTTGGTATGACCTGGTCACTTCTCACCTGATGATGCCTTATTTGGTATGACCTGGTCACTTCTCACCTGATGATGCCTTATTTGGTATGACCTGGTCACTTCTCACCTGATGATGCCTTATTTGGTATGACCTGGTCACTTCTCACCTGATGATGCCTTATTTGGTATGACCTGGTCACTTCTCACCTGATGATTCCTTATTTCTAATGGAGGGTCTGTAGTCAATGAATATTCTCAAATATCGAGGTTGGTGATGCTCTTTTCTTCAAAAACGACCTTCTTTTATACATAGACTGAATCTAACCTTCTTTTATACATAGACTGAATCTAAGCTTCTTTTATACATAGACTGAATCTAAGCTTCTTTTATACATAGACTGAATCTAAGCTTCTTTTATACATAGACTGAATTTAAGCTTCTTTTATACATAGACTTAATCTAAACTTCTTTTATACATAGACTGAATCTAGGCTTCTTTTATACATAGACTGAATCTAAGCTTCTTTTAACATAGACTGAATCTAGGCTTCTTTTATACATAGACTGAATCTAACCTTCTTTTATACATAGACTGAATCTAGGCTTCTTTTATACATAGACTGAATCTAACCTTCTTTAATACATAGACTGAATCTATACTTCTTTTATACATAGACTGAATCTAACCTTCTTTTATACATAGACTGAATCTAAGCTTCTTTTTTCTACATAGCCTGATGTCTAAGCTTCTTCCCCCGCCCACCTCATTCCCTCCACCGGTGACGACAGGCATAATTATATTCTTGACTATTCTCCATTTTGTCACTGCACGTGACAGACTTGCATTAAACGACAGTGCAGCACGTTCACGCGCACACACACGCACACACACACACACACACACATGACTTTGAATAGAATATTGATCTATGAGCAGTATAGTGGTGCTTGTTGTCGCTTACTCCCACGTGCTGTTAACTCACATATACCCGGAGGTCAGACCTGGGATAGACATCTTTGTCACCATTAAGTATACCTACATTCAGACCAGGGATAGACATCTGTGTCACCATTAAGTATACCTGCATTCAGACCAGGGATAGACATCTTTGTCACCATTAAGTATACTTACATTCAGACCTGATGACATCTGTCACAATAGTATGCCTACATTCAGACCAGGAATATACGTCTTTGTCACCATTAAGTATACCTACATTCAGACCTGGGATAGACATATTTGTCACCATTAAATATACCTGCATTCACAAAGTCGCACAAAGAGACACAAAGTCGCACAGGTAAAAGCGTATCTGGGAGTTTCTGCGGACACAAATCATCCTCTGCACAAATCCATAAATGAGAACAAGGAAGGCGATTGAAGAGAGGTCGATCCTGGATGGCCGAGGCAGAGGATGTTATTAAACAGGTGGGTCTGTACTCTAGATGAGCTGAGGCACGGTGACGAATGGATGCCTATATCAGAGGATATGACTGCTTACGCCATGGTTATCAGCACACTTGGACGCCGCTGTAGAGAATGGGCCCCGGGCGTCGTCAATGCGGAAATTCTTGCACTCGTGGATCAGCACTCCCACCCAGGTGATATCATTTTCTACACCGATGGCTCTGTCAAGCGTGGCACCAGATCATCGTGGGCTTACTCAGCACAACGAAACTGTCGCACACTTCATGAGGACTGCGGGGCTTTTGAGACAACGACATCGAGCATGACT
This sequence comes from Arion vulgaris, assembly GCA_020796225.1. Classification (NCBI taxonomy): domain Eukaryota; kingdom Metazoa; phylum Mollusca; class Gastropoda; order Stylommatophora; family Arionidae; genus Arion; species Arion vulgaris. Next base: position 47,060,478 of record CM036754.1, read on the forward strand.
ATGGAGATCACCGCTGCCTCCAGGGCTCTGTCATGGGTGGCTGAGCAACAGGTTACCCATACGATCATCATATCAGACTCGATGAATATGCTTCAACTGATTGAATCTGGAAGTATGAGTGTGGAATGGGTGAACATCATTCGGAGATCACATCTCAAGAAAATGACTTGGCTGGACATGCTGGAGTGCGGGGGAACGAGCGTGCTGACTCTCTTGCAAACAGTGCCCCGACTCAAGTGGGCAGAAGCATGGACAGAGCCGATATCATCAAATGCGGTACGCTCTCAATTGTGTGACATGGGCGGGTCTCAGACAATGGAACGAGTTCGAGAATTAGGCGTTAAGTTTGGACATGCCAGACAGTGTCGTCTTCGTGGTAGGGAGAGAAGATATAGTAATCAACGTCTCATGGGTACTGTGAGCAAATGGACTTTGGGATGGCTGCTGCAAAGGAGGGCAGAGCACGAATGGGAATGCCCAATGTGCCATGACGTCGATCGCATAACATAACATACCTGCATTCAGACCAGGGATAGACATCTTGTGTCACCATTAACAGGTTTTTAAGGTTTATTTAATATTTTTGATGTCCTGAGCTACATTTAGCAACCATACACATTCTTTGCATTGAAAATAGGCATGTTATATATGGTTGGAAAGTTAATTGGATGGGCTTTCAGGATATGTGATTTGAACATAAGTGGGATGTAATATATGATATCCGTGACCTACTTATGAAAAGTCTAAAAATAGATTATTATACAAAAGACAAATAATTTTACAGTCCCAAAGAAGGGGGAAAAAAGTATGACGGATGTAATGAAATATTTTATTACAGTCTTTTAAATCCTTCATATTTGCAAAACATATATGAATTTAAACATGTTTGGAAAATATGAAAGGCAGTAATCGTGAAATTTATAAAATATCAATATGTTCATATTTTAAAGAAAAAACTCAGTAAATATGGTCTTCAAGAGAAAATGGTATCTGACATCTTGCAAACAGACTCAAAGTCACCCAAGCACAGAATGTTCATCTGACCCAAGCACAGATATTTGAAGAATCACTGGTGTCTTCATCATGACAGTAATCTGAGTTATTAGAATCTATTTTATCACATAATTTGTGATTTTGGCAGGAGCAATTTGGGCGTTTCTACAAAATGGCAAGTGAGAAATGAGGTGTGCTTCAGTCAACCAGATTAGACATCTAAAACATATATAATTATTTTTTTACAATTATTTATTAGATTATCATATGTTCTGCATTAGTTAACATAAATTTTACCAACTTAAACGCAAAATGAATACAAAATTACGGTCACTTAAATAGGCATGTTGCATCGATCATAAATGATCCAAATCACATTATCCCAATGGTTAAGGGTTAAGTATACCTACATTCAGACCAGGGATAGACATATGTGTCACCATTAAGTATACCTACATTCAGACCTGGGATAGACATATGTGTCACCATTAAGTATACCTACATTCAGACCAGGGATAGATATCTGTGTCACCATTAAGTATACCTACATTCAGACCAGGGATAGATATCTGTGTCACCATTAAGTATACCTACATTCAGACCTGGGATAAGAGAACTATCAAAAGGCGACGGATTTACTTTATTGCACCGGGTTTCCCCATATAGCTTCGTCCTTGTCGGCAGAGATGGCACGCCATCTGTCGAAACCATTGCACAAAGCAGGAACTCCGTAGCTCCTGCAACAATTCTAGAGATCTCATAAAAAACTTGCACATGTGTCTCGGTCCGGATTCGAACTGACATCCTTTAGTAGGACAGACAAACGATGTAACCATTTTGCCATTCAGACCCCATTAAGAGAACTATGTCACCATTAAGTGTACATACATCCAGACCAGGGACATACAACCACCTTACACATCGTCGCCGTCATCGATATGACGGTTTCATATTGTGTCCGCAGCACAGCACATGAATAAGATGTAAGCGCCTGCAGGAAAGATGGTATTTCTTACAGACTCACTGTCAGCTATACAAGCCCTGGAGGCTAAATCCGCTGACAGCACAGTACAAAACCTAAAAGAGAACTTGCTCAGCTTTCAGAAAAGGCAGAAATTCACTTGCAGTGGATTCCATCTCACTGTGGCATTGCAGGCAATGAGAGTGCTGATGTCTTAGCTAAGGAGGGCAGTGCCAAAGAGCAAATTTACCAACCCTTGTCTTTTCAAGAGGTTAAAACCCTCATACAGAGAAAATCTGCAGTAGACTGGAAGACAAACACTGGATATGATTATGGAAAAGACTCCCTCAAAGATATAAGCAGAACAGACCAGGTCATTATATTTCGACTACGCACAGGACACTGCAGACTCAACAAACACTTATATAAACAAGGAATAAGTCAAACAGCTCTCTGCCAGTGTCAGCAGGCGGAACAGACACCAGAGCATATCCTGCAAGACTGTCCTCTCCTGTGTGAGCTGAGAAGCAACATGTGGTCACACCCAGTCGACCTGAAAACTAAGCTTTGGGAAACCTGACAGACCTGAAGCTGACTGCAGAGTTTGTGGTCCACAGTAAATTAAGCGCATGACCAGAGATCGCTGAAGAAGAAGAATATTGTGTCCGTGACTACTGCAGACACGTCAATCAATATCTAGTTGCTCCCCAGTACAACACCTGCTCACACTCAACACTTGATCTAGTAGCTCCCCAGTACAACACCTGCTCACACTCAACACTTGATCTAGTAGCTCCCCAGTACAACACCTGCTCACATTCAACACTTGATCTATTAGCTCCCCAGTACAACACCTGCTCACACTCAACACTTGATCTAGTAGCTCCCCAGTACAACACCTGCTCACACTCAACACTTGATCTATAGCTCCCAGACAACACCTGCTCACACTCAACACTTGATCTAGTAGCTCCCCAGTACAACACCTGCTCACATTCAACACTTGATCTATTAGCTCCTCAGTACAACACCTGCTCACACTCAACACTTGATCTATTAGCTCCTCAGTACAACACCTGCTCACACTCAACACTTGATCTAGTAGCTCCCCAGTACAACACCTGCTCACACTCAACACTTGATCTAGTAGCTCCCCAGTACAACACCTGCTCACATTCAACACTTGATCTAGTAGCTCCCCAGTACAACACCTGCTCACACTCAACACTTGATCTATTAGCTCCTCAGTACAACACCTGCTCACACTCAACACTTGATCTATTAGCTCCTCAGTACAACACCTGCTCACACTCAACACTTGATCTAGTAGCTCCCCAGTACAACACCTGCTCACATTCAACACTTGATCTATTAGCTCCTCAGTACAACACCTGCTCACACTCAACACTTGATCTAGTAGCTCCTCAGACAACACCTGCTCACATTCAACACTTGATCTATTAGCTCCCCAGCACAACACCTGCTCACATTCAACACTTGATCTATTAGCTCCTCAGCACAACACCTGCTCACATTCAACACTTGATCTATTAGCTCCTCAGCACAACACCTGCTCACATTCAACACTTGACCTATGTCCTCAGCACAACACCTGCTCACATTCAACACTTGATCTATTAGCTCCTCAGTACAACACCTGCTCACACTCAACACTTGATCTAGTAGCTCCCCATTACAACACCTGCTCACATTCAACACTTGATCTATTAGCTCCTCAGCACAACACCTGCTCACATTCAACACTTGACCTATTAGCTCCCCATTACAACACCTCACATTCAACACTTGATCTATAGCTCCCCATACACACCTGCTCACATTCAACACTTGATCTAGTAGCTCCCCATTACAACACCTGCTCACATTCAACACTTGACGACACCACTTATTGTGTATTAAAAAGAGACAAAAAGCAAAGAAACCCTTATTATACCATATGGTATACGATATGAGACTCATTATTGAGAAATGCAGAGAATACAACATAGACCTGCATGCATGTTTCATAGACTATAGCAAGGCTTTCGACCATATACAACACCAGCAAATGTGGAACATCATGAAAGATGTTTGGCACATCAGGTTTGGCACTGGTAACATAATGTGGGGATAAAGATTGTGTTGAACATTGCTCTTTTTGTGTTCATGGGGACGTGTTTGCATCTTAAAATTGGCGCCATTTGCCCTATCATTTGATTTGCTTTGTTGCATCTGTGTTGAATTTCATTAGTTATTCTTCCGTTTGCTGAAAAAATGCTCCCCAGGTATGTGAAGTCTTTTACTTGATTTAGTGGGCGATTATCGATGGAGATATTGGTAGTGCTTTCCTCTTTGGCGAATGTCATTACTTCTGTTTTGTCAATGTTTATTCTCATGTTGTATTCGTTACATGCTAACTAGAGTCTGTTGATGTGTTGTTGTAGCTGTTCTTCTGTTGTTGATATGATTGCCTGATCGTCTACAAAAAGAAATTCATTTAAGAGTTCTCCGAGGTTGTTACCTTCGCTGGTGTTAGCTATTTTACAAATGTGGTCAATATACGTGATGAATAGCAGCGGGGATAGTACGCAACCTTGTCTTACTCCTGACCCTACGTGAAACTTTTCTGATAATCCTGTATTTGTTCTCATCGTACATTGGCTGTCAGTATAAAGGCTCTTGAAATGGTTGGTTAGGCGGTCATTAACCCCATAGGTTGTTAGTATTTTCCACAACTTGTGCCTATCTACGCGGTCGAACGCTTTTTCCTGATCTACAAATGCAACGTGTAGGTGTTTGTTGGATTCGACAGTCCATTCTACTAACTGCCTGAGGGCGAATATTGCGTCTGTACAGCTTTTGTTCTTCCTGAATCCCATTCGTAGCTCTCACTATAGGTGGCAAATGCATACCAGAGCTTAGATACGCAGGCGATACCGTATTATTATCCACCAGCAACAACTGTTTGGAAAACATAATCATGACGACCAAGAAACATAGTGAAGACCAACATCTATATTTGAATAAACAAAAATCATGTCAACTGACAAAGCAAAAGTCTCACCTAACATCCAAATAAACAATGAAGAACTCCAATGTGTAGAGAGCTACGAATATCGGCTCAATAATTAACAATAACGGTGACTGCTCCAAAGAGATCTCAAGGAGATTGGCAATAGCAATCAAGAAGTTAAACACAATGAAGAACGTGTGGCAAAGTACCAGCAAAATACTAAAATTAAAAATATTGAGAGCATGCATTTTCCCAGTGGCTACTTATGGTTGTGAATCATGGACTATTACACAGAAATTAAGAACGAAAATCCAGTCCTTCGAAACTAAATGCTACAGAAAGATCCTACGAATACCATGGACAGAAAGAGAAAGAACACTGATGTCCTGAAAGAACTAAATGTTAAAGAGAATTGGCTGATAAACAACATACTATACAGAAAAATTACATACTTTGGTCACATCAAGCGTCACGATGGCCTGGAAAGAACAATACTAGAAGGCAGGGCCCCAGGACGCAGAGGCAGACCAAGAAGAAGATGGCTACAAGATATTAAAGAAACCATGAACATGACCATCGACAAGTGGGTGAACTGGCAAGAGACGGAGTGAATTTCAGATGTGCTGCAAAGAGAGCAACGTCCTATAAAGGATACGACCTTGATGATGATATCGGGTAATACGGTGTTAGGTCCGTATTTTTCATTAACTGTCAGCACACGATGGGTGATGTGGTCAACATCACGCCGTCCACCTTTACTTCCCACTGCCTTTCCTGGTACCCAATTGTAGGTGCTGGGCCGACCCTAGAGACGGTACGGTGGAACAAAATTCTACGCCAAACGTGCAATTGAATCCGGACCACTAGACTAAAAAGCCAAGTTCACTAACAACTACGATACTGCGGTACTCTTTGTGTATTTATTCCAGTTGTCTAGTGTCTGTCCAGTTGATTGTTACATTCTTCTAGATATATCATGCAGTGTTGTCACTTCTTCTTCAGTTTGCTATATTTCTGTGAGTTAGTGTTTACATTCTGTACTTGTGTGTGTCTGTCTGATATCTTGATCTTGTTGAAGACATACTAGTACCAAATAAGTAGTTTTGTGTGTGCGTGCGTGCGTGATATCTTGGATCTTGTTGAAGACATACTAGTACCAAATAAGTAGTTTTGTGTGTATGTGTGCGTGCGTGATATCTTGATCTTGTTGAAGACATACTAGTACCAAATAAGTAGTTTTGTGTGTGTGTGCGTGCGTACGTGATATCTTGATCTTGTTGAAGACATACTAGTACCAAATAAGTAGTTGTGTGTGTGTGTGTGTGTGTGTGTGTGCGTGCGTGCGTACGTGATATCTTGATCTTGTTGAAGACATACTAGTACCAAATAAGTAGTTTTGTGTGTGTGCGTGCGTGCGTACGTGATATCTTGATCTTGTTGAAGACATACTAGTACCAAATAAGTAGTTTTGTGTGTGTGTGCGTGCGTACGTGATATCTTGATCTTGTTGAAGACATACTAGTACCGAATAAGTAGTTTTGTGTGTGTGTGTCTGATATCTTGATCTTGTTGAAAACATACTAGTACCGAATAAGTAGTTTTGTGTGTGTGTGATATCTTGGATCTTGTTGAAGACATACTAGTACCGAATAAGTAGTTTTGTGTGTGTGTGATATCTTGATCTTGTTGAAGACATACTAGTACCAAATAAGTAGTTTTGTGTGTAGTGTGGTGCGTACGTGATATCTTGATCTTGTTGAAGACATACTAGTACCGAATAAGTAGTTTTGTGTGTGTGTGTCTGATATCTTGATCTTGTTGAAACATACTAGTACCGAATAAGTAGTTTAGTGTGTGATATCTTGATCTTGTTGAAGACATACTAGTACCAAATAAGTAGTTTTGTGTGTGTGTGTGTGATATCTTGATCTTGTTGAAGACATACTAGTACCAAATAAGTAGTTTTGTGTGTGTGTGTGTGTGATATCTTGATCTTGTTGAAGACATACTAGTACCAAATAAGTAGTTTTGTGTGTGTGTGCGTGCGTACGTGATATCTTGATCTTGTTGAAGACATACTAGTACCAAATAAGTAGTTTTGTGTGTGTGTGTGTGTGCGTGCGTACGTGATATCTTGATCTTGTTGAAGACATACTAGTACCAAATAAGTAGTTTTGGTGTGTGCGGTATGTACGTGATATCTTGATCTTGTTGAAGACATACTAGTACCAAATAAGTAGTTTTGTGTGTGTGTGCGTGCGTACGTGATATCTTGATCTTGTTGAAGACATACTAGTACCAAATAAGTAGTTTTGTGTGTGTGCGTGCGTACGTGATATCTTGATCTTGTTGAAGACATACTAGTACCGAATAAGTAGTTTTGTGTGTGTGTGTCTGATATTTTGATCTTGTTGAAAACATACTAGTACCGAATAAGTAGTTTTGTGTGTGTGTGCGTGCGTGCGTACGTGATATCTTGATCTTGTTGAAGACATACTAGTACCGAATAAGTAGTTTTGTGTGTGTGTGTGTGTCTGATATCTTGATCTTGTTGAAGACATACTAGTACCGAATAAGTAGTTTTGTGTGTGTGTGTCTGATATCTTGATCTTGTTGAAGACATACTAGTACCGAATAAGTAGTTTTGTGTGTGTGTGTGATATCTTGATCTTGTTGAAGACATACTAGTACCGAATAAGTAGTTTTGTGTGTGTGCGTGCGTGCGTACGTGATATCTTGATCTTGTTGAAGACATACTAGTACCGAATAAGTAGTTTTGTGTGTGTGTGTGTGTGATATCTTGATCTTGTTGAAGACATACTAGTACCGAATAAGTAGTTTTGTGTGTAGTATCTTGATCTTGTTGAAGACATACTAGTACCGAATAAGTAGTTTTGTGTGTGTGTGTGATATCTTGATCTTGTTGAAAACATACTAGTACCGAATAAGTAGTTTTGTGTGTGTGTGTGTGATATCTTGATCTTGTTGAAGACATACTAGTACCAAATAAGTAGTTTTGTGTGTGTGTGCGTGCGTACGTGATATCTTGATCTTGTTGAAGACATACTAGTACCGAATAAGTAGTTTTGTGTGTGTGTGTGATATCTTGATCTTGTTGAAAACATACTAGTACCGAATAAGTAGTTTTGTGTGTGTGTGTGTGTCTGATATCTTGATCTTGTTGAAGACATACTAGTACCGAATAAGTAGTTTTGTGTGTAATATCTTGATCTTGTTGAAGACATACTAGTACCGAATAAGTAGTTTTGTGTGTGTGTGTGTGTGTGATATCTTGATCTTGTTGAAAACATACTAGTACCGAATAAGTAGTTTTGTGTGTGTGTGTGTGTGATATCTTGATCTTGTTGAAGACATACTAGTACCAAATAAGTAGTTTTGTGTGTGTGTGTGTGTGCGTGCGTGCGTACGTGATATCTTGATCTTGTTGAAGACATACTAGTACCGAATAAGTAGTTTTGTGTGTGTGCGTGCGTGCGTACGTGATATCTTGATCTTGTTGAAAACATACTAGTACCGAATAAGTAGTTTTGTGTGTGTGTGTGTCTGATATCTTGATCTTGTTGAAGACATACTAGTACCGAATAAGTAGTTTTGTGTGTGTGTGTGTGATATCTTGATCTTGTTGAAAACATACTAGTACCGAATAAGTAGTTTTGTGTGTGTGTGTGTCTGATATCTTGATCTTGTTGAAGACATACTAGTACCGAATAAGTAGTTTTGTGTGTGTGTGTGTGTGTGTGTGTGATATCTTGATCTTGTTGAAGACATACTAGTACCGAATAAGTAGTTTTGTGTGTGTGTGTGATATCTTGATCTTGTTGAAGACATACTAGTACCGAATAAGAGTACACTGTCTGACTTTCTTTTGTTGAGGTGGACTGACTCGCCTAGGGAGAGATGGGCTCCTATGTCAGCCTTTGTTTGGCCTAACTTATTGAGGCGAACCCGATTTTTAAAAAAACACGTAGAAACCGGATCTGATGGTTTGTGGGTATGTAGGCGCCTAACTGGCATAACAAACTCACACTCTGGGGCTCAAATCACGTAACGACTTCAAATAATGATTTAGCAATAACAAAATATATCAATTTAAAATTCATACAAAACTACTTGGGTTCTTTACCGGTATTACGGAATTCTTCCGCTGTGATAGATTGTCATGTGTAAGAAAGATATTACGAATTCTTCCACTGTCACATAGATCGTCATGTAAGAAAGAAATATGTTACGAATTTTCCACTGTCAGATAGTCGTCATTGTAGAAAGAATATATACGAAATTTTATTGCTGATTGTTGTGTGTAAGAAAGTATGTCTTGGAAGACATACTTCCATGAGTTGTTGTATGATTGTCTGTGTAAGAATATGTTATGATTCTTCACTGTCATTAGATCGTCATGTAAAAAGAATATGTTGTGATTATATCTTGCACTGTCATAGATCGTCAGTAGAAAAATACACTGTCGAATTCTTACTGTTATAGGACTATCGTAGGAAGAAGGATAATAGCTATGAATTTTCCACTTGCATAGACATGAAAAAAATATGAATCTCTATGTGCATGGATCATGTAGAAAGAATGCATACGAATCTTCGGGTCAAATCACGTAAGAAAATATGTTACGAATTTCGTCAATAGATGTCATTTAAGAAAGAAATATTTACGGAATTCTTCCACTGCATGATGTCATGTGTAGAAGAAATATGTTACGAATTCTTCCACTGTCATAGATGTCATGTAAGAAAGAAATATGTTACGGAATTCTTCCACTGTCACATAGATCGTCATGTGTAAGAAAGAAATATGTTACGGAATTCTTCCACTGTCGCATAGATTGTCATGTGTAAGAAAGAAATATGTTACGGAATTCTTCCACTGTCGCATAGATTGTCATGTAAGAAAGAAATATGTTACGGAATTTTCCACTGTCAATAGATCTCAGTGTAAGAAAGAAATATGTTACGGAATTCTTCCACTGTCACATAGATTGTCATGTGTAAGAAAGAAATATGTTACGGAATTCTTCCACTGTCACATAGATCGTCATGTGTAAGAAAGAAATATGTTACGGAATTCTTCCACTGTCGCATAGATTGTCATGTGTAAGAAAGAAATATGTTACGGAATTCTTCCACTGTCGCATAGATTGTCATGTGTAAGAAAGAAATATGTTACGGAATTCTTCACAGTCGCATAGATTGTCATTGTAAGAAAGAAATATGTTACGGAATTCTTCCACTGTCACATAGATTGTCATGTGTAAGAAAGAAATATGTTACGGAATTCTTCCACATGTCCATAGATTGTCATGTGTAAGAAAGAAATATGTTACGGAATTCTTCCACAGTCGCATAGATTGTCATGTGTAAGAAAGAAATATGTTACGGAATTCTTCCACTGTCGCATAGATTGTCATGTGTAAGAAAGAAATATGTTACGGAATTCTTCCACTGTTGCATAGATCGTCATGTGTAAGAAAGAAATATGTTACGGAATTCTTCCACTGTTGCATAGATCGTCATGTGTAAGAAAGAAATATGTTACGGAATTCTTCCACTGTCGCATAGATCGTCAGTGTAAGAAAGAAATATGTTACGGAATTCTTCCACTGTCACATAGATCGTCATGTGTAAGAAAGAAATATGTTACGGAATTCTTCCACTGTCGCATAGATTGTCTGTGTAAGAAAGAAATATGTTACGGAATTCTTCCACTAGTCGCATAGATCGTCATGTAAGAAAGAAATATGTTACGGAATTCTTCCACTGTCCATAGATGTCATGTGTAAGAAAGAAATATGTTACGGAATTCTTCCACTGTCGCATAGATTGTCATGTGTAAGAAAGAAATATGTTACGGAATTCTTCCACTGTCGCATAGATCGTCATGTGTAAGAAAGAAATATGTTACGGAATTCTTCCACAGTCGCATAGATCGTCATGTGTAAGAAAGAAATATGTTACGGAATTCTTCTACAGTCGCATAGATCGTCATGTGTAAGAAAGAAATATGTTACGGAATTCTTCCGCTGTCGCATAGATCGTCATGTGTAAGAAAGAAATATGTTACGGAATTCTTCCACAGTCGCATAGATGTCATGTAAGAAAGAATATTACGAATTCTTCCCGTCGCATAGATGTCATGTAAGAAAGAAATATATACAGATTCAGTGAATTTTCTTCTACTGTCGCATAGATCGTCATGTGTAAGAAAGAAATATGTTAGGAATTCTTCACTGTCGCATAGATTGTCATGTGTAAGAAAAATATGACGGAATTCTTCCACTGTCCATAGATCGTCATGTAAGAAAGAAATATTACGAATTCTTCCACTGTCGCATAGATGTCAGTGTAAGAAAGAAATATGTTACGGAATTCTTCCACTGTTGCATAGATCGTCATGTGTAAGAAAGAAATATGTTACGGAATTCTTCCACGTCGCATAGATGTCATGTGAAGAAAGAAATATGTTACGGAATTCTTCCACTGTCGCATAGATTGTCATGTGTAAGAAAGAAATATGTTACGGAATTCTTCCACTGTCGCATAGATCGTCATGTGTAAGAAAGAAATATGTTACGGAATTCTTCCACTGTCGCATAGATTGTCATGTGTAAGAAAGAAATATGTTACGGAATTCTTCCACTGTCGCATAGATTGTCATGTGTAAGAAAGAAATATGTTACGGAATTCTTCCACTGTCCTATAGATGTCATGTGTAAGAAAGAAATATGTTACGGAATTCTTCCACTGTCGCATAGATCGTCATGTGTAAGAAAGAAATATGTTACGGAATTCTTCCACTGTTGCATAGATCGTCATGTGTAAGAAAGAAATTATTACGGAATTCTTCCACTGTCGCATAGATCGTCATTTTAAGAAAGAAATATGTTACGGAATTCTTCCACTGTCGCATAGATTGTCATGTGTAGGAAAGAAATATGTTACGGAATTCTTCCACTGTCGCATAGATCGTCATGTGTAAGAAAGAAATATGTTACGGAATTCTTCTACTGTCGCATAGATTGTCATTGTAAGAAAGAAATATGTTACGGAATTCTTCCACTGTCGTATAGATTGTCATTTGTAAGAAAGAAATATGTTACGGAATTCTTCCACTGTCACATAGATCGTCATGTGTAAGAGAGAAATATGTTACGGAATTCTTCCACTGTCGCATAGATTGTCATGTGTAAGAAAGAAATATGTTACGGAATTCTTCCACTGTCGCATAGAGTGTCATGTGTAAGAAAGAAATATGTTACGGAATTCTTCCACTGTCACATAGATCGTCATGTGTAAGAAAGAAATATGTTACGGAATTCTTCCACTGTCGTATAGATTGTCATTTGTAAGAAAGAAATATGTTACGGAATTCTTCCACTGTCGTATAGATTGTCATTTGTAAGAAAGAAATATGTTACGGAATTCTTCCACTGTCGCATAGATTGTCATTTGTAAGAAAGAAATATGAACACAGATGTTTATCTAAAAGACGCAATGAAGATGGATCGGCTATGTGATACGCATGGAGACTAACTTTGTCACGAAAACATCACTGCGGACAAGATGGATCGGATATGTGATACGCATGGAGACTAACTTTGTCACGAAAACATCACTGCGGACGCCAGAGGGTAAACGAAAACGTGGAAGACCCAACACGACCTGGATGAAAACAGTAGAACAAGAACTGAAAGAAATGAATAACAGCTGAAACACAGAGTACGGTCAAGAATAGAGAAGAATGGTATGCATGTATTGCTGCCCTAATTGCCAGGGGCGTCACAAGATATAGAGAGAGATTTATTCGCCACAGTTCAATGATGACGCTCAAATCAACAAATTCATAAACGTTCTTTTGATCTATGAAATGTTGTCGTCTGCTGAGTTTGTATAATATAAAAAATATGAGCAAATGGGCGGTATGTGTATAATAATAATAATAATAATTCATCTCGTACCGTTTTACGTTACATAGGGCCTGCAAGTAATTTCTCCATACCGCTCTATCCTGAGCAACTCGCTCAATCTCATCCATGAAACTGAGACCGATATTTCCTTCCTCTCTCAGCAAAGTTCGTTTCAGGGTCTCCTTAGGTCGACCTCTCTTTCTTGAACCCTTTGCATTCCACTTCAATGCCTGCTTTGATATTCGTTGATCATTTCTCCTCAAGGTGTGCCAAACATATCTCCATCTTCTCTTTCTTATAACAGTTGTCACTAGTGGTTGACCAGACATGTCCCTGATTTCATCACTTCTCCTGAATTCGTTCCATTTTATATTCATTATTTTTCGCAGACATCTATTTTCAAATGCATTCAACTTGTTTTCTATATGTTTAGTCATTTTCCAACTCTCGCTAGCATATGTTAGGATTGATACAACATTTGAATTGAAAATTCGTAATTTAGTTTTAATACTATATAACTTGCAGTTCCATATTTTATTTAGACTTTTAAAAGCTGATGTTGCTTTGCCAATTCGTATCATAATTTCTTTTTAACATTTCCTGTGCAATCAAAATTGCTACCTAAATAGGTGAACTGCTCTGTTATTTTTATCATTTTAGATTCCAGTGTGATATCTGCATTACTTGCCATAGGTGTCTTCATTATATTTGTTTTTTCATAGCCTATCTGCAGTCCAACTTTTGATGCTATAGATGACAAGTTGTCTGTTTTTCCTTGCATATCTTGGTTGTTTCTACTTAACAAGGCAATATCATCTGCAAAATCCAAATCTTCTAGTTGACTATTTTCTACCCAATCGATGCCAGTTTCGCCCCTGCAACATTTTCGCATCACCCAGTCAATGGCCACTCCAAACAATAGCGGAGATAGAATACAGCCTTGCTTTACTCCGGTTTCAACTATAAACCAGTCGCTGTGTCCACCATCAGTGCGAACTGCACACTGTGAACCATCATAGAGGCTCTTAATAATGTTTATTATTTTGTCTGGTATTCCATAGCATCTCAGAATATTCCACAGAGAGATTCTGTGTAGACTATCAAAGGCTTTTTAAAATCGATGAAATTTAGTAGAAGTGGTTGTTGCTTCTCAATATGTTCCTCCAAAATTAGTCGTAGGGTAATTATTTGGTCTAAGCAGCTTCTCCCAGGTCTAAAACCAGCTTGTTCTTCTCTCAGGGTTGTGTCCACTGCTCCTTTGATTCTATTAAGAATGATTTTGCAGAAAGTCTTGGTCATTACTAATAATAGGGTGATCCCTCTCCAGTTGTTACAATCTTTGAGATCACCTTTTTGGGGATCTTAACAATTATTCCCTTCTTCCATTGATCTGGGACAGTTTCTTCTTCCCGTACTTTATTAAATAGTTCTTGCACCTAGCTAATAGTTGTATCATCAGCCGCTTTGAGCATTTCTGCAGTAATGTTGTCATCATCAGCTGCCTTATTGTTTATCAAGGAATGGATTGCCTCCTTGACCTCAGCTACATTTATCATTTCTTCGTTAATTGGTAGGAGCTGTTTCTTGCCTCTTCGTCAAACTTGAGTAGTACTGGTGGATCAGGTCTATTTAATATTTCTTCAAAATGTTCTGCCCATCTTTTCTTCTGCTCGGTGTCTGATGTTAGAACTTTACCATCTTTACTCTTGATTGGGCCACCCTTTGAAACAAAAGTTCCAGTAAGTTGTTTTAGTGTGTTGTATAGCATTTTACTGTTTCCAGTCTTAGCTGCCTTTTCCCCCCAGTCGATTGACATATGCTCTTTTATCTCTTCTAGCCGCTCTTTTCACTTCCTTGTCTTTTAGTCTATATTCCTCTGTAGCTTGATTTCATCTGTTGCATTCTTAGTATTAAATATCGCTAGTTTCATCTTCTTTCTTGAATACATTTCCAGGTGTCATCGCTTATCCAGGGTTTTCTGTCTTTCGTCTTTAATCCTGCACTGCTATTTGCTGCCCCCAATAGTGTGTCCTTTATCTTAGTCCATTTGTCTTCAATGTTCTGTTCATTTTCACCATTGAGTAACTCGAACCTATTCTTAAGTTCGAGCTGATATTCCTCTTTTACCTCATTATTTTGTAGACTTTGACTGTCTATTCGCAGTTCTTTTTTAATATGGTGAATTTTCAATTTCAGTTTCAATTTACCTATGCATAAATTATGATCACTTCCTACACCTGCCCCTCTGTATGCACGGAATCCAGCAATGATGTTCTAAATTGTGTATTTATGCACATATGGTCAATCTGATTCCTGGTATGTGTATAATATAAAAAAAACTAGCTTGTACCCTGCGCGAGTTGCTACGCCTCCAACAAAAAATTGAATTACGTCCCAGTCGATATACTGCTTCATTGCTACTAATGTCGCGTCCCAGTTGATACACTGCTTCATTGCTACTAATGTCGCGTCCCAGTTGATATACTGCTTCATTGCTACTAATGTCGCGTCCCAGTTGACATACTGCTTCATTGCTACTAATATCGCGTCCCAGTCGATATGCTGCTTCATTGCTACTAATGTCGCGTCCCAGTTGATACACTGCTTCATTGCTACTAATGTCGCGTCCCAGTTGATATTTCTCTTATCATGATTCGAAATGAGTAGAAATCCTTTGAAGAAACAAACCTGGATTGCGTATTTTAACTTCAGCTTGTTTGTAAAATTGCCTTGAAACGATTATTTTATGCTATGAAAGAGATCGAGGTTTCCATAGTTTTAAAACATACGTCATCGAATCTTGTGTATATATTAATGTGTATACCGTAGACTTCCGGAAACGTTGATAGCAAATTGTAAACAAACTTAGAAACTCTCTATGAAATTAGCGTGTTTTAGATTTTTCGAAAAGTTTCAGCGCTACCTATTTCAAACTATGACAGATAGCATCCCGACATCAAAACAAACATATCCTGTAAATTTCAGCTAAATCTGTTCAGTTGTTTCCGAGTTTATAGGTCACAAACAAACAAACATTCATTTATTTATATATATATATATATATATATATATATATATATATATATATATATATATATATATATATATATATATATATAGTAGATATAAGCAAATGGGCGGTATGTGTATAATATAAAAAAATATGAGCAAATGGGCGGGATATGTATTTTAAAAAATATGAGCAAATGGGCGGTATGTGTATAATATAAAATAATATGAGCAAATGGGCGGTATTTTGAGTTTTATTTCATGACTATCTGCAAGATAAATACTGGATATGATTATGGAAAAAGACTTCATCAAATATCTCAGCATAACAGACCAGGTCATTATATTTCAACTACGTACCGGACACTGCAAACTTAACAAACACTTATATAAACTAGGAATAAGTCAAGCAGTTCTCTGCCAGTGTCAGCAGGCGGAACAAACACCGAAGCATGTCCTGCAAAACTGTCCTCTCCTGGGTGAGCTGAGAAACAACATGTGGCCACATCCAGTCGACCTAAAAACTAAGCTTTGGGGAAATCTGAGAGACCTGAAGCTGACTGTCCAGTTTTTGGTCCGCAGTAAATTAAGCGTATGGCTAGAGTTCACTAAAGAAGAAGAAGAACGATCTTATCTCTGTTGTATGCTGGTATATTTATCCGTCTTATTTATCGCAAGTCAAACGTATAGAGAAGTGTTTCTTATCTCTGTTGTATGCTGGTATATTTATCCGTCTTATTTATCGCAAGTCAAACGTATAGAGAACTGTTTCTTATCTCTGTTGTATGGTGGTATATTTATCCGTCTTATTTATCGCAAAACAAACGTATAGTTTATGGCAAGACAAACGTATAGAAAATCGTCTGGTCGAATAGATTCAAGCGCAGCTCGCATGTCAAACATATAGTTTATGGCAAGAAAAACGTATAGTTTATGGTAAGACAAACGTATAGAGAAGCGTCTGGTTGAATAGATTCAAGTTCAGCTCGCATGTCAAACATATAGTTTATGGCAAGTCAAACGTACAGTTTATGGCAAGACAAACGTATAGTTTATGGCAATACAAACGTATAGAGAAGCGTCTGGTCGAATAGATTCAAGCGCAGCTTGCATGCCAAACGTATAGTTTATGGCAAGACAAACGTATAGTTTATGGCAAGACAAACGTATAGAGAAGCGTCTGGTGGAATAGATTCAAGCGCAGCTCGCATGCCGGAGACCCGTGTTCAATCCACGGTAAGGCCAGGGATTTATTTCTGTCGGGGGAATAAAAGAAAATCTTAACCTGAACAGTATCGCGACGACTGCACTAGCCATTAAATTCATCAGGCTCTCGTCCGCCCTGTCCTACACAGCCCTAAAAAGTGGTGCTACGGGTAGTAACGACAGTTTTGTTTTGTCAAACATATAACCAATGGTTACTCTCTATGTTTATATCTAGGTTATTTCACCACTATTAAATGTGTACATTTGACAATCAAGCTGACAGATGGTGGTAGCATCATGTATTTAGCTGACACATAATCACCGGCCAAGCTGTACAACCTGGCTGCTGTATTTGACATGTTTTGTTATCATAACTGTCGTACTGTGGTGTTGACTAAATGTCCTAAGGGCTGGATAGAAATAATCGATTTCCCACGCTCCGCCTTGTACGACGAATCAGTCTAACCCAGTGTTTCCCAACCTTTTTTGTGCCATACCCTACCTAGGCCTCTCTAAAATTATTATGCCCTCCTATGTAACATATTCATTATTTTTAAATTTCAAAAATTGAATTGTTCACTGAAGAAACATAAATGATAGGATTTAGAAAGAAATCATTATGAAATTGTTGAGGAAACATAGTAAGTAAATTTTCAAAAAATGTAATGAAGAACTGAAATTCAAGTAAGAAATAATTTTAATGAAAGATGTTTCTATATTATTTTAGTTATTAGTAATTATTTATTACATTTAGTGAGATCCTTGTGCTTGATGCATGGACCCCCCTTCCCTACCCCCTCTGAACAATCAAATTACCACCTGTGGAACGTGGGCTCCACGTTGGGAAACACTGGTCGCACCGTTACGACACAACCCAACCGCCGGTTAGAGAGCGCCAAGGAATGTGTGATAATTACCCCATCTGTATGTGAGCTGATGTCGAGACCTACTGCTCACTCGCATCTATTTCTGAACGTGTTGCAAAGTTCACGACCTGAAGAATGTGTTGTAAACATTGTTATCTAAACAATATGGAACCATACTGATGCGTTGCCTGGCCTCATGCGTTGTTTCTGGTGAGTAGCTTCTCAACTTTTTCTTCCTGATAATAAATAACATTATTTGATAGTATTGACGTGTGATTATCAGTTAGTCGTCTATATATAATCAAGGAAAATAACACAACCACGGCGCATCTATAACCGTATAAGTGCTTCTAGTTAATCTATATATATATAACTAAATATATATGTATAGAGTGTGTGTATGTGAAGTAGTGATTGCTATATATCTCTATATATAAATGTATACAGTGTGTGTGTATGTGAAGTAGTTATTGATTCTAGCTTATCATACAATTCTCTTTTGTTGATAAACGTGTTGCAATATGGGGGATTGCTGGGACAAATTGCTTGCAATATTAGTACAACAAATAGACGGAGTGAGGGGAACACGTCATACGTGGACTTTGTGGGGGAATAGTAATGGGATGTTAACTGTAGGCGGTCAGTAATGGGATGTTAACTGTAGGCGGTCAGTAATGGGATGTTAACTGTAGGCTGTCAGTAATGATGTGGTGTAGTTGTAAGCTGTAAGAAATAGTATTGTATAACGGTAGACTTAACCTAATGGTAACGTCGGCAGTAATGAATGATGTCACGTTAAGGTATGCAGATTTGTTGTAATTCCACGTTAACATAGACGTTAATGAATGTCACGTTATCGCAGACAGTAATGAATGATGTCACGATTACATTTGCAGTAAGCAGAAGTATCAGGTTAAGAGGCAGTAATGTGTAAAAATGGTGGTAATGACACGGTAACGTAGTAATGAATAATGTTATGGTAATTGAAGATACGCTGCTGACATCTGGCTCCAAGTGCACTCGGTTCGTTCTCTGCGTGAAGCCATCTGACTATTTGTACAGATATTTCTGATTTCAATGTAGATGAGATCGAGCTCCTAGTCCTATAGAAGATGAACATTCAAATGTAAGTCCCTTGTTCAAACCAAGAACGTAAAGAAACACGTGACAGTTGAATATCGATACAAAAATGTGCCGCTACCCGTACAAAATATGTTGAAAATATTAAATTAATATCTCTCTAAAACAATTGTCGCCGCTTCAAAGTTACATCGGGGACTCTCGCTGGTGCTACGGAGCTTGTGCACCTGCCGCGGATATCTTACTGTATAATAAGTAGATCGGAACATGCATAGTTATTCACTGAAGTGAAGCAATGATTATAATATTATCAATCAATGTCACGTTAGCGTAGACAACAAGACATGTCACGTTAAAGTAGACAGTACGACATGTCACGTTAAAGTAGACAGTAAGGAATTTCACGTTAAAGTAGTCCGTATTGTGTGTCACGTTAAAGTAGACAGTAAGGAATTTCACGTTAAAGTAGTCCGTATTGTGTGTCACGTTAAAGTAGACAGTAAGGAATTTCACGTTAAAGTAGTACGTATTGTGTGTCACGTTAAAGTAGTCAGAAAGTAATTTCACGTTAACGTAGTCCGTATTGTGCGTCACGTTAAAGTAGACAGTAAGGAAGTTCACGTTAAAGTAGTCCGTATTGTGTGTCACGTTAAAGTAGACAGTAAGGAATTTCACGTTAAAGTAGTCCGTAGTGTGTGTCACGTTAAAGTAGACAGTAAGGAATTTCACGTTAAAGTAGTCCGTATTGTGTGTCACGTTAAAGTAGACAGTAAGGAATTTCACGTTAAAGTAGTCCGTATTGTGTGTCACGTTAAAGTAGACAGTAAGGAATTTCACGTTAAAGTAGTCCGTATTGTGTGTCACGTTAAAGTAGATAAGAATTTCACGTTAAAGTAGTCCGTATTGTGTGTCACGTTAAAGTAGACAGTAAGGAATTTCACGTTAAAGTAGTCCGTATTGTGTGTCACGTTAAAGTATACAGTAAGGAATTTCACGTTAAAGTAGTCCGTATTGTGTGTCACGTTAAAGTAGACAGTAAGGAATTTCACGTTAAAGTAGTCCGTATTGTGTGTCACGTTAAAGTAGTCAGTAAGGAATTTCACGTTAAGTAGTCCGTATTGTGTGTCACGTTAAAGTAGACAGTAAGGAATTTCACGTTAAAGTAGTCCGTATTGTGTGTCACGTTAAAGTAGACAGTAAGGAATTTCACGTTAAAGTAGTCCGTATTGTGTGTCACGTTAAAGTAGACAGTAAGGAATTTCACGTTAAAGTAGTCCGTATTGTGTGTCACGTTAAAGTAGACAGTAAGGAATTTCACGTTAAAGTAGTCCGTATTGTGTGTCACGTTAAAGTAGACAGTAAGGAATTTCACGTTAAAGTAGTCCGTATTGTGTGTCACGTTAAAGTAGACAGTAAGGAATTTCACGTTAAAGTAGTCCGTATTGTGTGTTACGTTAAAGTAGACAGTAAGGAATTTCACGTTAAAGTAGTCCGTATTGTGTGTCACGTTAAAGTAGACAGTAAGGAATTTCACGTTAAAGTAGTCCGTATTGTGTGTTACGTTAAAGTAGACAGTAAGGAATTTCACGTTAAAGTAGTCCGTATTGTGTGTCACGTTAAAGTAGACAGTAAGGAATTTCACGTTAAAGTAGTCCGTATTGTGTGTCACGTTAAAGTAGACAGTAAGGAATTTCACGTTAAAGTAGTCCGTATTGTGTGTCACGTTAAAGTAGACAGTAAGGAATTTCACGTTAAAGTAGTCCGTATTGTGTGTCACGTTAAAGTAGACAGTAAGGAATTTCACGTTAAAGTAGTCCGTATTGTGTGTCACGTTAAAGTAGACAGTAAGGAATTTCACGTTAAAGTAGTCCGTATTGTGTGTCACGTTAAAGTAGTCAGTAAGGAATTTCACGTTAAAGTAGTCCGTATTGTGTGTCACGTTAAAGTAGACAGTAAGGAATTTCACGTTAAAGTAGTCCGTATTGTGTGTCACGTTAAAGTAGCAGTAAGAATTTTACGTTAAAGTAGTCCGTATTGTGTGTCACGTTAAAGTAGACAGTAAGGAATTTCACGTTAAAGTAGTCCGTATTGTGTGTCACGTTAAAGTAGACAGTAAGGAATTTCACGTTAAAGTAGTCCGTATTGTGTGTCACGTTAAAGTAGACAGTAAGGAATTTCACGTTAAAGTAGTCCGTATTGTGTGTCACGTTAAAGTAGACAGTAAGGAATTTCACGTTAAAGTAGTCCGTATTGTGTGTCACGTTAAAGTAGACAGTAAGGTATGTCATGTTAAATTGGACCGTAAGGATATCACGTTAAAATAGACGGCAAAGGATGTCACGTTAAAGTAGACTGTAATGTGTGCCACGTTAAAGGAGACGGTAATGGGTGCCACATTAAAGTAGACAGTACGGCATGTCACGTTAAAGTAGACGGCAATGTATGTCACGTTAAAGTAGACGGTAATGAACGTCAAGTTAAAGTAGATAGTATAGAATGTCACGTTAAATTAGACCGAAATGTGTGTCACGTTAAAGTCTACGGTAATGGGTGTCACGTTAAAGTATACGGTAATGGGTGTCACGTTAACTTTAGATCGTAAATAATGTCACGTTAAAGTGTACGGTAATGTGTGTCACGTTAACGTAGACCGTAGGTGATGTCACGTTGACGTGAACATAGACAGTAAGGAATGCCACGTTAGCGTCGACAGTAAGGAATATTAGTATGACATCAGCTTAGTTGAACAATGTCAGAATTAATGCTACGGTGGCAAGATTTACTTTTCAGTTACAAGTAAGTATTGGACGGAGAGATGGACGTGTCGAGTGTGTTAACTGCGTGATTTAGGTTCGAAACAAACGATGGGGGGTTATGGCTGGTTGCCATGGTGATGACGTTTATCGAAAGCAGTGCTGCACTGATCGATAGAGTGACTTCCCCTTTCTAATACAAGTTTGCACTAGCCCTGTCCTTTAGCAAGGTTTGAAAGGAACAACACGGGTATGCTGTTGTCCACAGTTTGGTTTGGAGATGATGAGTAAGCTAGGGGTCGACGAGCTGCAATCGATCTGAAGCGCAGTATCGGCCAGTTTACATTAGTTGACGGTTGTGTTTCATGTATTTTGCCATTCCTCCATTTTGTCCCACTCTTGAGTAAACATATTCATTGATATGGTTTTATTTTTCATGATGTCTTTTTCCCTTCCCATTCGCACATCTATCATGAACATTTTAGATTGTGGGTATATCTAATGACTGCTTTATATAAGCCACACAACTGATCCTCATGTCCGTGTAATGGTATCTATGTGATCATATCGGCATAGTGGTTATGTGATCTTCTCTCCTCTCAAAGGTACCAGCTTCGCTCCCGTGTGGATCCATGTTGATCTTTTTTCCAGAGATCCCTGATCTCATTTTAGGTGAGGTCAAGTTCCTAGTCCTATCGGAGGCGGACGATTAAACGTAAGTCCCGTGTTCAACATGAGCACGTAAAAGAATACTTGACAGTTCAAAATCGAAAAGAGCAGGCTGAAAAGCCGCTGCCTGGGCAAAAATTGATAAGAGCAGATTAATATTAATACAAAAATATCTTCACCATCTTCAAAATTGCATCGGGATCCTCGCCGGTGCTACGGAGTTGCGCACTGCCGCTGAGATCTTCCTGGTAAAAAGAGAGTTTGAGCACACATGGTTACTCACTGAAGTGTAATGATGATGTTCCTATCTTCCAGTGTAAGAAAGAGATTGGAGCACACATGGTTACTCACTGAAGTGCAATGATGATGTTCCTATCTTCCAGTGTAAGAAAGAGATTGGAGCACACATGGTTACTCACTGAAGTGCAATGATAATAATCCTATCATCAATCAATGGTATCTATAAGACAAATGACCAAAACAAATTTCCCTTAGCCTTTTCAGACCTTCGGGTATGAAGTCACTTTACATTTCTAGTCCCTATTGTGCAGGAGGCAGTAGGGTCAAATTCCTTTCCTCACGAGTGGAACGTCGAGTGTGGGATTGAACCGACATCCCTCTTGTTTCCGAGTCGGTAGGCGAACGTGTATGCATTACGCTAATCCGTCCCACGTAATGATATCTACCAATTAGAAGACTAGATTGTATCTATCAACTAGAAGACTAGATTGTATCTATCAACTAGAAGACTAGATTGTATCTATCAAATAGAAGACTTATATCTATCAACTAGAAGACTTATATCTATCAACTAGAAGACTTATATCTATCAACTAGAAGACTAGATTGTATCTATCAAATAGAAGACTTATATCTATCAACTAGAAGACTTATATCTATCAACTAGAAGACTTATATCTATCAACTAGAAGACTAGATTGTATCTATCAACTAGAAGACTTATATCTATCAACTAGAAGACTTATATCTATCAACTAGAAGACTAGATTGTATCTATCAACTAGAAGACTAGATTGTATCTATCAACTAGAAGACTAGATTGTATCTATCAACTAGAAGACTAGATTGTATCTATCAACTAGAACTAGACATAACGAATTGTATCTATCAACTAGAAGACTAGATTGTATCTATCAACTAGAAGACTTATATCTATCAATTAGAAGACTAGATTGTATCTATCAACTAGAAGACTAGATTGAATCTACGCCCCTGTAATCAGGACATCCATAAAGCTGAAGCACTTATGCAGTAGCTCCATTGACGATTCGGAATTTGTCCCAAACTTGGAACATTTGAATTGGCATTCTCATATGTATGACTAGAGATTACAGCCTTCTTATCTCAGGCTGTATGACTAGAGATTCCAGCCTTCTTATCTCAGACTGTATAACTAGAGATTACAACCTTCTTATCTCAGGCTGTATAACTAGAGATTCCAGCCTTCTTATCTCAGACTGTATAACTAGAGATTACAACCTTCTTATCTCAGACTGTATGACTGGAGATTACAACCTTCTTATCTCAGACTGTATGACTGGAGATTACAACCTTCTTATCTCAGACTGTATGACTGGAGATTCCAGCCTTCTTATCTCAGGCTGCTAGTATGTTTGACTAACGGTCATCAATCACACAATAGCAGACCACACGCACACACACACACACACACACACACAATGAACTGACCACATTAGTAGCGTGTGTGACTGATTTAAAATAAAAATAAACTATTTAGACAAATATGTGTGTGTTATGTTAGACAAATATGTGTGTGTTATGTTAGACAAATATATGTGTGTTATGTTGACAAATATGTGTGTTATGTTAGACAAATATATGTGTGTTATGTTAGACAAATATGTGTGTGTTATGTTAGACAAATATGTGTGTGTTATGTTAGACAAATATATGTGTGTTATGTTAGACAAATATGTGTGTGTTATGTTAGACAAATATGTGTTTTATGTTAGACAAATATGTGTGTTATGTTAGACAAATATGTGTGTATGTTGACAAATATATGTGTATGTTAGACAATTATATGTGTGTGTGTATGTTAGACAAATATATGTGTGTTGTTATGTTAGACAAATATGTGTGTGTTATGTTTAGACAAATATATGTGTGTTATGTTTAGACAAATATGTGTGTGTGTTATGTTAGACAATTATATGTGTGTTATGTTAGACAATTATATGTGTGTTATGTTAGACAATTATATGTGTGTTATGTTAGACAATTATATGTGTGTTATGTTAGACAATTATATTGTGTTATGTTAGACAATTATAGTGTGTTATGTTTAGACATATATGTGTGTATGTTAGACAAATATGTGTGTGTGTTATGTTTAGACAAATATGTGTGTGTGTTATGTTAGACAATTATATGTGTGTTATGTTTAGACAAATATATGTGTGTTATGTTTAGACAAATATGTGTGTGTTATGTTTAGACAAATATGTGTGTGTTATGTTTAGACAAATATGTGTGTGTGTTATGTTTAGACAAATATGTGTGTGTGTTATGTTAGATTATGTAGGATGTTAATACTTTGAACAAGCAGATAGGAGATTTTGTATACTTTTTCTCCAGACATATTTCTGCTGGACAAATACGCTCTACTATGAGTTTTCTACTTTTCTCCAGACATATTTCTGCTGGTAAATACGCTCTACTATGAGTTTTCTACTTTTCTCCAGACATATTTGCTGGTGCAAATAGCTCTACTATGAGTTTTCTACTTTTCTCCAGACATATTTCTGTGGTAAATAGCTCTACTATGAGTTTTCTATTTCTCCAGACATATTTCTGCTGTAAATACGCTCTACATGAGTTTCTACTTTTCTCCAGATATTTCTGCTGGTAAATACGTCACTATGAGTTTTCTACTTTTTCTCCAGAATATTTCTGGAAATATAGCTACTATGAGTTTTCTACTTTTCTCCAGACATATTTCTGCTGGGTAAATAGCTCTACTATGAGTTTTCTACTTTTCTCCAGACATATTTTGCTGGTAAATAGCTCTACTATGAGTTTTACTTTTCTCCAGATATTTTTGCTGATAATATGCTCTACTATGAGTTTTCTACTTTTTCCAGATATATTTCTGCTTGCAAATACGCCTACTATGAGTTTTCTACTTTTCTCAGAATATTTCTGCTGGTAAATACGCTCTACTATGAGTTTTCTACTTTTTCTCCAGATATATTTCTGCTGGGTAAATACGCTCTACTATGAGTTTTCTACTTTTCTCCAGAATATTTCTGCTGGTAAATACGTCTACTATGAGTTTTCTACTTTTCTCCAGATATATTTCTGCTGGGTAAATAGCTCTACTATGAGTTTTCTACTTTTCTCCAGAATATTTCTGCTGGTAAATACGCTCTACTATGAGTTTTCTACTTTTCTCCAGAATATTTCTGCTGGAAAATAGCTCTACTATGAGTTTTCACTTTTCTCCAGAATATTTCTGCTGGTAAATCCTACTATGGTTCTACTTTTCTGATTTTTCTGAAATATGTCACTATGAGTTTTCTACTTTTTCTCCAGATATATTTCTGCTGGACAAATATGCTCTACTATGAGTTTTCTACTTTTTCTCCAGATATATTTCTGCTGGGCAAATACGCTCTACTATGAGTTTTCTACTTTTTCTCCAGATATATTTCTGCTGGACAAATACGCTCTACTATGAGTTTTCTACTTTTTCTCCAGATATATTTCTGCTGGACAAATATGCTCTACTATGAGTTTTCTACTTTTTCTCCAGATATATTTCTGCTGGACAAATACGCTCTACTATGAGTGTTCTTCTTTTTCCAACGCTCCATATTGACCACTCGTTACCCACTCTTTGTGATTTATATGTGATCTGAGCCTAAAAGCGATTGTACGTTGTGCCAGTTATGCGCCTACAAGTAGTTCAGCACATCAGATTTCTGCGACACTTTTTATTCACTAGAGTAGCTTCCCTAAGGCCCTACATCAGTCGCCTCTTACGACATGCCTTGTAGGTAGCAGTGTTACTATTCTTTGCTCCCCTTGCGAGTCCCGGCAACACACGGACTGATGTGTTCTATTAGATATAATAGAACCATTGAATCTTGAGTTACCGGAGAGTTCTAGCATATGTTAAATAAAAGTGCTCATCTCAGCATGATATATAACACAACCGGAGAGTTCTAGCATATGTTAAATAAAAGTGCTCATCTCGACATGATATATAACACAACTAGAGAGTTCTAGCATATATTAAATAAAAGTGCTCATCTCAGCATGATATATAACACAACTGGAGAGTTCTAGCACATGTTAAATAAAAGTGCTCATCTCGGCATGATATATACGCAAGGCTAACGTTGTAACTACATACTGGACTAACTACCAAGACAAGTGATACTATAATCTGTTTACAGAACGCAAGGCTAACGTGGTAACTACATACTGGACTAACTACCAAGACAAGTGATACTATAATCTGTTTACAGAACGCAAGGCTAACGTCGTAACTACATACTGGACTAACTACCAAGACAAGTGATACTATAATCTGTTTACAGAACGCAAGGCTAACGTCGTAACTACATACTGGACTAACTACCAAGACAAGTGATACTATAATCTGTTTACAGAACGCAAGGCTAACGTTGTAACTACATACTGGACTAACTACCAAGACAAGTGATACTATAATCTGTTTACAGAACGCAAGGCTAACGTCGTAACTACATACTGGACTAACTACCAAGACAAGTGATACTATAATCTGTTTACAGAACGCAAGGCTAACGTCGTAACTACATACTGGACTAACTACCAAGACAAGTGATACTATAATCTGTTTACAGAACGCAAGGCTAACGTTGTAACTACATACTGGACTAACTACCAAGACAAGTGATACTATAATCTGTTTACGCTATATCTGTGTACCGATCTACGTCACCAATTAATGTGTGTGTCGTAGTGATATGATTTGCCCTAGGCCGAACACGGAAACACGAAGTCGGGTAGTTTCAGAAGTACAAAAACACGACAAACATAACTTCGTGCTTCTGTATCTTGTATTTTGTACATTTATTGATTGATTGTCTGGTTGAATAGATTTAGAGCACCGGCCTCCACGTGAGAGAACCGGGTTCAATCCACGGTAAGGCCCATTAGGGCTTTTTTCTGGCGGGGCATAAAGAAAAATCATAATCTGAACAGTTTCATGGCGACTGAACTAGCTATTAAATTCCACATGCCCATGTCCTTGTCCTATACCACCCTTAACAAAGCAGTATTACATTACAGACAGTAACTTCTTCAAACTCTCCACATCGACCACATGTTAACTACTCTGTGAGATTTCTCAGCCTAAGAGAGACTACATTGTGCCAGTTATGCATTTATTGTCTGACTGTATATGTTCTGTTTGACGTATATGAAGTTTTTCGCTTCCGTTGTATCATTTGTTTGATAAAGTCCTTGTTGGTGGAAACGTTGATGTACTTTGTTTTTGTACTTTGTCAAATCTACAGTACTTTGTTTTTGTACTTTGTCAAATCTACAGTACTTTGTTTTTGTACTTTGTCAAACTATAGTACTTTGTTTTTGTACTTTGTCAAATCTACAGTACTTTGTTTTTGTACTTTGTCAAATCTACAGTACTTTGTTTTTGTACTTTGTCAAACTATAGTACATTGTTTTTGTACTTTGTCAAATCTACAGTACTTTGTTTTTGTACTTTGTCAAATCTACAGTACATTGTTTTTGTACTTTGTCAAATCTACAGTACTTTGTTTTTGTACTTTGTCAAACTATAGTACTTTGTTTTTGTACTTTGTCACATCTACAGTACTTTGTACTTTGTCAAATCTACAGTACTTTGTTTTTGTACTTTGTCAAATCTACAGTACTTTGTTTTTGTACTTTGTCAAATCTACAGTACTTTGTTTTTGTACTTTGTCAAACTATAGTACTTTGTTTTTGTACTTTGTCAAATCTACAGTACTTTGTTTCTACGTGTTTCGCTATTGTAACATAGTTTGACTGCAGTCTTCACTTATATCCATGCTATGTTTAACATCTACATTATCAATATATTCATGTACATCAACAACATATATTCACATACATCATCAACATATATTTACATACATCATCATCAACATATATTTACATACATCATCATCAACATATTCACATACATCACCATCAACATATTCACATACATCACCATCAACATATTCACATACATCAGCAACAACATATATTCACATACATCATCAACATATTCACATACATCACAACATATTACATACATCACAACATATTCACATACATCATCACCATATTACATATTACATCATCAACATATTCACATACATCAACAACATATTCACATACATCAACAACATATTCACATACATCAACAACATATTCACGTACATCATCAACAACATATTATATGCATCATCAACAACATATCACATACATCATCAACATATTCACATACATCAACAATATTCACATGCATCATCAACAACATATTCACATCATCATTCACACAAATAAACAACATATTAACACACATCAATATATTTATACTCATTCACTGTACATAATTAACATATCTACACATACATCAACAACATATTCACATACATCAACAACATATTCAGATACATCAACAACAACATATTCACACACATCAATATATTCACATACATCATTCACGTACATAATCAACATATTCACATACATTATATATTCACATACATCATTCACGTACATAATCAACATATTCACATACATCAACAACATATTCACATACATCAACATATTCACATACATCAACAACATATTCACATACATCAACATATTCACATGCATCATCAACAACATATTCACATACATCAACAACATATTCACATACATCAACATATTCACATGCATCATCAACAACATATTCACATACATCATCAACAACATCGTCCAGACACAACATCATAATCAACTGGGCATACATCAATATCTGAGTTTATATTCTCAGTTTGACAGCTGAAATGTGCATGAGATTAAACATTCCTAACGGCGGGCCCTCCATTCTCTTTCTCGCTGTCTCTCTCTCTCTCTCTCTCAGAATAAACTCTGCTAGCCCCCATCACTCTGGTTTTTAACAGCGTTGCTAAGAGCAACCTCCCTTCAGCACAGGAAACCCGGGCACCGCTGACTGTCCTAGTTCCTTACGCCTGTTCAAAGCCCAAGTATCGATCCATGTCCGGAACAGGCCCCGATCTTCGCCGTAGCTATTCCGGTAATGGCGCACGCTGTCGCTTGCTAAGTCTAGGGTTGTAACTGGTTGCTCTGGAAATAGATTCACGTCAACCTGGTCGTCAACAGACAGCGCCGGTGAAAATGTCGTATACCAAGTGCTTGCTTATACGTCTTGGCTTCTCACAGTTATCGTCGTCCACAACGACCAGGTCGATACCCAAGCCTCTCTAGTGTGTAGAAACTTTAGCAGAGACAGTCACTAACTTGAAGCTGCTTCCAGTCACCCGGTCTATGGCGATCTGGAGTTGCTAGTTACCAGCTGGTGGCTTTTTGTATGTAAGTTGGATTTGTTGCATCTTGGATAGTTTGCGCTATTTTATTGTTCTCTCTGTTAATCACTTGATGATATGTGTCTTTGTTCATTTTTGTGTTCTTTAGTTGACAAAATGTTCACTCTGTTTGATTTGGGCAGTCTTACTCATTTTTGTGTTCTTGTAACTTATACTGGGCAAGATTTACCACTGGCTACATGATCACACACTGACCAGGGGTCAGTCATATCTGTTTCATATGTACCACATCTATCACTTTATCTCTCACCCACATATGTCACTTTATCTCTCACCCACATCTATCACTTTATCTCTCACCCACATCTATCACTTTATCTCTCACCCACATCTATCACTTTATCTCTCACCCACATCTATCACTTTATCTCTCACCCACATTTATCACTTTATCTCTCACCCACATCTATCACTTTATCTCTCACCATCTATCACTTTATCTCTCACCCACATCTGTCACTTTATCTCTCACCATGGGGGACTGCCTAGAGTAGTTGATAGTAGCTCGGCCTGCTAGCTGTGAGACGCCTCATAGCTCGGGTTCGAACCTACTGTCCGGCATTTGTTCGAGTCCCCTGGTCTTACTCAGGACGATAACATGAGTACCTCTGAAGTCGGAGAAAATCTGCCTGTATGGCGAGGAATACTAATTACGAGTACATTGAGCACACGGCTGCCAGTGTAAAGTAATTTACAATGTGCACGCTGCTGCCATTGTAAGAAATTGGAAAAACAGATTTTCACGCAAAAATCAGTTTCAGAGATGAAACTTCGTCTGAGTTGAAAGCGGACGAAAAAAAAAAAAATCTCTCACCATCTATCACTTTATCTCTCACCCACATCTGTCACTTTATCTCTCACCATCTATCACTTTATCTCTCACCCACATATGTCACTTTATCTCTCACCCACATCTGTCACTTTATCTCTCACCCACATCTGTCACTTTGTATATCACTGTCTCTCACTCACATCTATCACTTTGTCTCTCACCCACATCTATCACTTTGTCTTTCACCCACATCTATTATCTCTCACCCACATCTATCACTTTGTCTCTCACCCACATCTATTATGTCTCACCCACATCTATCACCTTGTCTCTCACCCACATCTATTATCTCTCACCCACATCTATCACTTTGTCTCTCACCCACATCTATTATCTCTCACCCATATCTATCACTTTGTCTCTCATCCACATCTATTATCTCTCACCCACATCTATCACTTTGTCTCTCACCCACATCTATTATCTCTCACCCATATCTATCACTTTGTCTCTAACCCACATCTATCACTTTGTATATCACTCACATCTATCACTTTGTCTCTCACCCACATCTATCACTTTGTCTCTCACCCACATCTATCACTTTGTCTCTCACCCACATCTATCACTTTGTCTCTCACACACATCTATCACTTTGTCTCTCACACACATCTGTCACTGACTCTCACCCACATCTATCACTTTGTCTCCCACCCATATTTATCACTGTGCCTCTCACCCACATCTATTACCTCTCACCCACATCTATCACTTTGTCTCTCACCCACATCTATTACCTCTCACCCACATCTATCACTTTGTCTCTAACCCACATCTATCACTTTGTATATCACTCACATCTATCACTTTGTCTCTCACCCACATCTATTACCTCTCACTCACATCTATCACTTTGTCTCTCACCCACATCTATCACTTTGTCTCTCACACACATCTATCACTTTGTCTCTCACACACATCTATCACTTTGTCTCTCACACACATCTGTCACTGACTCTCACCCACATCTATCACTTTGTCTCCCACCCATATTTATCACTGTGCCTCTCACCCACATCTATCACTTTCCCTCTCACACAATCAATCGTATATGGAGTGTGGGAAGAGGATGGCATATTGAAGGAACACTTCCCTCCCCCCCTCCTCCACCAAACACCCACACACTCCCACCAACCAATGTTAAAAACTCTTCAAGTATGCTGCAGAATAAGAAATAAAAGTTCTAATATAATTGATCAAAACTGGGTTCTAGTCCAACGTTCAGGGCATTTCTTCCTTCAGACCCTTCCTACAGTTCAGTCAGCAATGTTAGGTTCTCAGCATGCTGCAGCACTGTGTTACAGACCCTTCCTACAGTTCAGTCAGCAATGTTAGGTTCTCAGCATGCTGCAGCACATGGTTACAGACCCTTCCTACAGTTCAGTCAGCAATGTTAGGTTCTCAGCATGCTGCAGCACATGGTTACAGACCCTTCCTACAGTTCAGTCAGCAATGTTAGGTTCTCAGCATGCTGCAGCACATGGTTACAGACCCTTCCTACAGTTCAGTCAGCAATGTTATGTTCTCAGCATGCTGCAGTACATGGTTAGTATAGAATTAGACCTGGAAACCTTGTGTGAAACAGACATAATATGAAGACGTATATTATAGACTCAAAATTGTGACAGAATATTTGAGAGAGAAATCAACATTGGTGACAGCTGAAACGATATATGACTTGGTGGCTGTCTTGTGCCTTTTTTTCGTAGAGGATCTTGTCATTAATCTTAATCTTGGAGACAAACTAGAACTGCTTCAAACACACACAGTGGTGGATGGGTGGATGGGTGGATGGATAGAATATAGCTACAAACCTGTATATCTGTCCATATTATTTTCTATTTGTATAGACTCCTTAAGCAGTATGTTTTTTAATTATATTTTATTTTTCACTTGTGTTTACTTTATCACATACATGTTGTTGTACTACTTTCTATGTCACATACATGTTGTTGTACTACTTTCTATATCACATACATGTTGTCTGTACTACTTTCTTTATCACATACATGTTGTCTGTACTACTTTATTTACATACATGTTGTTGTACTACTTTCTATATCACATACATGTTGTTGTACTACTTTCTATATCACATACATGTTGTCTGTACTACTTTCTATATCACATACATGTTGTCTGTACTACTTTCTATATCACATACATGTTGTCTGTACTACTTTCTATATCACATACATGTTGTCTGTACTACTTTCTATATCACATACATGTTGTCTGTACTACTTTCTATATCACATACATGTTGTCTGTACTACTTTCTATATCACATACATGTTGTCTGTACTACTTTCTATATCACATACATGTTGTCTGTACTACTTTCTATATCACATACATGTTGTACTATTTTCTATTCTCCAGGAGTCGCTGAGATCTGAGATATGTCCACAGGTTCCTATGATGAAGCATCAAATTTGGTCAAGGATCCTTCATCCCCTTTATACTCTGCAGCTGAGGTAGACGACGTATTCGATAGAGCTGGAGGAGAGCAGCCTGACACTGCTACAGGTGGGAACCAAGATCATACAGACAAGTCCGCTGTTCCCATCCACAAAGGCAGCAAATCACCTCCTAAACAACACAGCATCTTCAAGAAGCCAAAAACATCCAAAGGTTTAGGATTTCTAATCAGAGCTAGAGAAGGAGCAAAGAAAGGCAGGTCCAAATCACCACTAGCATCGAAATCTTCCAAGTCAAAAAAACACAAAGATAAAGACGATGACAATGACTTTGAAGAGTTTGGTATCGGAGACAGTGAGGAGGGTGAAGTGGATGAAAATATCAAAGCCAAATCAGAACACTGGCAAGTATTTCTTCAAATGCAGGAACGCATCAAACAAAATGTACTGAAGACACAGACTAGTATAGGAAAACTTGCATCGGGTCGCATCTCACCATCCGGTAGAATTTCTCCAGGTAAAGGCAGAGAGGATGATCAGAATAGCAACATCCGTTTCACAAATCTTACTGAACAAGGAGGTGAATTCCGAGAAAGGAAAAGATACTTCCTCCTCCCAAGTTCTTGCAGAGGAAGATTCAAATAATATTGTCAACTACTACGACAACTCTGATCTTGCAAACCTTATTTCACTTCCTCATTTCACAGTCTCTTCACCGTCAACTCTTCATACTGATTCTGGAACTAAGACTAACTTCAGTATGGATCCTGATGCTCTTGTAGATGTCTTGTGCCTAGAACAGCCAGTACCTACTAGCAAGCCAGCACAACCTTCATCATCAGTTGAGGAGTTTGATCTTCTTGGACTTGGCTCAGATTCAACTCCTGTTGCCTCTCACAAGTTCTCTCAGCAAAGTTCAATGAATGAAGACCTTCTAGGATTGGATGACTTTCTGTCTCAACCAGTTTCCCGAGATATGTCTCAGGAGAATCTGTCTACTGATTGGCTGACAGGGTTTTCTACAGCAGAAAGTAGTGCCCAATCATCGCTGTGCCCTAGTCCAGTACAGTTTGATGTTGATTTGTTTATTAACCAGGGGAAGCTAGCTCCAGAAAGCACAGCAGTCTCTGATCTTGCTCGATCGTTAGTGGATGATTTCTTGCAGTGGGGGCTGGTAAGTCTGATGAACCCTTATCTAAAACCCTTTCCAGTCCGCAGATGACATCTCTGAACAAACCCTGAAACCAAACGCTTTTAATCCTTTTGCAACTATTGTAGAATCAGATGACCCTGATACAGGTAATGATTTCTTTGGAGGATTTAATGACAAGACACCATCAGATCAAGCTGGTCAGGAGAGAATGTTGGACCCTTTCCTGACAGGGAATCATTTAGGTTCCACCTCAGACATCACTCCTGCCTTTTCTTCCCAAGACCCTTTTGCTGGAGGGTCTGAGATGTTCACACCAACACTGGACATCAATGCCAATGCTGCTCCATTTGTGTCTGGTGTTCCGCCACCTCCAAAAAGACCTCAACAACCTCACAGTAGAAAGACATCTAGAAAGTCATCTAACCCATTCTTGTTATCCGATGATGATTTTGTCAGTGGGGAAGTCACATTTGATGACAACTTCTTTGCCAGTCGTGGTATTTTTCATGCTCCTTCCAAGGATCAGGATAGTATCTGGGGAGTAGGCAGTGCAGTGATATCTGAGCCAGCTTCCACTGCTGCATCATTTGGTTCTGTAGCCAATCCATTCCAAGATGACCTCTTCACTGCTGATAACATTTCTACAAAACCAGGCCAAACATTTGAAGAGATTTCATCCATAGGAAAACCAATCAATCCATTTTTGACTGCTAGCTTTGAGAACATAGTCTCTCATGTCCAGAGTCAACCTCTCTCTGCTGATAATCCTTTTGCAGCCATGGCTGGAGATAAAAGCCCAGCCCGTAGCCCTGTGCATAGTCCAGTCCGGACACCAAGTTCATCTCCAAATTTGGGCATAGACTCTTTGTTAAGTGCTGATTCAACAGGTGTCATGGATATGAACTTTGACCCTCTGGTCAGTATGCCAGAAAAGGCTGAAACTCTCATAGAATCCCAACCAAAAGATGGGTTAGGAAGTCAAGGTGATTCCTTTGGACAATCAGAAACTAAAAGAGCATCAATTGATACAGACGAGACTACAACTGGGCTGAAGTTTATCATCCAGAGCAAATCTCAATTTGAACAGAAGGAAACTTTGGGCATCATTCCCATGCTGCCTCCTCCACCCAAAACACCCAAATCACCTCTAATACCTCAAAGAGAAAACCCTTTCAATAGAGATTCACCACCAGAAGAGAATTTTGCAAGTTTTGCAGAGATTGAACAAGAGATGAAGAAGAAAGCAGAGACAGAAGCAGCGGAAGTGGCCGCTGCCACAGAGAAACGGGACTATGTTAGATCACTGACATCTGAAGACAGCAGCCCAGAAGAGGAGGGTCCACTGGAGCCATTAGAACCTTTTATTTCAGGAGACTAGAGAGTTCTGGAAGCTGATGGTCAGACAACCGACCAAGAAGAAACTGGCAGGAAACAGGTTTTGGAAGATGGCGATAGTTCGGTTGGGAACTTGCAAGGATGGTCCAGTTGTTCGACTTTATATGGATGAGAAGGATACTGATCCATTTCAGGTAAGCATTTGGCTGACTTCATACCATTGGTAGTGACTCCTGACTTCATACCGTTGCATACCATTGGTAGTGATTCCTGACTTCATACCATTGGTAGTGACTCCTGACTTCATACTGTTGGTAGTGACTCTTGACTTAATATTGTTGGCAGTGACTCCTGACTTCATACTATTGGTAGTGACTCATGGTGTAGGATGTTAAGACTGAGGTTGATGATGTTTAGACTTTAGTAGATGATGTGTAGGATGTTTAGACTGTGGTAGATGATGTGTAGAATGTTTAGACTGTAGTAGATGATGTGTAGGATGTTTAGACTGTAGTAGATGTTGTGTAGAATGTTTAGACTGTAGTAGATGATGTTTAGACTGTAGTAGATGAAGTTTAGACTGTAGTAGATGATGTGTAGAATGTTTATGCTCTGGTAGATGATCTCTAAGAAGTTTAGATTGTATTAGATGTTGCATATGATGTTTAGACTGTAGTAGATTATGTATAAGATACTTAGACTGTAGTAGATTATGTATAAGATATTTAGACTGTAGTAGATTATGTATAAGATATTTAGACTGTAGTAGATTATGTATAAGATATTTAGACTGTAGTAGATTATGTATAAGATATTTAGACTGTAGTAGATTATGTATAAGATATTTAGACTGTAGTAGATTATGTATAAGATATTTAGACTGTAGTAGATTATGTATAAGATACTTAGACTGTAGTAGATTATGTATAAGATATTTAGACTGTAGTAGATTATGTATAAGATACTTAGACTGTAGTAGATTATGTATAAGATATTTGCTTGTCAACATCATAGCCCTCTTCTATAAAGATTTCTCCTGCAACCTAAAGAATTCCAACAAAACATTCCCAGTAAAATCTGGTGTAAGACAGGGATGCGTAATGTCCTCTCTTTTGTCTAGTATTACAATTGACTGGGTGCTAAAAATGCCATAAAACAACAAGCACCAAGAGGAATAAGATGGACCCCTTTCGAGATGCTTGAGGACCTGGACTTTGCAGACGATATAGCCCTGGTGTCACACAAATATGAACATATACAAGAGAACAGTACAATACTTCACAGCACGGCAAAGACAGTAGGCCTCAAAACAAACACAGGAAAAACAAAAATTATGACAAACAGTGAAATCCAACAACCAGTAATGTTAGAAAATGAAACACTGGAAAGGGTTGAGCAGTTTACATATCTTGGTAGCGTACTGACACTAAATGGTGGCACAGAGGAAGATATAAAATCACGCCTAAGTAAGGCCAGAACCGCTTTTGCCAGAATGAAACCAGTATGGAAGTCCAAAATCTACAATAGGACCACAAAGCTTAAACTCTATAAAAGCATTGTTTTGCCAGTTTTGCTCTACGGATCGGAGTGTTGGAGGATGACCAAAGGAGATACTAGCAGGCTGTCAGTTTTCCACCACTCTTGTCTTCGCAGAATCTTGGGAATCTTTTGGCCAGTAAAAATATCCAATAACCAACTACTCCAAGACACAAGACAAGAGGCAATGAATGACATACTCAAAAGAGAAGATGGAAATGGCTCGGACATGTTATGAGAATGAGACAAGAAATGCCTGCAAGGATAGCCCTCACTTGGACACCAGAGGAAAGAGAAAGAAAGGCAGACCACAGACAACATGGAGGCGCATGATGGAAGTGGAACTGGACACCGCATCTCTGATGTGGGGCTCTGCGCTGAAGGTTGCACGGACAGGGAGGCATGGAAAGTCCTTTCTGAAGCCCCATGTGTCACTAGGCATGACGGGATTAAGTAAGTAAGTAAGATTATGTATAAGATATTTAGACTGTAGTAGATTATGTATAAGATATTTAGACTGTAGTAGTTATGTATAAGATATTTACAAGATATTATAAGATATTTAGACTGTAGTAGATTATGTATAAGATATTTAGACTGTAGTAGATTATGTATAAGATATTTAGACTGTAGATTATGTATAAGATATTTGATGTAGTAGATTATGTATAAGATATTTAGACTGTAGTAGATTATGTATAAGATATTTAGACTGTAGTAGATTATGTATAAGATACTTAGACTGTAGTAGATTATGTATAAGATATAATGTATAGATATTATGATACTAGACTGTAGTAGATTATGTATAAGATATTTAGACTGTAGTAGATTATGTATAAGATATTTAGCTGTTAAAATTATGTATAAGATATTTAGACTGTAGTAGATTATGTATAAGATATTTAGACTGTAGTAGATTATGTATAAGATATTTAGACTGTAGTAGATTATGTATAAGATATTTAGACTGTAGTAGATTATGTATAAGATATTTAGACTGTAGTAGATTATTATAAGATATAAATGTAAGATTATATAGATGTGACTGTAGTAGATTATGTATAAGATACTTAGACTGTAGTAGATTTATGCTATAAGATACTTAGACTGTAGAGATGTTGCATATGATGTTTAGACTGGTGATGATGTGTGTATGATGTTTTACCTTGGTCTCTCACTGACAGGAACTCCCCTACAGCCATGCTACTCCATCAGTGATATCTCTCTACAACAGTATGATCAGTTTGGGAAGATTCACACTGTCAAGGTCAGTCATTTGTCTGGTATCTAGTTCAGTCTGACCTACATCCACATTATTTGACATTGTATTGTATCCCTCTCTCGCACCATTATATGTTACATTGGACCTGCAAGCAATTTCTCCATACTGCTCTATCCTGGTCAACTCCTTCATTCGCTTGTACGAAATTAAGTCCAATATTTCTTGCCTCTCTCAGCAAAGTTCATTTCATAATTTTCCTATTGTGTTCTTTCTTTCTTGAACCCTTTGTCTC
The DNA here is from genome assembly GCA_020796225.1 of Arion vulgaris. Classification (NCBI taxonomy): domain Eukaryota; kingdom Metazoa; phylum Mollusca; class Gastropoda; order Stylommatophora; family Arionidae; genus Arion; species Arion vulgaris. The sequence continues at coordinate 47,099,391 of CM036754.1, forward strand.
CAACTTCAATATCTACCTTGGTATTCTTTGATCATTTCTTCTCAGAGTATGCCCAACAAATCTCCATCTTCTCCTTCTTATAGCAATTGTTACTAGTGGTTGACCAGATATTTCTCACATTTCATCACTTCTGAATTTGTCCCATTTTATGTTCATTATTTTTCACACACTTCTATTTTCAAATGCATAACAGGGTGATTCCTCTCAATAAGTTGCAATCTTTGAGATCCTCTGTTTGGGAGATCTTAACGATTATTTGTGTTTTCCATTGATCTGGGTCAGTTTCTTCTTCCCATACTTTATTAAATAGTTTTTGTACCTGGCAAATAGTTGAATCATCTGCCGCTTTGAACATTTCTGCAGTAATGTTGTCATCCCCCGCTGCCTTATTGTTTATCAAGGAACGGATTGCCTCCTTGATCTCAGCTACATTTATCATTTCTTCAATAAGGGATTCTGGTCTGGAAACTTTTTTCGTTGCTTTCTTATTAATGTAGAATATGTATTACAATTTTGAGATATTATGATTTAAAAGAGTAGAAAAAATTAGTAAAAGAAATATGTCAACATGTTGCCATGGAAACAATAAAAAAAGGCGCCAAACACAAATTTTAAATCCCTAAGGCTCTGAAAGTAATGAATATAAATGAATTCTGTTTTCACTTTAAGGGAACAATTGTAATATCTAAAAATTACACATGATTTTAGAATATATTAAATATTACATTTTTATGAATTTTGGTAAACACACCCTCCAAAAACAGCTTTTTTACGAATTATGAGGAATTTTTACCAAAATATACAAAAATTAAATATTTAATATATCCTAAAAATCATGTGTAATATTTTAGATATTACAATTGACCTTAGAGTGAAAAAGAATTCATTTACATTCGTTAGATTAAGAGCCTTAGGGATTTGAAATTTTGTTTTTGCTGACCATTTTGTATTGTTTCCATGGCAACGCTTTTGACTTTTTTTTTTTTCTACTATTCTAAGTCATAATCTTTCAAAATGGTTATACAAATTTTACATTAATGTGAAAACAATGAAAATAGCTTCATGATCCCCACACTACAGCATTAATTGGTAGAGAGTTGTTTCTTGCCTCTTCGTCAAACTTGAGCAGTATTGGTGGGTCAGGTCTATTTAGAATTTCTTTAAAATGTTCTGCCCATCTTTTCTTCTGCTCGGTATCTGATGTTAGTACTTTACCATCTTTACTCTTGATTGGGCTACCCTTTGAAATAAAAGTTCCAGTAAGTTGTTTTAGTGTAGTGTATAGCATATTACTGTTTCCAATCTTAGCTGCCTTTTCCTCTTCTTCAGCCAGTTGATTGACATATGCTCTTTTATCTCTTCTAGCTGCTCTTTTCACTCCCTTGTCTTTGATTGCATGAAAGAAGTTGGACGAATACTAGCCTTGACACTCCAGAAGGTAGCCAATATGAAGAAACTATGGCATGACAAAGCATAGAAACAAAAGTAAGACTTCTGAGAACATGCATATTCCCTGTGGCAACATATGGATACGAATCATGGACCATAATACAAACATTAAAGAACAAAATTGAAGCTTTTGAAACAAGGTGTTACAAAAAACGGTTTGTAGAGCATCCTGGACAGAGAAGAGAAAAAAACAAGACATCATACAAGACCTGCACATTGAGGAGCATTGGCTCATAAATAACATCATGTCCTGGAAGATGAAATATGTTAAACGTCACAGTGGTTTGGAGAAAATGATAATGGAAGGCATGGTTCCTGGAGTACGAAACAGGGGATGACCAAGATGAAGATGGCATCAGGACATCAAAGAAACCTTGAACATGACGCTGGAAGAGGCAGGAGAACTTGCAAGAGTCAGAGAGCTTTTCAGGAGGGCTGTGATGAATGCGCGTTCAAGACATACAAGGAGTACATTTTTTTAAAGTCTTACTCTACTTGATAGTTTTGATTTATTACATTTGTATGCATATATATTTACTAGTGAATCGCATTTATTAACATACTTGGTGATATCTTGCATTTGTAGCATTTAGTATATTATCTAACATACTTGGTGATATCTGACATTTTAGTATATTATCTAACATACTTGGTGATATCTCTACTCGATTTTATGTATATTATCTAACATACTTGGTGATATCTGACATTTTAGTATATTATCTAATATACTTGGTGATATCTGAATTTTAGTATATATATCTGATTATAATTGGTGATATCTGACATTTTAGTATATTATCTAATATACTTGGTGATATCTGACACAATATTGTATATTATCTCTCTCTCGCGATTGTTCTTGCGGCCGTTTTTATCATTCTAATGTAATATATAAATAGCCTAACACTAAGAACGGATATACTTTCACAACCTTCAGTACCATTTCAACCAGCATTTACTGGGTTCGTTCTTTGTTAGCCCTTTGCTGTTCCCAGCCAAACCTGCAAGACAGCAGGTTGCTATTTTCTTTTAGGGCAGCGACCCTTAGATGACCTGCCCTCCCGGGTTGAGGAGCGTCATCTGCCCAGATAACCGGTCTTTTTGTGGACAACTTGGTTTGCCACCCGTCCAGTTTTGTGTATGATTTGCTCCGCTAGCCTTTGATTGTCCCCAATCAAATTACAAGGCAGCAGTAGTTCCCTGCAAGTGGAAACGCACACTGGCTTCACCTCTGCTGGGCTTTCCAGTTTTTCTGCACATTCGGGTGGTCCGCACACCCTCTCGCCTGCCGTGTCATGCACTTCTGCCCACTGGTGGGCCACTCGTGCATCGTCCGCGCGCTCGCTCTGCCCTGGTGCCTGCCTCATCATCACCGTCAGTTCTCACCGCGCTCACATCTGCCTGGGCTGTCCGTCCCTTGGGCTTGAATCGTGCACCCATCCCGGAGGAGTTGGCCCTCTTTTCCGATTTGGATGCACCTCTCATCCCTTCATGTGCAGCCTTTCCCATCGGCCGGGAAACTGCTACCTGTGGTACGACCGTTGTCTTCACATTTACCGTACCTCGGGACACGCAGCTCAACTCGGGCACAGGGCTCCAAGTTTCGCCCCATATAGGCCCACTTATATGGTTTCTGCTTTGGGATGCACCTCTCATCCCTTCATGATCGACTTCGTGCTTGCGGACTCTTGTCTCATATGTGCCAATTTTGGTTCTGTAATTTACTCTGGGACAGTTTTCATTCGCTCGCTGTTGTCTCGTACTCTGCTGTTTTCTTTCGTTACTGCAAAACTTGGGCTTTGTTTCTACGGACATCGGCCATGAGATGTGTGTATTTTTTACGTAATTTTGTACCTGCATTTCTTTTCCGTTCTCGCACTATTACCACTACCTGTAGCTCTCCATCGATCCCTGCCCTCTTAGTCAGACCTGAACCACTGTCTGTTTCCAGGATCACCACAAGGTGAGGGCAGGGTCTAGATTAGTTCCAGCTCCACTAATCCTGGCACGGCGTTATCCCAATGCGCCTTTGACCCCGTATATTATCTAACATACTTGGTTATATCTGACACATTATTGAATATTATGTTGTCTATAGAGGTTTCCAATCTCCAGAGTCTCACATGCATCTACTGACGGGTATGTGGGTCTTCACAGCAATGAGAAAACGGACTCACATGCATCTACTGACTTGGGTATGTGGGTCTTCACGGCAATGAGAAAACGGACGTGCTAGCATCAATTGTTGTGGAGTTAAGGATGGATAAGGGTTTGTTCTTCTGTCTCTGACCTACTGTTGATGAGGACACTAAAATATGTTCTTGTCTCTTGGTACTTATGTTGATGAGGACACTAAAATATGTTCTTCTGTCTCTTGGTGACCTACTGTTGGATGAGGACACTAAAATATGTTCTTCTGTCTCTTGGTGACTTACTGTTGGATGAGGACACTAAAATATGTTCTTTGTCTCTTGGTGACCTACTGTTGGATGAGGACACTAAAATATGTTCTTCTGTCTCTTGGTGACCTACTGTTGGATGAGGACACTAAAATATGTTCTTCTGTCTCTTGGTGACCTACTCTTGGATGAGGACACTAAAATATGTTCTTCTGTCTCTTGGTGACCTACTCTTGGATGAGGACACTAAAATATGTTCTTCTGTCTCTTGGTGACTTACTGTTGGATGAGGACACTAAAATATTTTCTTCTGTCTCTTGGTGACTTACTGTTGGATGAGGACACTAAAATATTTTCTTCTGTCTCTTGGTGACCTACTCTTGGATGAGGACACTAAAATATGTTCTTCTGTCTCTTGGTGACTTACTGTTGGATGAGGACACTAAAATATGTTCTTCTGTCTCTTGGTGACTTACTGTTGGATGAGGACACTAAAATATGTTCTTCTGTCTCTTGGTGACCTACTGTTGGATGAGGACACTAAAATATGTTCTTCTGTCTCTTGGTGACTTACTGTTGGATGAGGACACTAAAATATGTTCTTCTGTCTCTTGGTGACCTACTGTTGGATGAGGACACTAAAATATGTTCTTCTGTCTCTTGGTGACTCTACTTGGATGAGGACACTAAAATATGTTCTTCTGTCTCTTGGTGACTTACTGTTGGATGAGGACACTAAAATATGTTCTTCTGTCTCTTGGTGACTTACTGTTGGATGAGGACACTAAAATATGTTCTTCTGTCTCTTGGTGACCTACTGTTGGATGAGGACACTAAAATATGTTCTTCTGTCTCTTGGTGACTTACTGTTGGATGAGGACACTAAAATATGTTCTTCTGTCTCTTGGTGACTTACTGTTGGATGAGGACACTAAAATATGTTCTTCTGTCTCTTGGTGACCTACTGTTGGATGAGGACACTAAAATATGTTCTTCTGTCTCTTGGTGACTTACTGTTGGATGAGGACACTAAAATATGTTCTTCTGTCTCTTGGTGACCTACTGTTGGATGAGGACACTAAAATATGTTCTTCTGTCTCTTGGTGACCTACTGTTGGATGAGGACACTAAAATATGTTCTTCTGTCTCTTGGTGACCTACTGTTGGATGAGGACACTAAAATATGTTCTTCTGTCTCTTGGTGACCTACTCTTGGATGAGGACACTAAAATATGTTCTTCTGTCTCTTGGTGACCTACTCTTGGATGAGGACACTAAAATATGTTCTTCTGTCTCTTGGTGACCTACTGTTGGATGAGGACACTAAAATATGTTCTTCTGTCTCTTGGTGACCTACTGTTGGATGAGGACACTAAAATATGTTCTTTGTCTCTTGGTGACCTACTGTTGGATGAGGACACTAAAATATGTTCTTCTGTCTCTTGGTGACTTACTGTTGGATGAGGACACTAAAATATGTTCTTCTGTCTCTTGGTGACTTACTGTTGGATGAGGACACTAAAATATGTTCTTCTGTCTCTTGGTGACCTACTGTTGGATGAGGACACTAAAATATGTTCTTCTGTCTCTTGGTGCTCATAAACCTAATATCTTTGCTGATAGTGAGGACACTAAAATATGTTCTTCTGTCTCTTGGTGACTTACTGTTGGATGAGGACACTAAAATATGTTCTTCTGTCTCTTGGTGACTTACTGTTGGATGAGGACACTAAAATATGTTCTTCTGTCTCTTGGTGACCTACTCTTGGATGAGGACACTAAAATATGTTCTTCTGTCTCTTGGTGACTTACTGTTGGATGAGGACACTAAAATATGTTCTTCTGTCTCTTGGTGACCTACTCTTGGATGAGGACACTAAAATATGTTCTTCTGTCTCTTGGTGACTTACTGTTGGATGAGGACACTAAAATATATTCTTCTGTCTCTTGGTGACTTACTGTTGGATGAGGACACTAAAATATGTTCTTCTGTCTCTTGGTGACCTACTGTTGGATGAGGACACTAAAATATATTCTTCTGTCTCTTGGTGACCTACTCTTGGATGAGGACACTAAAATATGTTCTTCTGTCTCTTGGTGACCTACTGTTGGATGAGGACACTAAAATATATTCTTCTGTCTCTTGGTGACTTACTGTTGGATGAGGACACTAAAATATGTTCTTAAGTCTCTTGGTGACCTACTCTTGGATGAGGACACTAAAATATGTTCTTCTGTCTCTTGGTGACTTACTGTTGGATGAGGACACTAAAATATGTTCTTCTGTCTCTTGGTGACCTACTCTTGGATGAGGACACTAAAATATGTTCTTCTTGTTCTTGGTGACTACTGTTGGATGAGGACACTAAAATATGTTCTTCTGTCTCTTGGTGACCTACTCTTGGATGAGGACACTAAAATATGTTCTTCTGTCTCTTGGTGACCTTCTCTTGGATGAGGACACTAAAATATGTTCTTATGTCTCTTGGTGACCTACTCTTGGATGAGGACACTAAAATAGACATTGAATCAATAGAGCGATTTAGGGAATTTGGAATTACACATTCTACTATTAGAGCTGGTTGCTTGAGGGCAGGTGAGAGTGTGTTTAACCAGCGAGCTACAGGAACCATCAGTATGCATACACTTTCAAATCTGTTGGGGGAGACTGAGCACCTATGGATCTGCCCAGAGTGTTATGACGGCAATTCAGTAACCAATAACTATTGTATCAGAGTAGAAGATATGACTATTAGTAGAAGAAATGACTATTAGTAGAAGATATGACTATTAGTAGAAGAAATGACTATTAGTAGAAGAAATGACTATTAGTAGAAGATATGACTATTAGTAGAAGATATGACTATTAGTAGAAGATATGACTATTAGTAGAAGATATGATAATAGAGAGAATAGAAAATGGTCACAAATTAACATCAGAATGTGATATGTAGCAAAACACAGTGTTGTTCATGATTAAACACACAACACAGTGTTTGTTCATGATGTAGCACACAACACAGTGTTGTTCATGATATATCACACAACACAATGTTGTTCATGATATACACACAACAAAATGTTGTTCCTGATGTACACACAACAGAAGTGTTTTCTGATATAACACACAACACAATGTTGTTCATGATGTAGCACACAACACAGTGTTGTTCCTGATATAACACACAACACAATGTTGTTCATGATGTAGAACACAACAGAGAGTGTTGTTCATTATGTAGCATAAAACAGAGAGTGTTGTTCACGATGTAACACACAACACAGTGTTGTTCCTGATATAACACACAATTATAGTTCTAATCATCATCAAATACACAGCACAACTGTACTAAGTCTAGTCTCTCTCAATGACCATCTTACCATTGATTTGTTTTTCAGATTCAGTATATCTTCTACCGAGAGCGGGTTGGAATTAGACCGGAACGCATCACTCCATCATTTGTCCGCAAGCCTAAACCTAACATGATACTAGACCACGCTCCACAAGTTTCTGAACTGATCAAGTTGGGCTGCCTGGATGTTGATGAGGTCACTTCATTTGTGAGGGCAATGGAAGATACATTGATGAAGTTAGAGTGTCGCAGAGACAAAACATTGACTTATACAAAAGATGAAGTTCAGGCTGAAGTTTGGGACGAATACTATGCTGTCATTGACAAAGATGGTCGTGTAAACTCACAGAAGGCTAGAGTTCGGATCTTTTTTCTGGCTTTTCTAACTGGAATGCCTGCCTGTGAGCTTGGAATCAGTGACCGCAGAAGAAAGGGAAAAGAGGTTGTGGGAAGACATGATATTATTCCCGTACGGACAGAGGATTGGATTCGGATAGAAGATGCAGAATTTCATCATGTTGTAGATTTAGATACTTACCACAAAACACACAATATCAGGTTCCATCCACTAGATGCTTGCCAGTTTGAACTTGTGCGGTTTAGGGTTCGACCTCGGGCAAATCGTGAACTACCGCTTCAACTTCGAATCACTCAAGTAATGAAAGGTCATCATTTTGAAGTGAGAGTTGACCTTCTAGTGACTGGCTACCATGCCTTTAGTAAAAAATGTGGACAGTTCCCGTGTGAGGATATCGAAGTACGCATCAAAATTCCAGAGGTCTGGATTTATTATTTTCGCTATGAGAAGAGGTTTGGCTACGGTTCTCTTAAAGCCATGGCTCGGAAGCCAGGCAAGATCAAAGGGTTGGAGAGAATTACAATGATGGCTCAAGGTTTACTCACACCTGCTTTGATGGAGGCATCTGTTGGTTCTGCTAAGTATGAACATCTTTATCGCTCTGTGGTCTGGAGGATACCTCGACTGCCTGAACGCAATCATGGTGAGTTTTCCTTTGGGTAGTTTGCTAGTTGACATGTAGGTAGATTGTTAGTTGACATGTAGGTAGATTGTTAGTTGACATGTAGGTAGATTGTTAGTTGAAATGTAGGTAGATTATTAGTTGACATGTAGGTAGATTGCTAGTTGATATGTAGGTAGATTGTTAGTTGACATGTAGGTAGATTGTTAGTTGACATGTAGGTAGATTATTAGTTGACATGTAGGTAGATTGCTAGTTGACATGTAGGTAGATTGCTAGTTGACATGTAGGTAGATTGTTAGTTGACATGTAGGTAGATTGTTAGTTGACATGTATGTAGATTGCTAGTTGACATGTAGGTAGATTGCTAGTTGACATGTAGGTAGATTGTTAGTTGACATGTAGGTAGATTGGTAGTTGACATGTAGGTAGATTGTTAGTTGACATGTAGGTAGATTGTTAGTTGACATGTATGTAGATTGTTAGTTGACATGTAGGTAGATTGTTAGTTGACATGTAGGTAGATTGTTAGTTGACATGTAGGTAGATTGTTAGTTGACATGTAGGTAGATTGTTAGTTGACATGTAGGTAGATTGCTAGTTGACATGTAGGTAGATTGTTAGTTGACATGTAGGTAGATTGCTAGTTGACATGTAGGTAGATTGTTAGTTGACATGTAGGTAGATTGTTAGTTGACATGTAGGTAGATTGTTAGTTGACATGTAGGTAGATTGTGAGTTGACATGTAGGTAGATTGTTAGTTGACATGTAGGTAGATTGCTAGTTGACATGTAGGTAGATTGCTAGTTGACATGTAGGTAGATTGCTAGTTGACATGTAGGTAGATTGCTAGTTGACATGTAGGTAGATTGCTAGTTGACATGTAGGTAGATTGCTAGTTGACATGTAGGTAGATTGCTAGTTGACATGTAGGTAGATTGTTAGTTGACATGTAGGTAGATTGCTAGTTGACATGTAGGTAGATTGCTAGTTGACATGTAGGTAGATTGCTAGTTGACATGTAGGTAGATTGCTAGTTGACATGTAGGTAGATTGTTAGTTGACATGTAGGTAGATTGTTAGTTGACATGTAGGTAGATTGTTAGTTGACATGTAGGTAGATTGCTAGTTGACATGTAGGTAGATTGCTAGTTGACATGTAGGTAGATTGCTAGTTGACATGTAGGTAGTTGCTAGTTGACATGTAGGTAGTTGCTAGTTGACATGTAGGTAGTTTGTAGTTGACATGTAGGTAGATTGGTAGTTGACATGTAGGTAGATTGTTAGTTGACATGTAGGTAGATTGTTAGTTGAAATGTAGGTAGATTGTTAGTTGACATGTAGGTAGATTGCTAGTTGACATGTAGGTAGATTGTTAGTTGACATGTAGGTAGATTATTAGTTGACATGTAGGTAGATTGTTAGTTGACATGTAGGTAGATTGTTAGTTGACATGTAGGTAGATTGTTAGTTGACATGTAGGTAGATTGTTAGTTGACATGTAGGTAGATTGTTAGTTGACATGTAGGTAGATTGTTAGTTGACATGTAGGTAGATTGTTAGTTGACATGTAGGTAGATTGTTAGTTGACATGTAGGTAGATTGTTAGTTGAAATGTAGGTAGATTGTTAGTTGACATGTAGGTAGATTGTTAGTTGACATGTAGGTAGATTGCTAGTTGACATGTAGGTAGATTATTAGTTGACATGTAGGTAGATTGTTAGTTGACATGTAGGTAGATTGCTAGTTGACATGTAGGTAGATTGGTAGTTGACATGTAGGTAGATTGTTAGTTGACATGTAGGTAGATTGTTAGTTGACATGTAGGTAGATTGTTAGTTGACATGTAGGTAGATTGCTAGTTGACATGTAGGTAGATTGTTAGTTGACATGTAGGTAGATTGTTAGTTGACATGTAGGTAGATTGTTAGTTGATATGTAGGTAGATTGTTAGTTGACATGTAGGTAGATTGCTAGTTGACATGTAGGTAGATTGTTAGTTGACATGTAGGTAGATTGGTAGTTGACATGTAGGTAGATTGTTAGTTGACATGTAGGTAGATTGCTAGTTGACATGTAGGTAGATTGTTAGTTGACATGTAGGTAGATTGTTAGTTGACATGTAGGTAGATTGTTAGTTGACATGTAGGTAGATTGCTAGTTGACATGTAGGTAGATTGCTAGTTGACATGTAGGTAGATTGTTAGTTGACATGTAGGTAGATTGTTAGTTGACATGTAGGTAGATTGCTAGTTGATATGTAGGTAGATTGTTAGTTGACATGTAGGTAGATTGTTAGTTGACATGTAGGTAGATTGTTACTTGACATGTAGGTAGATTGTTAGTTGACATGTAAGTAGATTGTTAGTTGATATGTAGGTAGATTGTTAGTTGAAATGTAGGTAGATTGTTAGTTGACATGTAGGTAGATTGTTAGTTGACATGTAGGTAGATTGTTAGTTGACATGTAGGTAGATTGGTAGTTGACATGTAGGTAGATTGCTAGTTGACATGTAGGTAGATTGCTAGTTGACATGTAGGTAGATTGCTAGTTGACATGTAGGTAGATTGCTAGTTGACATGTAGGTAGATTGCTAGTTGACATGTAGGTAGATTGTTAGTTGACATGTAGGTAGATTGGTAGTTGACATGTAGGTAGATTGCTAGTTGACATGTAGGTAGATTGCTAGTTGACATGTAGGTAGATTGTTAGTTGACATGTAGGTAGATTGTTAGTTGACATGTAGGTAGATTGCTAGTTGACATGTAGGTAGATTGCTAGTTGACATGTAGGTAGATTGCTAGTTGACATGTAGGTAGATTGCTAGTTGACATGTAGGTAGATTGCTAGTTGATATGTAGGTAGATTGTTAGTTGACATGTAGGTAGATTGTTAGTTGACATGTAGGTAGATTGTTAGTTTACATGTAGGTAGATTGTTAGTTGACATGTAGGTAGATTGTTAGTTGACATGTAGGTAGATTGTTAGTTGACATGTAGGTTGATTGTTAGTTGACATGTAGGTAGATTGCTAGTTGACATGTAGGTAGATTGTTAGTTGACATGTAGGTAGATTGCTAGTTGACATGTAGGTAGATTGCTACTTGACATGTAGGTAGATTGTTAGTTGACATGTAGGTAGATTGCTAGTTGACATGTAGGTAGATTGTTAGTTGACATGTAGGTAGATTGTTAGTTGACATGTAGGTAGATTGTTAGTTGACATGTAGGTAGATTGCTAGTTGACATGTAGGTAGATTGCTAGTTGACATGTAGGTAGATTGTTAGTTGACATGTAGGTAGATTGTTAGTTGACATGTAGGTAGATTGCTAGTTGACATGTAGGTAGATTGTTAGTTGACATGTAGGTAGATTGGTAGTTGACATGTAGGTAGATTGTTAGTTGACATGTAGGTAGATTGCTAGTTGACATGTAGGTAGATTGTTAGTTGACATGTAGGTAGATTGGTAGTTGACATGTAGGTAGATTGTTAGTTGACATGTAGGTAGATTGTTAGTTGACATGTAGGTAGATTGTTAGTTGACATGTAGGTAGATTGTTAGTTGACATGTAGGTAGATTGCTAGTTGACATGTAGGTAGATTGCTAGTTGACATGTAGGTAGATTGCTAGTTGACATGTAGGTAGATTGCTAGTTGACATGTAGGTAGATTGTTAGTTGACATGTAGGTAGATTGCTAGTTGACATGTAGGTAGATTGTTAGTTGACATGTAGGTAGATTGTTAGTTGACATGTAGGTAGATTGTTAGTTGACATGTAGGTAGATTGCTAGTTGACATGTAGGTAGATTGTTAGTTGACATGTAGGTAGATTGTAGTTGACATGTAGGTAGATGCTAGTTGACATGAGGTGATGTTAGTGACATGTAGGTAGATTGCTAGTTGACATGTAGGTAGATTGTTAGTTGACATGTAGGTAGATTGTTAGTTGACATGTAGGTAGATTGCTAGTTGACATGTAGGTAGATTGCTAGTTGACATGTAGGTAGATTGCTATAGTACGTTCCAAAATTTGTGAGCATCGTTAGAATTTCATAATTGTACAATCATATGATCGTTTCTGATAAAATTTGGTATGTTAGTTCAAGACATCCATAACGTTAATAATAGATTTATTTCACCAATGAAACATATTGTATGAGTATTTGTCCTTTTTTATGATCTATAATATTGTCATGAAACTGAAATGGTAGAATTTGAGGATATTTACTTTCACAAAGTTTCATGATTTTTTTTCAAAATAATTAGCAACAGGTGTACCCATTGTTTTTAATAAGAAAACATTGTTGTTTGACTTCATTTTGGTTCAAATTCAAACCGTTAATGTACACGATGGTCCATGACATAAAAATGTGAAAAATAAGAGAGACTGTACTTTTGGTTGTGCAAATGAACTATAGAGAAGTTAAATGATCAACTACAGGTCTGTTATTGTGACAAGAAATTATGAATTTCAGTTGTAAAATCATTACGATGCAAAAAGTTACAAGCATATTGTACCAACATTTTTGTCGGAAAGCCAAGAGAGGTTATTTGTATCACGACATCAGTGATCCTGTGAGTAGGACGAAGCGTGCTCTCTGACTAAATAGGCAGTCTTTTTCCCGCTGGTTAAAACAGGACTTGCAATCAACAAAAACATAACAAGAAGTAAGAGAGGTGGAGAAAATTAGATGATTTTAATAAAGATGTGATTAGACATAAGATTATTCAAACATTATAGACAAATCAACTAGTTACTCTTCACAAATTGCAAGTACAACTGAAATCAGAATTCGATGTTCGAAAACTACTTTGTGGAGAACTCTGCGAAGCGTTGGATTCACTTTCAGAAAAACTGTAGGTGGAAGAAATATTGTTTGTGAAAAGCCACATTTGATTGCAGCGCAGAGCAAATACTTGAGACAGATTCACGAACAAAGAAATAAAGACTATGATATAGTATATTTGGATGAGACATGGGTAAATGCACGCCACATCTACAACAAAAAATAGTAATCAGTAGATGAAGAAAGGGGAAATTCCTAGCAGTAAGGGAGAACGCATTGTAGTAGTCCATGCTGGTAGCAGAGAGAATGGCTCATCAATGAAGCAAAGTTACTTTTTCAAGCAATTTCTACATATGGTAGGGACTACCATACTGAAATGAATGGAAACATTTTTAGAGATTGGATAGAGAACACTCTATCTGATGAATCTAAGAGGTTAAAAACTGTTAAAGGTTGGATAAATTGCAAGCCATCTCTCTTCCAGTAATCTTCCTCTTCACGAGCACATGGTCTTCACATTTTTTCCAGTATTCAACGTCTATCTTTGAGAGGAATTCACGTAGCAGGACTTCAACATCACACATTTTAAATGTTGTATTCTGGGCATCTACTTGTCCTTTCACCCTAGCCCACACAAGTTCCATTGGATTTAAATGTGAATTGTAAGGTGGGAGTCGAAGAAGTGTAGCGTAGATGAAGGTGAGTGAGAAGTGGCCATGTGCTTGTGAATTGTAAGGTGGGAGTCGTAGAGAAGTGTAGCCATGCGCTTGGATCATTTTGTTGATCTGAAATATTTTTGTCTTCTTCATTTGTCGGACAATCTGCAATTTGATTTCAAATATGTGCTATCAAATGTAACTTTTCCCTTTAACAGCCACATCTTAATTTCAGCATTGGTGTGGTAGGAATTTTGTCTTCCTGTGATACAACATTATGATACGAAGCATTGGTGTGGTAGGAATTTTGTCTTCCTGTGATACAACATTATGATATGAAGCATTGGTGTGGTAGGAATTTTGTCTTCCTGTGATACAACATTATGATATGAAGCATTGGTGTGGTAGGAATTTTGTCTTCCTGTGATACAACATTATGATATGAAGCATTGGTGTGGTAGGAATTTTGTCTTCCTGTGATACAACATTATGATATGAAGCATTGGTGTGGTAGGAATTTTGTCTTCCTGTGATACAACATTATGATATGAAGCATTGGTGTGGTAGGAATTTTGTCTTCCTGTGATACAACATTATGATATGAAGCATTGGTGTGGTAGGAATTTTGTCTTCCTGTGATACAACATTATGATATGAAGCATTGGTGTGGTAGGAATTTTGTCTTCCTGTGATACAACATTATGATATGAAGCATTGGTGTGGTAGGAATTTTGTCTTCCTGTGATACAACATTATGATATGAAGCATTGGTGTGGTAGGAATTTTGTCTTCCTGTGATACAACATTATGATATGAAGCATTGGTGTGGTAGGAATTTTGTCTTCCTGTGATACAACATTATGATATGAAGCATTGGTGTGGTAGGAATTTTGTCTTCCTGTGATACAACATTATGATATGAAGCATTGGTGTGGTAGGAATTTTGTCTTCCTGTGATACAACATTATGATATGAAGCATTGGTGTGGTAGGAATTTTGTCTTCCTGTGATACAACATTATGATATGAAGCATTGGTGTGGTAGGAATTTTGTCTTCCTGTGATACAACATTATGATATGAAGCATTGGTGTGGTAGGAATTTTGTCTTCCTGTGATACAACATTATGATATGAAGCATTGGTGTGGTAGGAATTTTGTCTTCTGTGATACAACATTATGATATGAAGCATTGTATAGTAGAATTTTGTCTTGCTGTGATACAACATTTGATATGAAGATTGTCCATTACCAGACACGACAATCGATCTAGAGTGGGTAGATAGATAGTTTAGAGATTGAGTGGGTAGATAGTTTAGAGATTGAGTGGGTAGATAGATAGTTTAGAGATTGAGTGGTGATAGATAGTTTAGAGATTGAGTGGGTAGATAGATAGTTTAGAGATTGAGTGGGTAGATAGATAGTTTAGAGATTGAGTGGGTAGATAGTTTAGAGATTGAGTGGGTAGATAGTTTAGAGATTGAGTGGGTAGATAGATAGTTTAGAGATTGAGTGGGTAGATAGATAGTTTAGAGATTGAGTGGGTAGATAGATAGTTTAGAGATTGAGTGGGTAGATAGATAGTTTAGAGATTGAGTGGGTAGATAGATAGTTTAGAGATTGAGTGGGTAGATAGTTTAGAGATTGAGTGGGTAGATAGTTTAGAGATTGAGTGCGTAGATAGATAGTTTAGAGATTGAGTGGGTAGATAGATAGTTTAGAGATTGAGTGGGTAGATAGATAGTTTAGAGATTGAGTGGATAGATAGATAGTTTAGAGATTGAGGGGGTAAATAGATAGTTTAGAGATTGATTGGATAGGTAGGTGAAAAGGATGGTGAAAATGTGTAGATGATGAGAGCAGCAGAATAAGATAGTCATCAGGAGAGTTAACGGTTGCAGACAACACTGGAGTTAGATCATATTATTGTGCATAAGTAGTCTAAACATAGACATTACTAGACAGAGATGAGACATGGACCAGATATAGACTATGAGTTAGACATATACCAGACAGATCTGACATATCTAAAATATATTTGGCAGGACATGACCTAATATTGACCAGAATTGGGAATGTTGTGTGCTAGAGACATCGACCATGTAAAGACCAGACATTGAATAGACAAAGATGGATAGAGACCAGACATTGACTAGACAAAGACTGATATAGACCAGACATTGACTAGACAAAGACTGATAGACACCAGACATTGACTAGACAAAGGCTGATAGAGACCAGACATTGACTGGACACAGACTGATAGAGACCAGACATTAACTAGACAAAGATTGATAGAGACCAGACATTGACTAGACACAGACTGATAGACACCAGACATTGACTAGACACAAACTGATAGAGACCAGACATTGACTAGACACAAACTGATAGAGACCAGACATAAACTAAATATAGACCAATAATTCAGTCAAGATGCCATGTGGTATAACTGGAGAATTCAGTGTTAGGTAGGTTTGTATTTGTCTGTTACCAACATCACACAATGGGGGATGTGTTCAACATCAAGACAAATATATGTCCTTGTTTCATCTTTACAGATGGTCAATTGACAAGTGCTTTACTGTGACAACCTCTGAGTTTGTATTTGACTCTCTTGTCTTTACAGATGGTCAATTGACAAGTGCTTTACTGTGACAACCTTCGAGTTTGTATTTGACTCTCTTGTCTTTACAGATGGTCAATTGACAAGTGCTTTACTGTGACAACCTCTGAGTTTGTATTTGACTCTCTTGTCTTTACAGATGGTCAATTGACAAGTGTTTTACTGTGACAACCTCTGAGTTTGTATTTGACTCTCTTGTCTTTACAGATGGTCAATTGCAGTGACTGTTGCTTTCTGTGTTGTGTCCCAGTCGAAATCAAGGAGAAAGTGTCCTCTCCATTTATGCCTAGTCTGGTCAGCTGATATGGAGAATGTGCCTTGTCCAGTTTGCACAAACCCTCTCTCTACCCTACTCTTTCATCCAAAGGAAAAATAAAGTCTTTGAAATCAAGCCAGAAGATGGAATGGAATACACACATAACCATCAACTTCCTTAGGGTCCCTCCCTCCCTTCGGATTTGTGGTCAAGATTGACTCCTCTAGCCTTCTGCATAACCATGCTGACCCACAAGGCTGTGGGGATTTCCTCTCAGGGTTTTCCCTGGCCTTTAGCTCTCCGAGTCCCCAACCCTGTGTAAGAGAGATATCTAAACACATGGTTATTCACCAAAGTGCAATGATGATGGTTCTATCAATCAGTCAATCAATCAATCAATATGATACTAAGTCATTGAGTTATTTAGTATTTGATTTGTTGTTTTGTCAGTTATATCATG
Organism: Arion vulgaris; assembly: GCA_020796225.1. NCBI lineage: Eukaryota > Metazoa > Mollusca > Gastropoda > Stylommatophora > Arionidae > Arion > Arion vulgaris. The sequence goes on from CM036754.1 coordinate 47,116,362, forward strand.
TCGGTGCTGTCATGTCGGTACTGTCATGCCATGATGTTATGTCAGTGTTGTCATGTTGGTGCTGTCATGTTATGCTGTCATGTTGGTGCTGTCAGTGCTGTCATGTCATGATGTTATGTGTTGTCATGTTATGCTGTCATGTTGGTGCTGTCTTCTTCTTCTTTGCGTCGTTCTTTACGACCAATTTTAATCACTCTTTGTGATATGTTTGATCTTTGCCAAGAACGTATACGTTGCACATTGGTTTGGTAGGCCCCTAAACACATAGACTTCTACACGTTTAGGACATGTGCATCCGATTTCAGCCAAACCTCCTTAGTCACCTCTTACGACATACATGGCAGGTAACAGTGGTTCTATTCTTTACACCCCCAAATTTGGGCCCGGTAACCACTCTGGCGTTGTTGGTGCTGTCATGTCATAATGTTATGTCTGTTGTCATATCAGTACTGTCATGTCAGTACTGTCATGTTGGTGCTGTCATGTTATGCTGTCATGTTGGTGCTGTCATGTTATGCTGTCATGTTGCTTGATTTAATCAGTACCTTCTCTGTACACATTTCAGGAGCATACAAGAACCACCTGTTTGTCCTTCACCTTTCCTTGGGAGAACACGATGAGGTCCCAGACCAGTTAGAGCAATGGGCTAACGTCTCATTCACAATGCCAGCATCTACTGTCTCCAAGGCACAGGTTCGATCTATTAGTGTGGAGAACCCTGACCCGCCGGAGAAGTGGGTCCGATACATCGCCAAGTATCAGTATAAAGTGGACATTGACAATCAAGTGGAAACAGAGTCAGACAGAGAGACAAGTGATTAGATAGCGGAGTCAGACAGAGAGAGACAAGTGATTAGATATCAGAGTCCGACAGAGAGAGACAAGTGATTAGATAGCAGAGTCAGACTGAGAGAGACAAGTGATTAGATAGCAGAGTCGGACAGAGAAAGACAAGTGATTAGATAACAGAGTCAGACAGAGAAAGACAAGTGATTAGATAACAGAGTCAGACAGAGAAAGACAAGTGATTAGATAACAGAGTCAGACAGAGAAAGACAAGTGATTAGATAACAGAGTCAGACAGAGAAAGACAAGTGATTAGATAACAGAGTCAGACAGAGAAAGAAAAAGTGATTAGATAACAGAGTCAGACAGAGAAAGACAAGTGATTAGATAACAGAGTCAGACAGAGAAAGACAAGTGATTAGATAACAGAGTCAGACAGAGAAAGACAAGTGATTAGAGAACAAAGTCAGACAGAGAAAGACAAGTGATTAGATAACAGAGAAAGACAAGTGATTAGATAACAGAGAAAGACAAGTGATTAGATAACAGAGTCAGACAGAGAAAGAGAAGTGATTAGATAGCAGAGTCAGACAGAGAGAGACAAGTGACTAGGCAGAGTCAAACAGAGAGACAAGTGAGTAGTCAGAGTCATGTGACAAGACAGAGTCAGACAGGGAGTCAAACTTAGACTAGTATGGCTGACATCACTGATTATTGTCATTAACTCTTTGTGTCCTAGAACATTTTGGGGGGGGTAATCACGCTCTGTCAGAACACATTTCTAGCAAAATTTTTCAAAATGGGGTGATCTTGGAAATATGCCTATAACTTTAGTTTTATGTAAACTAGATTTATACTGTTGGTATCAAAATATGCAGAATTAAATTCTGAACAATCTGATAATAAATAGTTATATATGTAAATGAGTATTTATTTAGTAAATTATTGTTGTATTTCATGTTCAGAGTAACTACTACGACTTTCAAACTTGAATCAATGCTTAGCCATTGTTGAATTCTCCATCATTGTCGGTGAAATCATAAACATGAAACACTGTGTGTGTTTAATTGAACTTTGGAACAAATCCATGGCTTGTTCGGCACTTTAACGATGTGGAGGACGAAACAACATCTTGTAACTGAACTTTTCACATGAAAGTTCACTTTTTTCACAACAGGAAAAATATATTTGTGAATAAAACTATTTTTTAAAATTTGAAAATAAATTCTGCCATACGGTATACGTATATGAATGAAATGGGAGTTATCTGCCCGTTGAATTCTGTAAACAAAAACAGTGTGGGACATATAGTAGCTGAGCAGTGAAACAAAACGTGCATGGACCCAAATTATACGTTGGCAGCGTGATTTGGCATAATGAGAGAACTGTTTTCTACGCTGGGAGCGTCGACTGGACGCAATGAGTTAAACTAACAAAGAATATTTAGTGACTAAATATCACATTATCAATATCTGTCAGAGAATTTACCTGTTTTGATCTGTCAAACAACTTACTGTACCCAGGTGTGTTACTTCACATCTTGATGTCTTGTGACTCTACCTGAGCTTCTACCAACTGGACAACTATTGAGTAGAAGCAAGGACAGAAAGGATCTACTTAATGCCTGTTTGCTGTTTCTGATTAACTTAATGATTTGTTTATTCATTCCTGGTCTGTTCTAATTATTACTGATTGCCTGTCGTTTCCCCACCATTGCCCTGTCTCTAAGTGTTAATTGGTCCCTGTCTCTAAGTGGTTCATTGGTCTCTGTCTCTAGAGGGTTCATTGCTCTGTCTCAAAGTGGTTCATTGGTCTCTGTCTCTAAGTGGTTCATTGGCTCTGTCTCAAAGTGGTTAATTGGTCTCTGTCTCCTAAGTGGTTCATTGGGTCTCTGTCTCTAAGTGTTCATTGGCTGTCTCTAAGTGGTTCATTGGTCTCTGTCTCTAAGTGGTCTTGGGTCTCTGTCTCTAAGTGGTTAATTGGTCCCTCTGTCTCAAAGTGGTTCATTGGTCTCCTGTCCTAAGTGGTTCATTGGGTCTTGTCTCTAAGTGGTTCATTGGTCTCTGTCTCTAAGTCTCTATGGTTACTCACTGAGTAATGATGTGTTCCTTTTCTTCCAGTGTAAGAAAGAGATTGAGACTACATGGTTACTCACTGAAGTGTATGATGATGTTCCTATCTTCCAGTGTACAAAGAGATTGGACAATGGTTACTCCTGAAGTGCAATGATGATGTTCCTATCTTCCACTGTAAGAAAGAGATTGAAGCTACATGTTACTCACTGAAGTGCATGATGATGTTCCTATCTTCCAGTGTAGAAGAGATTGACACACATGGTTACTCACTGAAGTGCAATGATGATGATCCTATCATCAATCTTATCTTGCACCTTATATTGACACTGTTAACACTCTATGTCATCTGTATTTGATCTGAGCCTACAGGGATTGTACGTTTGCAGTTATTCCTACAAGTAGCCAGTACATCCGATTTCTGCACGCTTTTATTTACTAGTACTTGCCTCAGACCTCTACCTTAGTCACCTTGTAGTTTGCAGTGTTACTATTCTCTACCTTAGTCACCTTGTAGTTTGCAGTGTTACTATTCTCTACCTTAGTCACCTTGTAGTTTGCAGTGTTACTATTCCCTACCTTAGTCACCTTGTAGTTTGCATTGTTACTATTCTCTACCTTAGTCACCTTGTAGTTTGCAGTGTTACTATTCTCTACCTTAGTCACCTTGTAGTTTGCAGTGTTACTATTCTCTACCTTAGTCACCTTGTAGTTTGCAGTGTTACTATTCTCTACCTTAGTCACCTTGTAGTTTGCAGTGTTACTATTCTCTACCTTAGTCACCTTGTAGTTTGCAGTGTTACTATTCTCTACCTTAGTCACCTTGTAGTTTGCATTGTTACTATTCTCTACCTTAGTCACCTTGTAGTTTGCAGTGTTACTATTCTCTACCTTAGTCACCTTGTAGTTTGCAGTGTTACTATTCTTTGCTCCCCTTGCAAGCCCCGACAACACACAGATGGAAATCAATGAATCAATTGACTATGTAACAATATAGCTGAAATATTGTGTAATATACCTGACATATCAAATATGATTATAGCTGATAGATAAGAGATTCATGTTTACAAGTTGAATATATGAACAATGAGTTTATGAACGCATGAGTGCATGGCAGAGACAGAGAATGTTATTAAACATTTTTGTGCACTAGATGAGCTGAATCATAGAGAAGAATGGATGCTTTTGTCAGATGATATGATTGAATACACCAGGGTTGTCGCTACATTTGGACATTGCTGTAGGGAACGGACCATTGGGCAGCCTATGTGCAGGTTATAACACTCGTAGATCAGCACTCCCATCCAGAAGATATGATTATTTACACTGATCGCTCTGTCAGATGAGGATGCAGGTTAGTGTAGACTTATTCAGCAGAAAGAAACAGGAACACAGATAATTAGGATTGTTGCGTCGTCAAAACAACAACATCGAGTATGACTATGGAGCTCATCGCTGCCTCTAGGGTTCTCTTGTGAGTGGCTGAACAACGACATTGAGTATGACTATGGAGGTCACATCTGCCTGAAGTGCTCTCTCGTGGATGGCTGAACAACAGGCCACACATGCGATTATCATATCAGACTCCATGAATATGCTTCAAGGGATTGAATCTGGAAGTCTGCATGCGGAATGGGTGGACAGCATTTGGCAGTCACATCTCAAAACTCTTGACTTGGCTGTGCATGCTGGAGTGCAAGGCAGCAAACATGCTGACTTTCTTGCAAATAATACCCCAACCCAAGCTAGCAGAAATATGGACAGAGCTGATGTCAGTATGCACTTATTTATGTGATATAGATGAGTCTCAGATACTGAACCGATTGCAGGAATTAGGAGTTTAGTTTGTACATGCCAGACTTTGTCATCTTCATGGTAGAGAGAGAAGATAAACTAATCAACTTCTCATGGTTACGGGGAGCAGGTGGACTTTGGGATGGCTGCTGCAGTGGAGGACGGAGCATGCATGGGAATGCCTAATGTGCTTTGATGTTGACATAACATGAACATTGACAGTTATTTTTAAAGTTATCAGAAGAAGTGGCTGAACACAAACTCTCTGTTAGAGGACATGCTCGCTGGACTTGATAAATTTAACATTACCATACCATATAATGTCTCAGGAATGTTCAGTGTAAGAAACCTCACAGTACTAGGATATTAAAGTTGTAGGAATGGTGACCACTTCTCTTGCTCGCAAACATGTCCCATCCATTACTCATAAATCCTTACCAGCTGGGTCAACTGGAGCATGCCTGGGAAGTGAACTCTGTAGTAAATGATTAATCAAACAGTGTAATCACCGAGGCTAAAAAGAGAAAATTGCAACAGAATTTTCACAGAAGAACAGAGAAGTTAAATCAGGAGCTGCCTGAGTGGTTACCAGGGCCCAAATTGGGTTGTAAAGAATAGAACTACTGTTACCTGCCACTCATGGCTTAAGAGGCGACTAAGGAGGTTGGGAGTGAGGCTAGCTACCCCACACCGTAAAAACACTAGATAGCTACAGAACGGAGAGTGAACCAAGTAAACGCTGGCTGAAACCGGACACATCGCGAAGGATAAGCACCAGAGCTCCAAATGGCGCTGAAGATGTGAGGTAAACACGCCAATGCTAAAGCTGCATGAATCAGATTTCCACATGAATAGAATTTATAGGGAAATCTAGTACATCAGTCTGGGCGGTGATCGTGAGAGAGAGAGAGAAAGAAATCAGGAGCAAAAGCGGATAAACTGTTGTATGTTGAAAAGCTTGCAGCCGAGGCGGAAGAGGCAGCCAGTAAACATGATATTTAATCTCTGTATACCATTACCAAAAAGTTGAGAGGAAATATGGTGGCAAATCAAGATCTTCCCTTAAAGGCAGGGAATGGAAAAATGATCTCTGGAGAGGAGAAAATCAAAAGATGGAAAGATCATTTTCAACAGTTATTAAATCGTCCAAGTCCAGCCATGCTTGCTAATATTATGGAGGCAGGGGAGGATTTGGACATAGACACACAACCTATCTTGGAAGCAGAGGTAAAAGAGGCCATTAGGGCACAGAAGAAAAAGAAAGTACCAGGCAAAGATGGAGTATGCGCACAAATGCTTATGGTGGAAGAAGCAGAAACACCAAGACTCCTGTGCAACATTCTAAATGATATTTGGAATAAAGAAATAATTCCAGAAGAATGGAGAATATGCTCTATTATCAAGCTACCAAAGAAAGGGGACTTTGGAAATTGCAACAACTGGAGATGAATAACTCTGTTATCATTAACAAGTCAAATATTTAGTAGAGAGATACTTCAAAGAATGAAAGTAGCACTGGACAACAAAATTAGGATAGAGCATGCAAGTTTCAGGAAAGTAGCACTGACAACAAAATTAGGATAGAGCATGCAAGTTTCAGGAAAGTAGCACTGGACAACAAAATTAGGATAGAGCATGCAAGTTTCAGGAAAGTAGCACTGGACAACAAAATTAGGATAGAATAAGCAGGTTTCAGGAAAGTAGCACTAGACAACAAAATTAGGATAGAGCATGCAAGTTTCAGGAAAGTAGCACTGGACAACAAAATTAGGATAGAGCATGCAAGTTTCAGGAAAGTAGCACTGGACAACAAAATTAGGATAGAACAAGCAAGTTTCAGGAAAGTAGCACTGGACAACTAAATTAGATAGAACAAGCAAGTTTCAGGAAAGTAGCACTGACAACAAATTAGGATAGAACAAGCAAGTTTCAGGAAAGTAGCACTGGACAACAAAATTAGCATAGAACAAGCAGGTTTCAGGAAAGTAGCACTAGACAACAAAATTAGATAGACAGCAAGTTTCAGGAAAGTAGCACTAGACAACAAAATTAGGATAGAACAAGCAAGTTTCAGGAAAGTAGCACTGACAACAAAATTAGGATAGAGCATGCAAGTTTCAGGAAAGTAGCACTAGACAACAAAATTAGCATAGAACAAGCAAGTTTCAGGAAAGTAGCACTAGACAACAAAATTAGGATAGAACAAGCAAGTTTCAGGAAAGTAGCACTAGACAACAAAATTAGCATAGAACAAGCAGGTTTCAGGAAAGTAGCACTGGACAACAAAATTAGGATAGAACAAGCAAGTTTCAGGAAAGGAAGATCATGCATAGACCACATTTTTGCATTGCGACAAATAGTAGAACAAAGCAATGAATAGAATAGTTCCATCTACATGGGTTTTTGTTGACTTTGAAAAAGCATTTGATAGCCTGCACAGTGAATCACTATGAAAGATACTCTGTCATTATGGAATACCAATAAAGATGGTCAGTGTAATTAAAGCATTATATACAGACTTTTAGTGTCAAGTAGTATGCAATGGCCAGCTGACAGAATGTTTCGAGGTCAATACAGGAGTTAGACAGGGATATATTCTTTCACCATTTCTGTTTAACCTTGCCATGGACTGGTTGATGAGAGAAACCATAAAGGATAACAACAGAGGCATTCGATGGACACTTACATCAGTTCTGGAAGATTTGGATTATGCTAACGATATTGGTCTTTTGGCCAGCAAATACGAGGATGCTCAAAGGAAATTAGATATACTTTCCAGAACAGCTCAAACAATAGGACTTAAATTAAATATAGCGAAAACGAAGGTAATGAGAAATAATCATAAATTTGAGAATCCAATTGTATTACAAAATGAAGTCATAGAGGAAGTCCAGGATTTTGTATATCTAGGAAGTACAGTATCGCAAGATGGAGATTTTGTATACCTGGGAAGTACAGTATCGCAAGATGGAGATTCAGAAAAGGATATCATCGAAACAATCAAGAAGGCAAGGCAAACTTTTGCAATGCTCAACAAAATTTGGAAAACAAAAGGACTAAATCTTAGGACAAAACAAAATATATGGAAGTAATGTACTGGGAGTGCTATTATACAGTAGTGAATGCTGGAAAATGACCCAACACATAATATACAAGTTGGAGACATTTCAGAATAAATGTTTAAGAAGAATCCTACAGATTTTCTGGTCAAATACCATAACAAATGAGGAGCTTTAGAAACGAACAGACTGTGCATCCTTGGAGACCATCATTAAGAGATGAAGATGGAGGTGGTTTGGACATGTATGTGGTATGCCAGTAGAGGCATTGGCTAGGACAGCTCTCAGATGGACAGCGGATGGAAAGAGAAGACCTGGAAGTCCAAAGGAGACATGGAGAAGAACTGAGTAGAGAGAGAGTTGAAGGAGTGTGACCTGATGTGGGAGACTGTTGGTAGAAAGGCAGCAGAACGGCAACAGTGGAAGTCTCTTGTGGAAGCCTTATGTGTCAATCGGGACACGAAGAGGATAAAGACATAGATTGTAATCACTAGCTTACCAATTGGGTCAACTGGAGCATGCCTGGGAAGTGAACTCTGTAGTTGTCTGTAGTAAATGATTAATCAAACAGTGTATTCACTAGCTTGCCAACATGCTTCATCATTAGTAAGGTTTTTATGTAGATATTAATCAGATATTGTACATGACCATAGCTCTATCAACTTGACCTATTCTCTGCCAACTTGACCATATCTCTGCCAACTTGACCATATTTCTGCCAACTTGGCCATATCATATCAATCGACCATAGCTCTGCCAACTTGACCATAGCTCTGCCAACTTGACCATAGCTCTGCCAACTTGACCATATCTCTGCCAACTTGACCATATTTCTGCCAACTTGACCATAGCTCTGCCAACTTGGCCATATCACTATCAACTTGACCATAGCTCTGCCAACTTGACCATAGCTCTGCCAACTTGACCATATCTCTGCCAACTTGACCATATCTCTGCCAACTTGACCATATTTCTGCCAACTTGACCATAGCTCTGCCAACTTGACCATATCTCTGCCAACTTGACCATATCTCTATCAACTTGACCATATCTCTATCAACTTGACCATATCTCTGCCAACTTGACCATATCTCTATCAACTTGACCATATCTCTGCCAACTTGACCATAGCTCTGCCAACTTGACCATATCTCTATCAACTTGACCATATTTCTGCCAACTTGGCCATATCACTATCAACCAACTTGACCATATATCTATCAACTTGACCATAATTCTTTATTCTGTTATTGTTGACCCATAATAAACTGTGAATTATTCTATGTAAGACCTCCATATATGAAACATATGTCCTAGCTGTGAATGGTTCCATGTAGGACCTCCATATATGAAACATATGTCCTAGCTGTGAATGGTTCTATGTAGGACCTCCATATATGAAACATATGTCCTAGCTGTGAATGGTTCTATGTAGGACCTCCATATATGAAACATATGTCCTAGCTGTGAATGGTTCTATGTAGGACCTCCATATATGAAACATATGTCCTAGCTGTGAATGGTTCTATGTAAGACCTCCATATATGAAACATATGTCCTAGCTGTGAATGGTTCTATGTAGGACCTCCATATATGAAACATATGTCCTAGCTGTGAATGGTTCTATGTAGGACCTCCATATATGAAACATATGTCCTAGCTGTGAATGGTTCTATGTAAGACCTCCATATATGAAACATATGTCCTAGCTGTGAATTATTCTAGATATGACCTCCTTATATAAATGTATTTGCATATGTCTTAGCTGTGAATTATTCTAATAGGACCTCCTTATATAAACATATTTGCATATGCCCTAGCTGTGAATGTTTCTACAAAGGACCTAGCTGTGAATTTGGGATCTCCATATATAAAAGTTTATGTCCTAACTGTGAATGGTTCTATGTAGGACCTACATATTTGTATATGTCCTATCTGTGAATGGTTCTATGTAGGACCTACATATTTGTATATGTCCTATCTGTGAATGGTTCTATGTAGGACCTACATATTTGTATATGTCCTATCTGTGAATGGTTCTATGTAGGACCTACATATTTGTATATGTCCTATCTGTGAATGGTTCTATGTAGGACCTACATATTTGTATCTGTCCTATCTGTGAATTGTTCTATGTAGGACCTACATATTTGTATATGTCCTATCTGTGAATGGTTCTATGTAGGACCTACATATTTGTATATGTCCTATCTGTGAATGGTTCTATGTAGGACCTACATATTTGTATATGTCCTATCTGTGAATGGTTCTATGTAGGACCTACATATTTGTATATGTCCTATCTGTGAATGGTTCTATGTAGGACCTACATATTTGTATATGTCCTATCTGTGAATGGTTCTATGTAGGACCTACATATATGAATGAATGTGTTATTTCGTATAAATCAACTAGTTATCACTATCTAGCTGCTGTAGAATGTGTATTTGTTCTGCTCCCACACCCGCCGCCCAACCCCACCACTGACTTGATTTTATGTCAATGACTAATTAGTGTTGTGAGTTTAGCAAAATCAATTTGACTGCCACATTTTCTCAACATGTATGTAACCTAGGTAACCACTGTTTATTCTGTGTGTGTGTGTGTGTGTGTATAGTACATGTCTACCCTGTGCTATTTATAATGTGATTCTGATGTAGATATTTGTAGTCGATATTTCTAGAGTAGTATATGTTTTTGGGGAGTTTTTTTATATCATTACCACAATTTGTGGGAGTGAGTATGTGTTTATATTTTTGTGTGGGGTGTATGTGCAATTTTTACTTTATGTGTGGGAACAAATATGTGAATTTTATATCTAGTGTGTGTATGCATTTTAATATGTGGTGGTGTAGTGTGTACACTTTATACATTGTGTGTACACTATTTATACTTTGTGTGTGAGAAAGAGTGTGTGTGAGAGTTTGTGTGTGTTGTAACGAGTGTGTGTGCACTTCATACTTTGTGTGACTTTTGTATATGTTATACTGTGAGAGAGAGAGAGTGTGTGTGTGTGTGTGTGCTCTTTACGTGTGTGTGTGTGTGTGTGTACATTTTATTGTGTGTATGTGGTAGGAAGTGCACTTCATATAGTATTGTGTAAGTGTGGATGTATTATATAGTTTATCTAGTAGCTGTGAATTTCCATCATTTTTCTCACATCTGGTTTCTAGATATAGGTATTCAAGATAAAAGCAGCCCGTCAAAGGAGCCAATCTGGCATATGTTTATGAAAATGAGAAGGTTCATTATGACATAGTATAGGTCAAGGAAGCGAGTCCTTCTGTGAAGGTGTGTTATTATGGTGCATGAAGGGGAGATGAACAGATGTGACGAAGGATGAGTTAGTCAGAACCGGTTTGAATTGTAAATAGACAAAACACAATGTGTACCTGACAACTTTTGATTTAACAATGGTGCTACTTTTATCTTGAACACCCTACATATCTAGGTGCCATCTTCATGAATGAACTATCTGTACTGCAAGCTGTTGGTGTGGGGGTGAGGGTATGTGTGTGTGTGTGAAGTGATCTTAACAAGGGAACTGTAAGCAAATTACACTTGAATGGCTACCATCAGATTGTGGTCTACAAGGAAATGAAAGGGCAGACAAACTTGTCAAGAACGGGAGGAGAATGTGACCAGCGAGATAAAGAAATCACATACTTGGAGAGAAATGCTAGCTGTTATGTAAGAACAAAATTTGGAGAGAAATGCTGGCTGTAATGTAAGAACAGAATTTGGAGAGAAATGCTTGTTGTTATGTAAGAACAGGATTTGGAGAGAAATGCTGGCTGTAATGAAAGAACAAAATTTGGAGAGAAATGCTGGCTGTAATGTAAGAACAGAATTTGGAGAGAAATGCTTGTTGTTATGTAAGAACAGAATTTGGAGAGAAATGCTAGCTGTTATGTAAGAACAAAATTTGGAGAGAAATGCTAGCTGTTATGTAAGAACAAAATTTGGAGAGAAATGCTAACTGTTATGTAAGAACAAAATTTGGAGAGAAATGCTAGCTGTTATGTAAGAACAAAATTTGGAGAGAAATGCTGGCTGTAATGAAAGAACAAAATTTGAGAGAAATGCTGGCTGTTATGTAAGAACAAATTTACGAGCATGATGAGATGATTACTAATTGACCAATTTAGATCAGTCAATATTCTTCACTTGGGGACAGGGCGTAACAGATTAAAAACACATGCTTCATCCGCTTGCTTCGTGGGATCTTGTGGTACATGTCAACAAACAGATCAGTCTAGAGAACTGTCCCAGGTACAGATTGTGTTCTAGAGAACTGTCCCAGGTACAGATTGTGTTCTAGAGAACTGTCCCAGGTACAGATCGTGTTCTAGAGAACTGTCCCAGGTACAGATCGTGTTCTAGAGAACTGTCCCAGGTACAGATCGTGTTCTAGAGAACTGTCCCAGGTACAGATCATGTTCTAGAGAACTGTCCCAGGTACAGACCGTGTTCTAGAGAACTGTCCCAGGTACAGATCGTGTTCTAGAGAACTGTCCCAGGTACAGATCGTGTTCTAGAGAACTGTCCCAGGTACAGATCGTGTTCTAGAGAACTGTCCCAGGTACAGATCGTGTTCTAGAGAACTGTCCCAGGTACAGGCAGTAAAGAAAGGAATGATGGCCCAACAATACAACAACAACTGTTTACAACAACTATACACAACAACAACTGTTTACAACAACTATACACAACAACAACTGTTTACAATGACAACAACTGTATACAACAACAACTGTTTACAACAACTGTATACAATGACAACAACTGTATACAACAACTGTATACAACAACTGTCTACAACTGATACAACATCAGCAACTGTACACAACAACAACTATATGAAAATAAAGATGATGTTGCAACAACACCAGCAGATTATCACCCAGGAAAGCATGTCCTAGCTGTGTCAACATTTTCTTGGTTATAAAATGGAAGTTAGTTAATTGTATAAGGTAATGTACAGAAACCTACAGATCTGGGCTGGTCAGATCTGGAGGAAACCGTGAAGAGGCTGCGATCAGTTATATGGGGACTATCATCATAGTACTCCAGACACATCCATAGCTGCTCCGATCGCTGCCTCAACAAATCCAGCAGCGTCCAGCGGTCCAACACACCACTTCAATGTTGATTAACCAATCTCTTTGCATATTTGGTATGCCGTTCTTTTCGAGCTGCATCAATATTGAACCCTCAATCTGGTCAGTGAGTGGGATTCACAACCCTGAAACTCCTCTGTTCTGAAAGACACTCTCAATGCGCCAAGAATGTCACTTTGGTCCATGGCAACTCCCACTGACATCGTAGCCATACTAGCCAATCTATCAGCTCGTTCATTACCTCTGACTCTTGCGTGCCCAGGGACAAAAATGAAGATGATTTCTCTGATCCTTGTCTGTACCAGTACCTCCATCCAGTAATACTGAGAGGTTACAATAATACTGAGTAAATAGTGAGTAGAGGTGATAGATAGGAAAGAGAGAATAAGATAAAGTAGAAAGGAAATAAGAAGGACAAATGGGAATAGACACTATGTGTGCTGATGTCATACATTGATTCATTTGGGTGTGTTCATGCCGCCAGACACTACGTGTGTTGAAGTCATACATTGATCCCTTTGGGTACGTTCATGCCGCCAGACACTACGTGTGTTGAAGTCATACATTGATCCCTTTGGGTGCGTTCATGCCGCCAGACACTACGTGTGTTGAAGTCATACATTGATCCCTTTGGGTGCGTTCATGCCGCCAAGTCAGTCAATTGTATGACTGTTAACTTATTATAATCAGTTATATGAGGACTATCATCATAGCACTCGGACATGTCCATAGGTGCTCCGATCTCCGCCTCAGCAAATCCAGCAGCGTCCAGCTACCCAACACGCCAGTTCGATGTTGATTAATCAATCTCTTTGCATATTTAGTATGTCGTTCTTTTCGGCTGCACCAATATTGACACCCATCTCTTTCAATCGGGTCAGCGAGTGGGATTCACAGCCCTGAAACTCCTCTGTTCGGAAAGACTCTCTCAATGCGTGAAGAATGTAACTTCGATACATGGCAGCTCCTCTGATATTGTAGCCAAGCCAGCCAATCTATCAGCTCGTTCATTACCCCTAACTCCGCATTCGCAGGACAAAATGAAGGTGATTTCTCTGATCATTGTCTGTACCAGTACCTCCACCCAGTTTCGTCTCACCATACCTGATTCGACTTTACGAATCATGCTCATGGAGTCACTGAGTATGAAAACACGAGAGTAATTGTGAGATGCCAACCAGTTCACCGCCTCCGTAATCGCCCGAACCTCCATTGTCAAGCTACTTGTGGTTGTGCGTAGGCCCCACTGGCCTCTCTTATTATTTTTCCTCCTATTATAATATTCCAAGTCAGTCAGCTGTATGACTGATAATTGTTATAGTATTGAAGTCAATTGTTTGACTGATGACTATGTTATAGTATTGAAGTCAGCTTTATGACTGATGATTGTTATAGTATTGAAGTCAATTGTTTGACTGATGACTGTGTTTTAGTATTGAAGTCAATTGTATGACTGATCTGTGTTATAGTATTGAAGTCAACTGTGTGGCTGATAATTATTATAGTATTGAAGACAATTGTATGACTGATGACTGTGTTTTAGTATTGAAGTCAATTTGATGAATGTAATAGTATTGAAGTCAAATGTATGACTGATGACTGCGGTATACTATTGAAGTCAATTTGATGGCTGTAATAGTAATGAAGTCAACTGTATGACTGATAACTGTGTTATAATATTCCAGTCAGTCATACAAATAATTCTCTTATTCCAGTAAAGACAGTTATATATAACTGATAACTTGTTGTGATATACTAATACTTCTTCTACTGTATCAATGTTCATTACATCACTAAATAAGCTTGACTCTTTTCTATATATACATTTTTCTGCCGTTGTAGTAGCATGTACCATACTAGATGCCACCATTGTTGTTGTTGTTGTTGTTTGATGGTGATGTTGATGGTGGATTGTGTTTTTCTCAAGTCACTATATTCTAGAAGATGTCAGAGAAGTAGCAGACTAGACAGTCATTTCATTGGACTGATTTTTTAGGAATTCATATTTATGGAAATAAAACCAGTTTTAGAATGGTATCAAAATAATGCTTTTTGTTGAATCTGATTTTTCATAGTTTGTGTTTGTCATAATTTGTTTTTGTCATATTTTATAGTTTGTATTTTTCGTGTTGCACAGTTTTTCCACAATCAGATTACAACGAATGCAAACACAGGACAATTAACAAAGTCATCAGCATAAAGAAAGAAATTTGGCACGAAACCTTTGAATTCCATTGAGAAACAAAAGAATGAAGTGGTTTGGCCACTTAATAAGAATGCATTCAAACTCCAGAGTATACAAAGTCTTCTACAACAGAACATCAGGAAGAAGGGTAGATGAAAACCATGAAAAAGATGGTTAGATGGCATAGCAGAATCATATCAAAGAGCAAAAATAACAATCACCCAAGCCACCAGAACAGTGCAAGATAAAAACAGAAAACCACAACACTGGGCAACAACCTGGTAGCAGAGTGACGACACTGGGCAACAACCTGGTAGCAGTGTGACGAAGAAAGAAGAAGAATGAACAAAATATGAACAGTTTAGAACAAGCTGCCATTCTGCACCTCAGAACAGGACACAATTGACTCAGCATCCACTTCTTCCTCCATTGTACCTCAGTGAAAAGTTAGAGGGAGATGTAATGATGTGTGCATCTTGTTACCACTTCTGCCAACATTTGCACAATATTTAAAGTTTAGATCAGAGCAATCATACAATGAAGATCTTCTTTTCTCGCTTCTTACGACCAATTTTAATCACCGTGATATGTTTGATCTTTGTCAAGAACGTGATATGTTGCACATTGCTTTTTGAGGCCTCAAACGCATAGACTTACACGTTTAGGACATGTGCATCCGATTTCAGCCAAACCTCCTTAGTCGCCTCTTTACGACATTTTGGCAGGTAACAGTGGTTCTATTCTTTACACCCTAATTTGGGTCCCACCACTACACGTGATAACAGTGTTCTACTTTACACCTAATTTACCGAACCACTAGTACGGCAGGTAACAGTGGTTCTATTCTTTACACCCTAATTTGGGTCCCGCAACTACTTCATTTACATGTGTGGGAGGTAACAGTGGTTCTATTCTTTACACCCTACTTGGGATCCTGGGAACCACTTACGACATGTGTGGCAGGTAACAGTGGTTCTATTCTTTACACCCCTAATTTGGGTCCTGCAACCACTTACGACATGTGTGGCAGGTAACAGTGGTTCTATTCTTTACACCCTAATTTGGTCCGGAACACTTCACAGGTGGCGGTAACAGTGGTTCTACTTACACCTATTTCTACGACATTTTGGCAGGTAACAGTGGTTCTATTCTTTACACCCTATTGGGTCCCGGTAACACTACTTACGACATGTGTGGCAGGTAACAGTGGTTCTATTCTTTAACCTTGGCAACACCACATGGCGTAACAGTGGCTATCTTCACCCATTTGGGTCCAACCACTACGACATGTGTGGCAGGTAACAGTGGTTCTATTCTTTACACCCCTAATTTGGGTCCCGCAACCACTTACACATTTTGGCAGGTAACAGTGGTTCTATTTTTACACCCTAATTGATCCTGCAACCACTTACTGACATGTGTGGCAGGTAACAGTGGTTCTATTCTTTACACCCTAATTTGGGTCCCGGTAACACTTACGACATGTGGCAGGTAACAGTGGTTCTATTCTTTACACCCTAATTTGGTCCCGGGAACCACTTACGACATGTGTGGCAGGTAACAGTGGTTCTATTCTTTACACCCCTAATTTGGGTCCCGGTAACCACTTTACGACATGTGTGGCAGGTAACAGTGGTTCTATTCTTTACACCCCTAATTTGGGTCCCGGCAACCACTTACACATGTGTGGCAGGTAACAGTGGTTCTATTCTTTACACCCTAATTTGGGTCCGGAACCACTTACGACATGTGTGGGAGGTAACAGTGGTTCTATTCTTTACACCCCTAATTTGGGTCCCGGTAACCACTACGACATGTGTGGCAGGTAACAGTGGTTCTATTCTTTACACCTCCCTAATCTAGCGGCGTCCGGTAACCACTTACTGACATGTGTGGCAGGTAACAGTGGTTCTATTCTTTACACCCTAATTTGGGTCCCGGTAACCACTTACGACATGTGTGGCAGGTAACAGTGGTTCTATTCTTTACACCCTAATTTGGGTCCTGGTAACCACTTTACGACATGTGGCAGGTAACAGTGGTTCTATTCTTTACACCCTAATTTGGGTCCCTCAACCACCTTACGACATGCGTGGCAGGTAACAGTGGTTCTATTCTTTACACCCTCAATTTGGGTCCCGGTAACCACTTACGACATGTGTGGCGGGAACAGTGGTTCTATTCTTTACAACCCTAATTTGGGTCCCGGTAACCACTTACGACATGTGTGGCAGGTAACAGTGGTTCTATTCTTACACCCTAATTTGGGTCCCGGCAACCACTTACGACAGTGTGGCAGGTAACAGTGTTCTATTCTTTACACCCTAATTTGGGTCCGAACCACTTACGACATGTGTGGCAGGTAACAGTGGTTCTATTCTTTACACCCCTAATTTGGGTCCGGTAACCACTTACGACATTTTGGCAGGTAACAGTGGTTCTATTCTTTACACCCTAATTTGGGTCCCTGGTAACCACTACGACATGTGTGGCAGTTAACAGTGGTTCTATTCTTTACACCCCTAATTTGGGTCCCTAACACTACACATGTGTGGCAGGTAACAGTGGTTCTATTCTTTACACCCCTAATTTGGGTCCCGGTAACCACTTACGACATGTGGCAGGTAACAGTGGTTCTATTCTTTACACCCTAATTTGGGTCCCGGTAACCACTTACGACATGTGTGGCAGGTAACAGTGGTTCTATTCTTTACACCCTAATTTGGTCCCGGTAACCACTTACGACATGTGGCAGGTAACAGTGGTTCTATTCTTACACCCCTAATTTGGGTCCCGGTAACCACTTACGACATGTGGCAGGTAACAGTGGTTCTATTCTTTACACCCCTAATTTGGGTCCCGGTAACCACTTACGACATGTGTGGAAGGTAACAGTGGTTCTATTCTTTACACCCTAATTTGGGTCCCGGTAACCACTACGACATTTTGGCAGGTAACAGTGGTTCTATTCTTTACACCCCTAATTTGGGTCCCGGGAACCACTTACGACATGTGTGGCAGGTAACAGTGGTTCTATTCTTTACACCCTAATTTGGGTCCCGGTAACCACTTACGACATGTGTGGCAGGTAACAGTGGTTCTATTCTTTACACCCTAATTTGGGTCCCTGGTAACTCACTACGACATGTGTGGCAGGTAACAGTGGTTCTATTCTTTACACCCCTAATTTGGGTCCCGGTAACCACTTACGCATAGTGTGGCAGGTAACAGTGGTTCTATTCTTTACACCCTAATTTGGGTCCTGCAACACTTACGACATGTGTGGCAGGTAACAGTGGTTCTATTCTTTACACCCCTAATTTTGGTCCCGGTAACCACTTACGACATGTGTGGCAGGTAACAGTGGTTCTATTCTTTACACCCCTAATTTGGGTCCTGGTAACCACTTACGACATGTGTGGCAGGTAACAGTGGTTCTATTCTTACACCCCTAATTTGGGTCCGGTAACCACTACGACATGTGTGGCAGGTAACAGTGGTTCTATTCTTTACACCCTAATTTGGGTCCCGGTAACCACTTACGACATGTGGGCAGGTAACAGTGGTTCTATTCTTTACACCCCTAATTTTGGTCCCGGTAACCACTTACGACATGTGTGGCAGGTAACAGTGGTTCTATTCTTTACACTCTAATTTGGTCCCGGTAACCACTTACGACATGTGTGGCAGGTAACAGTGGTTCTATTCTTTACACCCTAATTTGGGTCCCGGAACCACTACGACATGTGTGGCAGGTAACAGTGGTTCTATTCTTTACACCCCTAATTTGGGTCCGGTAACCACTTCACGACATGTGGCAGGTAACAGTGGTTCTATTCTTTACACCCCTAATTTGGGTCCCGGTAACCACTTACGACATGTGTGGCAGGTAACAGTGGTTCTATTCTTTACACCCCTAATTTGGGTCCCGGTAACCACTTACGACATGTGTGGCAGGTAACAGTGGTTCTATTCTTTACACCCCTAATTTGGGTCCTGGTAACCACTTACGACATGTGTGGCAGGTAACAGTGGTTCTATTCTTTACACCCTAAATTTGGGTCCCGGTAACCACTTACGACATGTGTGGCAGGTAACAGTGGTTCTATTCTTTACACCCTAATTTGGGTCCCGGTAACCACTTACGACATGTGTGGCAGGTAACAGTGGTTCTATTCTTTACACCCTAATTTGGGTCCCGGTAACCACTTAGACATGTGTGGCAGGTAACAGTGGTTCTATTCTTTACACCCCTAATTTGGGTCCCGGTAACCACTTCACGACATGTGTGGCAGGTAACAGTGGTTCTATTCTTTACAACCCTAATTTGGGTCCCGGTAACCACTTACGACATGTGTGGCAGGTAACAGTGGTTCTATTCTTTACACCCCTAATTTGGGTCCCGGTAACCACTACTGACATGTGGCAGGTAACAGTGGTTCTATTCTTTACACCCCTAATTTGGGTCCCGGTAACCACTTACGACATGTGTGGCAGGTAACAGTGGTTCTATTCCCTTTACACCCTAATTTGGGTCCCGAACCACTTACGACATGTGTGGCAGGTAACAGTGGTTCTATTCTTTACACCCCTAATTTGGGTCCGTAACCACTACGACATGTGGCAGGTAACAGTGGTTCTATTCTTTACACCCTAATCTTGGGTCCCGGTAACCACTTACGACATGTGTGGCAGGTAACAGTGGTTCTATTCTTTACACCCCTAATTTGGGTCCGCAACCACTTACGACATGTGTGGCAGGTAACAGTGGTTCTATTCTTTACACCCTAATTTGGGTCCGGTAACCACTTACGACATGTGTGGCAGGTAACAGTGGTTCTATTCTTTACACCCTAATTTGGGTCCGGTAACCACTTACGACATGTGTGAGTAACAGTGGTTCTATTCTTTACAACCCCTAATTTGGGTCCCGTAACCACTTCATACATTGTGCAGGTAACAGTGGTTCTATTCTTTACACCCCTAATTTGGGTCCCGGTAACCACTTACGACATGTGTGGCAGGTAACAGTGGTTCTATTCTTACACCCCTAATTTGGGTCCCGGTAACCACTTACGACATGTGTGGCAGGTAACAGTGGTTCTATTCTTTACACCCCTAATTTGGGTCCGTAACCACTACGACATGTGTGGCAGGTAACAGTGGTTCTATTCTTTACACCCTAATTTGGGTCCCGGTAACCACTTACGACATGTGTTGCAGGTAACAGTGGTTCTATTCTTTACACCCTAATTTGGGTCCCGGTAACCACTTACGACATGTGTGGCAGGTAACAGTGGTTCTATTCTTTACACCCCTAATTTGGGTCCCGGTAACCACTTACGACATGTGTGGCAGGTAACAGTGGTTCTATTCTTTACACCCCACTTTTGGGGCCCGGTAACCACTTACGACATGTGTGGCAGGTAACAGTGGTTCTATTCTTTACACCCCTAATTTGGGTCCCGGTAACACTCGACATGTGTGGCAGGTAACAGTGGTTCTATTCTTTACACCCTAATTTGGGTCCCGGCAACCACTTACGACATGCGTGGCAGGTAACAGTGGTTCTATTCTTTACACCTAATTTGGGTCCGTCAACCACTTCACGACATGTGGCAGGTAACAGTGGTTCTATTCTTTACACCCCTAATTTGGGTCCTGCAACTACTTTACTGACATGTGGGCAGGTAACAGTGGTTCTATTCTTTACACACCTAATTTGGGTCCCGGTAACCACTTACGACATGTGTGGCAGGTAACAGTGGTTCTATTCTTTACACCCTAATTTGGGTCCCGGTAACCACTTACGACATGTGGCAGGTAACAGTGGTTCTATTCTTTACACCCTAATTTGGGTCCCTGTAACCACTTACGACATGTGTGGCAGGTAACAGTGGTTCTATTCTTTACACCCCTAATTTGGGTCCTGTAACCACTACGACATGTGTGGCAGGTAACAGTGGTTCTTTCTTTACACCCTAATTTGGGTCCCTGTAACCACTTACGACATGTGTGGCAGGTAACAGTGGTTCTTTCTTTACACCCCTAATTTGGGTCCGGAACCACTTACGACATGTGTGGCAGGTAACAGTGGTTCTATTCTTTACACCCCTAATTTGGGTCCCGTATTCTTACACCCTAATTTGACCCCGGTAACCATTTTACGATGTGGCAGGGTGGCCCCAGGCCCAGACATGTGCGGTTCTATTCTCACACCTAATTTGGGTCCCAAACCACTTACGACATGTGTGGAGGTAACAGTGGTTCTATTCTTACACCCAAATTTTGGGGTCCCGTAACCACTTACGACATGTGGGCAGGTAACAGTGGTTCTATTCTTTACACCCTAATTTGGGCCCGTAACTACTTACGACATGTGGCAGGTAACAGTGGTTCTATTCTTTACACCCAATTTGGTCCGGAACCACTTACGACATGTGGCAGGTAACAGTGGTTCTATTCTTTACACCCCTAATTTGGGCCCCGGTAACCACTTACGACATGTGTGGCAGGTAACAGTGGTTCTATTCTTTACACCCTAATTTGGGTCCGGTAACCACTTTACATGTGGGGCAGGTAACAGTGGTTCTATTCTTACACCCCTAATTTGGTCCCGGTAACCATTTCGACATGTGTGGCAGGAAACAGTGGTTCTTTTACACCCCTAATTTGGGTCCGGAACCATTTACGACATGGTGAGGTAACAGTGGTTCTATTCTTACACCCCTAATTTGGGTCCCGGTAACCACTACGACATGTGTGGCAGGTAACAGTGGTTCTATTCTTTACACCCAAATTTTGGGTCCGAACCACTTACGACATGTGTGGCAGTAACAGTGGTTCTATTCTTTACACCCTAATAGTCCGGTAACCACTACATATGTGTGGCAGGTAACAGTGTTCTATTCTTTACACCCCTAATTTGGATCCCAACCCACTTACACATGTGTGGCAGGTAACAGTGGTTCTATTTTTTACACCCCTAATTTGGGTCCCGGTAACCACTTACGACATGTGTGGCAGGAAAAACAGTGGTTCTAACCTTTTAACCCCACATTGGGTCCCGATAAACCACTACATTGACCATGTGTGGCAGGTAACAGTGGTTCTATTCTTTCACCCCTAATTTGGGTCCCGGTAACCACTTACGACATGTGTGGCAGGTAACAGGTGGTTCTTTCTTACACCCTAATTTGGTCCGGTAACCACTTACGACATTGTGGCAGGAAAACAGTGGTTCTACCTTTACACCCTAATTTGATCCGGTAACCACTTACGACATGTGGGCAGGTAACAGTGGTTCTATTTCTTTACACTTAATTTGGTCCGGTAACCATACGACATGTGGGCAGGTAACAGTGGTTCTATTCTTTCACCCTAATTTGGGGTCCGGTAACCACTTACGACATGGGGGCAGGTAACAGTGGTTCTACTTTTTACACCCAATTTGATCCCGGTAACCACTTACGACATGCGTGGCAGGTAACAGTGGTTCTATTCCTTACACCCTAATTTATCCCGGAACCACTTACGACATGTGGGGCAGGTAACAGGGGTTTCTATTCTTTTGAACCCCACTTGGTCCCGGAACCACTACGACATGTGTGGCAGGTAACATGTTCATTCACACTCTTAAATTGGTCCGGTTTAACCACTTACGAAATTGTGGCAGGTAACAATTACGACATGTGTGGCAGGTAACCACTTACGACATGTGTGGCAGGTAACCACTTACGACATGTGTGGCAGGTAACCACTTACGACATGTGTGGCAGGTAACCACTTACGACATGTGTGGCAGGTCGGGCGAGACTTTCATCTAAACCATAGACTTCCAAACTTTTTCGGCCCACTTGACATCAGTAACTTTGCACGCCATAAACTTTGCACGCCATAAACTTTCGACATTGCGCATAAACTTTTGTGGCGTATTAAACTTTGCACGCCATAAACTTCCCTTTGCACGCATCGGGCAAAACTTTGGCAGGCCATTAATTTTGGGGCAGCGTCAAACTTTTACGTCATAACTTTGCACGTCATAAACTTTGCACGTTCCAAACTTTGACGTCATAAACTTTACGTCATAAATTTAGCACGCGTCATAAACTTGCACGCCATAAACTTTGTAACGCAAACTTTGCGCTAATTTTGTCATAAACTTTGTACGTCATAAACTTTGCACGTCATAAACTTTGCACGCCATAAATTTTGCACGCCATAAACTTTGCACGCCATAAACTTTGACGTCATAAACTTTGCACGCCATAAACTCTTGCACGTCATAAACTTTGAAACGCCAAAACTTGCACGCCATAAACTTTGCACGCCATAAACTTTGCACGTCATAAACTTTTGCACGCATAAACTTTGACGTCATAAACTTTGACGTCATAAACTTGACGCCATAAACTTTGCACGCCATAAACTTTGCACGCCATAAACTTGCACGTCATAAAACTTTGCACGTCATAAACTTTGACGCATAAATTTTTGCAGCATAAATTTTGCACGCCATAAACTTTGCACGCCATAAACTTTGCACGCCATAAACTTTGGCCATAAACTTTATCGCCATAAACTTTAATAAACTTCGCATAAACTTTGACCATAAACTTTGCACGTCATAAACTTTGCACGCCATAAACTTTGCACGCCATAAACTTTGCACGTCATAAACTTTGCACGCCATAAACTTTGTACGCCATAAACTTTGCACGCCATAAATTTTGCAGTCATAAACTTTGCACGCCATAAACTTGCACGCCAAAACTTTGCACGCCATAAATTTTTGCACGCCATAAACTTTGTACGCCATAAACTTTGCACGCCATAAACTTTGCACGTCATAAACTTTGTACGTCATAAACTTTGTACGCCATAAACTTTGCACGCCATAAACTTTGCACGCCATAAACTTTGTACGCCATAAATTTTGTACGATAAACTTTGCACGCCATAAACTTTGCACGTCATAAACTTTGTACGTCATAAACTTTGTACGCCATAAACTTTGCACGCCATAAACTTTGCACGCCATAAACTTTGTACGCCATAAACTTTGACGCCATAAACTTTGCACGCCATAAACTTTGCGACTCCCATAAACTTTGCACGTCATAAACTTTGTACGCCATAAACTTTGCACGCCATAAACTTTGTACGTCATAAACTTTGCACGCCATAAACTTTGCACGCCATAAACTTTGTAACACCTGGCCCCGCCCTACCCCATAAAAAATATATATACATGCTCTATTTGCACTTTGACATAGAAAATTGATATATATTTCTGTCATACATGGTCAATTTTCAAATGATTATATACATGAAATAGTAAATTGATGAAAAACTGGATCGTGTAAGATGGCAAAAAATGAATTAAAATTGTTTATGATTATTCAATCGAAAAATCACAACACCCCCCTCCTCCCCAATGCTTTGAACCCACTATATCAACAAATAAACAGTTACAAGATATCGCCCCCGGAAGGCTCAGCGCTCACTGGGCGTTAGCCCTTTTTGGGAACCCATGACCCTAAACCAATCAATGACTAGTTTGGGATTGGTTGGAAGTGTTTGGGGAATTAATTTGGCTTTTTAAAAGATTCTATAATTTGGCTTTTTTAAAAGTTGTGGCTTCAAAAGTGTTTGGCTTTTTATCTGCAAATTTTTTTCTAAAAATGTGTATAATTCTTAAAAGAAAATTTGGGAAAATATACTTAATATAGGGTTTTTTATTGGTTTTGGTTGATAATGTTAAAAATATCATCCCCTTTTCAACCCCCATCGGAGCACAGGTCTTCAACAAACTTCTTCCATCTCTTCCTCTCTTCATCCCTTCAATTCTTCCATGTTTTGCCTATCCTTTATATCCGCCTCCAGCTCTCTTTCCAGGTCTGCTAGGCCTTCCCTACCCCTCTTTCCTGCGGGTTCCAAAACAATGCCTGTCTTGATGCTTCCGGTCGGTCTTCCCCAATGTATGTCCTATCCATCCCAGCTCTCTTCCTGAGCCTCTCCCCACTGGTATCTGCTTTGTTCTCTCCTGATTTCCCTCGTTTGTAATCTTACCCACATCTCAATCCTCTATCCTACGTAAACATCCATTTGAAGGTCTCCCTTTCTGATATTTTCCCTTTGTGGTCTTCGGGTTTCCCGAGCCATAGAACAGCACTGACTTCACATTTTACTGGAAAATTCTCAGTTTTGTGTTTGTTTGATCTCTTACCTTCCATATCTTACTCAATGATAAGTTCCCTTTTTTATTCTTATCTTAACATCTTTGTTTGTCTCCTTCTGTGTCTATTTGTTCAAGGTATGTGTGTTTACATCCTGCAGTGCTTTTTCCTCCAGCATAATCTGGTTTACATTTGCAGCATTTATTCTCATGACCTTGGTCTTCCCCTGTGTATTTTCAAACCTAGCTGCTGAGACTTATTATTTAAGGTATTCATTTTGTCTTTAATCTGTGCGTGGTTGTGAGACAGCAAAGCCAGATCGTCTGCAAAATCCAGGTCCTCCAGTTGTTTCACAAGTGTCCATTGTATTCCCCTCTGTTATCCGTTGTTGATTTCATGATCCAATCTATGGCCAATCCCCCTGTTCTTATCTCAAAGGATTCCGCAGTTGGCCCTCGTGTATGACTCTGCATTTCATTCCTTCATACGTTTTCTTTATTAGGTTTGCAATCTTGGGCGGAACTCCATAGTGATTAATATTTTCCCACAATGATTCCCTATCCAGACTATCAAACGCCTTTTCATAATCCAAAAAACCCTATGTATAGTGGTGAGTTCCACCCCAAGCTTTGCTCCACTATAATGCGCAGTGTAGCTATCTGGTCTGTGCAGGATCTATTCTTACGGAACCCTGCTTGTTCTTCTCTCAGTTGTTTATCTATGGCCTCTTTAAGTCTATCGAGTATAATCCTGTTAATACTTTGCCTGGCACTGATAGTAGCATTACCCCTCTATAGTTCGTACATTCTTGTTCTCCCTTTTTTGGCAGTTTTACCAAGTGACCTTCTTTCCACTCTACTGGTATCTCTTCTCTCCCCCATATCTTCCCTAGTAATTTGTATAGTAGCTCTGTTGAGGTATCTTTATCTGCCTTAATGGCCTCTGCTGGAATGTTGTCTGGCCCTGCTACTTTCCTATCCTTTAAATTTGTTATGGCCTTCATTATTTCTTCTTTACTTGGTCTTTCACAATTAATTTGTAGCTCCTTTCAGCTGGCTCTATTTCCGGGGGACCTGGTTTTGGCATTTAAGCAGTTCTTCAAAATGTTCTTTCCATCTCTCCATTTGTTCTTTAGTGTTGCTAATTACTTTGTCTCTCTTGTCTTTTATAAGGCCACTTGATTGTTTGTATTTTCCTGTTAACTTCCTTGTGATGTTATACAGGTCCCTCATATTTCCTTTTCTGCTGCTTCTTCTGCTTCTCCTGCCAACTCCTCTATATATTTTTTTTTATCCCTTCTTATGTTTTGTTTAACCTTTTGTTGGCTTCCCATATACCTTGTGGGGGTTAGCTTTAGCACCTCTAGTTTTGCATCTGTTTAGATCCGCTTTCCTGCTTTTTCTTTCTTTGATCAGACTAAGGGTATCGTTGTTATCCCAAACTTTTTTTTTCCGCTCCTTATCTCCCAAAACCTCTGAGCATGTATCCCTTTCCCTATATTTTTTTTCTGTTGCTAATGTTCCTCAATATTCATATCGTCTACCAGCTGTTCCAATGCTTGGTACTTGTTTGAAACTGCGACTGCAAATCTGTCTCTTACTTCCTGGTTCCTAAGCTCTTTTTACTTTGAACTGCTTTCTATAATTTGGGTTTGTTGAATATCTTTTAAGTTTCAGCCTGATTTTACTTAACAGGAGGTGGTGATCCGATGCCACGTCTGCACCTCTGCACACTTTAACGTCTTGTAATGATGTTCTAAATTTCTTATCAATACATATGTGGTCTATCTGGTTAGCTGTTATGTGGTCTGGTGATATCCATGTGGCCTTGTGTACTCTCTTATGCTGAAATATGCTGCCGCCTATGATTAACTGGTTTGAGGCACAAACATTTGCGAACATTTCCCCATTCTCATTCATTCTACCCAGTCCATGATTTCCCATGGTCTCTTCGAAACTGCTATTGTCGTCTCCTATCTTTGCATTTAAGTCCCCCATCAAAATTATAATATCCTTTTTTCTCTTCCTGTCCATAATACTTTGTACTTTGGTATAAAACCTCTCTTTAGCTACTTGTTCCCGATCGTTAGTTGGCGCGTAGCATTGGATGACCTTTAGGTTAATTTTCTTTTTGTTAGTTCTAAATGTTGCTGTTATTATTCTGGGCCGATTGTTTCCATTCTATTAATGCTTTTTGTGCTTCTCTGGACAGCATGAGGACAACTCCTTTACTATGGTGTGTGCTCTCTTCTTCTTTTTTGCCCTGAGGACAGCATTATTTCGCCTGTGTGTAGTTTAATTTTGTCTATTCCTTTCCATCTTATCTCCGAAACTCCCAGAATGTCTATCTTGTAGTTTTTCATCTCTGTCGCGAGCTGGGCCGTTTTTTCCCTGCTCCAGCAACGTTCTCACGTTCCAGCAACCAATTCTGGCTATTTTCCGACAGGAAGAAAGGGTAGTCGGCATCCCGGATCCTTGCGGCTTTCCCGGTGATACGTCATTTGCCCCCTGTTGGGGGACCTTCCCTGGTTCGGATGGTTGAGTTGAGTTATTCCATTTGTTATACTATCCATGTTTGTTGAAGTTTTTTGGCTTATTTTTTCTACAGGGTGAGGTAGCCAGCCCCACGCGCAACCCTCCTTAGTCGCCTCTTACGACATGCCTGGCAGGTAGACATTGTTGCTATTCTTTCCTCCCCTGTGGGCCTGGCACATTTGGGCGGATCCCTACCTTAGTCGCCTCTTACGACTGCCCTGTAGGGCGCAGTGTTGCAATTCTTTTCTTCCTTGCGGGCTCCGGGAACACACGGGCGGTTAAAAAAAATGTTTTAGTACTAAAGATTATGTCAGATTATGGAAAGTTAGTTCACTTCTTACTTTGATCTTTTTCCCCTCGGATTATGCACTGCATTCCCGTTATCTGTTTTATTCGTTTGTAATATCGCAAGAAATCTAACTATGACGACCCAAAAAAATGGAAACAATCTTATGACAATAGTCGCAAATATAATACCAATTGGGAAAATATTTTTGTATAGGTGAAAAGATCTTCTGATGGATCACAAATTGCGTTTTGTAAATTATGCCACTGTACCGTTGTGCCTAAAGCCTATAGCCTGCTGACATGAAAAGTCAAAAAAACACAGACAGAACTCCATCATCAGGAGAGAATACACTTCAACTGGAGAATTTCCCTAGACAAAATTATAATACGTTTAAGGCAGCAGAACTTTAAGTGGCTGTATATATGGCCTGTCACTGTGCCATCTGTTCTATCGACCATCTTAGTGGAATAATGATAGGGCATGGACAATGGAGCACTTTAGAGCACATAAGGCTGCACAGAACAAAATGTTCTTGTTTAATAAAAAAAAAAACACCATCTCACCATCAATGAAAGATGATCTCATTGTTGACTTAAAGTACAAGTAATACGCTATAATTATAGATGAATCTACTGACATTTCAACACAAAAGCGCTTAAGTATTTTGGTTCGATATTTGAGTGATAGGACAAATAGAATTTCAACTGGATTTCTAGCTTTAGTTCCGGTGCAAGAGGCTACAGGAGAAAAGATATTTTATTTGATAAAAGACGAAATTACAAGGTGTGGTCAGGGTCTTAGGAACTGCATTGGTTTTGCATCGGATGGTGCGTCTAACATGGTTGGTTGTAACAACTATGTGTGGTCCAGGTTGAAAGAGGCGTCACTTCACTGTGTGCAGCTCAAGTGTATCTGCCATTCAC
Source organism: Arion vulgaris (assembly GCA_020796225.1). Classification (NCBI taxonomy): domain Eukaryota; kingdom Metazoa; phylum Mollusca; class Gastropoda; order Stylommatophora; family Arionidae; genus Arion; species Arion vulgaris. The sequence continues at coordinate 47,145,302 of CM036754.1, forward strand.
TCGCATTGTGCATTCAACATGCAGTATATAAACTGCCATCAAATATTGGATTTTAACTGTCAGAAATACCACACTGGTTTCGCCAGAACAGTTGAGAAGAGAGTGTTCAAAGAGTTGTTTAATGTTATAAACGCATCAGCAGAATTTGACGTTGCTCGAACTGCTCCTGATCCATTTGAAAACTATCGTCTACGAGGTGGCTTGCTCGAGGAAAAGTTATGTTTAATATTCTGATGAACTGGGAAGAGCTGAAGGTTTTCTTGACTTCTGAAGAGTTAAATCATGGAAAGATGGACACTAAATATAAAGCGTGATTGTTGAAGGAAATGTTGTCAGACTATAAGAATTATTTGTTCTTTGAGTTTGCAACACCTGTTGTGCAAGAATTTGAGAGACTAAATGGTCTTTTCAACAAACTAAGGCTGATCCTCATCACTTGTGCCAGGAATTGTTTTTACATCATAAAAGTCTTTGGAACAGGCTCTATACTATCAGTCGATAGAAAAAAGGTACAGTATGTTGATTTTGGAGCCAAATTTTAAAAAAAAAAGTGATGAGTTTATACAGCAAAATAATAGTCCACATGCTCGTCAAGAAATAGAATATGTAAAAGCAAATTGTATGGCTATGTTAGAGGAAGCTCTCCATCAAATTACAAAATAGATGAGACTGCAGTAAAACTATTTGATTGGCAAAACACGTAATCACAAAGTACCGTAGTTTTACAAATTACAAAAAAAATGACAAAATACAGCAACGTTTCGACCAACAAGGCCTTTAACAAGCAAACGAACAACAGGAGTGACAAATTTTAAAAAAACAAATGGACAGCCAAATACAAACGTTTCTAATGAAAATCTGGGAATAAAAACGAATAACGAAATAAATGTAACACACAAAAACACACATAAAAACTAGAAATAGAACGGAAGAGAAACAATGAAAAATCTATTAAATATATCACTTGAATACATGCAACATATACCCATATAGATTACAAGGCATGGGAAGAGAAAGAGAAGCATAGGAATGTAATACGTTGAGCCCACGTGGTCGCAAGGTACCAAACAAAGAAATCAACCGATTCTCCAGAGCAAATCGACTGCGATCATCCGAGGAACATGATCGGATGGCTGTGACCTGGACATCGTGGGCTCCTAAATGGCCAGTATCATTGAAATGGGTGGCTACAGGGTCACAGAGCATTGGCGTATGTCGCGCAAGTGTTGGGCGAATCGGTCACTGAGCCTCCTATCACCATACGCCTATCCACTATCACTACATCAGTATATTACAAGCCTACTGATGCACATAGTTTTCTTCTTTATACTTCTTCCCATCTCCGGGCTTGTCGTGACTCTTTGCCATTCTCGCAGCTCTTGCGCCTTCGTCGCCTTTGTAGCGAGGACAATGATTTTCTTGAGAGAGCTCGCGAGATGCTTGATTTCTTTCGCAGGCGCCTATACCCGGAGAGGGTGCTTGTCTCGGCTATGCATCGAGTTCAGAAAATCACTCGCCAGTAGGCCCTCACCAGCGAGCATAGGACTACTAACTCTGACAGAGTAAAACTTATCTTAACTTCCACCCCCATAGTTCACGGGTGAAAAATGTTTTATTCTGTCATCTGTCTATCCTTAAGTCAGATCCTGATACCCGTTCTGTCTTCCCCAACTATCTTTTGATGGCTTACAGACGGGACAGAAGTCTTAAGGATATGTTGGTAACAGTCTTAAGCCCAATATCCAGACTCTTTTTGGGCCTGTCCAGTGTGGCGTCAGCGTTGCACCATTGCTTATGTGATACAGACGCGTACTGTATCTTTTCCTTTAGCCACGTTTCTAATTGACGATGGTTTCACATGCGAGTCCCGTAATCTTATCTATGCCATTATCTGAAGCGGTTAACAGGCATTATCGGCGATCAGCAAGAGGCTCAGTGACCGATTCGCCCAACACTTGCGCGACATACGCCAATGCTCTGTGACCCCTGTAGCCCCCCATTTCAATGAAGGCCATTTAGGAGCTCACGATGTCCAGGTCACACCATCCGATCATGTTCCTCGAATGATCGCAGTCGATTGCTCTGGAGAATCGGTTGATTTTTGTATGGTACTTGGGACCATGGGCTCAATATTACATTCTATGCTTCTCTTCTTCCATGCCTTGTAATCTATATGGTATATGTTGCATGTATTCAATGATATATTTAATAATTTTCATTTTTTCTCTTCCGTTCTTTTCTAGTTTTTATGTGTGTTTTTGTGTTACATTTATTTCGTTATTCGTTTTTTTTCCCAGATTTTCATTAGAAACGTTTGTATTTGGTCGTCCATTTGTTTTTTAAATTTGTCACCCCTGTTGTTCGTTTGCGTGATAAAGGCCTTGTTGGTCGAAACGTTGCTGTATTTGTCATTGTTAATTTGTAAAACTACATCAAATTACATAACGTCTTCCTGCATAGATACATTTCAGTGCTTGTCAAAACTGACCCCTATGATAATTTTAAACTAAGCTTAATGCCTTTTTTGCAGAACCATTTCTGCACATTGCGGAAAAACGTCAATGCAATAGAAGAACAATATAGAAAAATAATCTGTATTGATTAGAAAAGAAGTCAATTTAAGAAAGATGGAATTTTAACCGACAGTGAAACTTTTCAGATTTGTTTCTTCAACTTTGAGTCATTTAAAGACTTCCACCTTTGCTCTTACTTATTTAATAACTCGATTTAAATAATGTTGTTATTGAAGGGTTTCTCTCGTATCATCAGTCAAAAAAAAAGCTAGAAATAAAACCCACTTCTGCCTTTGAGGTATAGTGAAATAAGAACAGAACTGCTCTTATCTAACAAATGTTGCAAGGTTTTCTCCCTAATATGGTAAAGAGCTTATCTACTGATAAAGTGTATGGTGCTGGTTTTAGTGGTAGGATAGTGTGATGACCTTGATTTGGAGCTCTTCTTTGATGTAGCTGAGTATGAAATAGCCTGTTTTCCTCCTGCTTTTTTTGCTTTCCGGCCCGTGTTTGGCTTATTTTCTCAATTTTTAGTTGGTATCCCTGTGTCGGGGGTCTCAATGGAGCATAGCACTGTGACCTCATAAAATATGTCAGAACGATTGAGGTAAAAGGTCTAGGAAGCTACCTAGTAAAAAAAAGCATCACAGAAATAGGATGTCTGGCCTACTTGTGGTGCATAATTTTGGGACCGCACAATCACTCTTAAACTCAGATCACTACAAATCCACAGGTTTAAAAGTGGCTGATACGGGAACGTTCAGAAAGAAAGTTGGGTAGCGAAAAGAATACACCAGTCATGGTAGGGTTTATCAATCAACATCAAACTGGCATTTTAGTGCTGTTGGAAAATCATGGCAGATTGGAGCACCTAAGGACATGTCTGGGTGCAATGAGATATTCGAAACTGAAACATACAATGAGCACAATTTTACATCAAGAACAAAAATAGAATCGATGAGAATGCAATCTCCCGTCATTATCAACCCTTGACTTTTAGGAAACATTTTTGGGTCTACCCGTCGCACTGTATAGAATATCCTAAACAATTAAAACTTTTGAACTAAATATTTAAATAGAATAATGGTTTATATAATCATTCATAATTTTGTGTTAAAATTGTGAAGGAAAACTTCGTGATTTCTATCAAATAAACACAAGCAAGACTGTCTTGACACTCTCTACCAAACTTGAAAACTACGAAATTATATTGGATAATATCCGCTCTGCTAAAAGGACATAGCCTTGTGCACCTGGAACTAAAATTTGAAATGAAGATCACACATAGAAGCTCAATATATATTCCTCTAGTATCGTTATACGTTGCATAGGGCCTGCAAAGTAATTTCTCCATACCGCTCTGTCTGCCAACTCACTCAATCTCTTCCCCTAGGATGTCCTCTCTTCTTGAACCCTTTGCTCGCAATTTAATGCCTGCTTTGGTATTCTGTAATAATTTCTTCTCAAATTGACAAGCATATCTCCATCTTCTCCTTCTTATAACAGTTATATAAGCTCAATGGTGAAACCGCCTGGTGTAAACATCCTAAAATCAGATTATTTACTGTCATCGTAGTTCAATGCTACATGTGGACTTTGGAGAAAATAATAAATACATTAGAGAATAATAAACTGAGTAAACTTGAAAATAAGCTCCTATCCGTTCATAATACCATTTGATGGTAGCCTCCCCTCCACAACTGCAGAAAGCATGCAAATTTTAAAACTATATTGGTTGCTAAAGAATGATAAATCACAGCCCCGAGTTACAAGAAGAAGAGAATAAATTCTTGAGAAAACTCTTGGAATACTGGCTAAGAAGAATCCACGATCAACAAGCAAATAAATTCTTGAAAACTCTTAGCATACTTGGCAAAAGGGTCCACGATCAACAAGCAAATAAATTCTTGAGAAAACTCTTAGCATACTTGCTTGAAGAGTCTACGATCAACAAGCAAGTCTTCTTCTTGCGTTCGTTCTTTGACCCATTTTAATCACTCTTTGTGATATGATCTTTGCAAAACGTGCACATTGGTTTGGTGGGTCCTAAACGCATAGACTACTACACGTTTAGGATATGTGCATCCGATTTCAGCCAAACCTCCTTAGTCGCCTCTTACGACATGCGTGGCAGGTAACAGTGGTTCTATTCTTTACATCCCAAATTTGGTCCCCGGTAACAACTGAATAAAAGCAAACAAGCAAATACAAGAAAAGACCAAACATAAACAATGTTTCAGGGACCCTAAGAAAAACTGCTCTTCATACATCAACATGCAGAGCCGGATTAGACCAGCGCGGGGCCCGTAGCAAATTTTAGCGCAGGGCCCTAAGTTTTGTATGATAATAAATAATAAAACAAATTTTACAAACAAACTTGTCTCGATTTAATGTGAGCAAATTTAGAATAATACTAGACAAATCAATTTCTCTAAGTAAATTTAAAATTTTCAATTTCATTAAGTTGAGGTTATTTAAACGATCTTGTCCATCATTTTTCCTTAACTCACTTTTATATGCTTTAATGTTGAAAAAGAACGTTCTCCGCTGCAGTTAGTAATCATTAAAGACAAGTAAATTCGTAAGACTATTTCTACATTTGAAACGACTCTAATGAATTTTCCATTATAGTTTATAAAATTCAGTTCAAGGGCCTCATTCTTTTCGTTGCTAATAGCAGCAGCTACATTAGTTTTAAAAAGTTCAGTGAACTGCATAAGTTCGTCGCCTAGGCTTTCTTCCAAATCCTCTTGGTAAGAGCTGACAATATTTGGAGTTCTTTTCAAGATCTCTTTTGCTGTAAGAGATTTTAACTGCCGAAATGTTCCAAATACATCAGTCACTCTATGGTACGCTTCCATCCGTTTAGCTAAGGCAGAGAGTACATTATCAATTATAACAATGAACCCCCTGACTTCAAATTTTTGTTTGGTGTTTGTTTTTCCCAACTTCATCGAGCGTAGTAGGGCCACTAAAATCGTCGTACTTAGTATTTCGCTTGCGTCGTCGTGAAGTTTGTTGCTGATATTCTTGACAGTAGTCAGGTTTTTTGGCTTTGGCCTCAATACCCTAAAATGTAGGCCGCATTGTGAACGTCCCGTGTAACGATTCATAAAGGGCATATCCCGTGTTTAGGTCTTGATCAGGTGACTGTAATGAAGCGCTAGACGCTTGCAAGCGTTCTAGAATTCGTTCCATAAAATGCAAATTTCCCGTTTCCAACTCACTCATCTCCAAAACTAGCCCATACGCTTGATTACGACACTCCTCTACCTTTTGATCCATGTTATTTGAGATGTCATCCAAAACTTGTTTGATAATGGTATTCCACATAAAAGTGTTTTTGTCGCATCAGCTCGGGAAGACCACCTGGTGTCCGACAGTCTCTTCAAAGTCAGGAGTTTTGAACCTGTATCTTCCAGTGTTTTTTGTAAGAATGCCCCATCGATAGGTAGAAGCGGAAAGAATGTATAGAGACTTTCAACAAAATCGAAAAAATGGATGCTTCTATACAACATTCTGCAGCACACTTCCAACCAAATTCAGTGAATGTGCAAAGCAGAATGTATTCTGCGTACTTATTTATCTCCTTAATGCGTGCTTGTGGGCCCGTTGTATTTCCCACTCATGTTGCTGGCATTGTCATAGCTGTGACCGCGACAGTCTTTGATATCAATGCCATTTTCCTTTAAAAATCAAGTAAACTTTGGGCGAGTTGTTCAGCAGTATGACCTTCCATACCCAAGAACTTCCAAACCTTTCCACTGGTCAGATGGTAACATAGCGCACTATTAGAGTGGTTGGTCTACATGCGAAATGTCTGGAGTAGAGCCCAGTGATACGGAATAGTACTTGCATTTCTTAATTTCGCAAAAATATGATCCAGTAAACGATCAATTAGATGGATAAATTCCTCACATGTTGTTTTTGATAAGTATGATGTATGTCCCTTTCCTTTATTTGCATAAGTATTTATATGCTGAGCCAGAAAAATGTCAAATTTGGCTATTAATTCCAACAAACCTAAATAATTTCCATTATGAGGAGAACCAATAGTTTCATCCCTACCCCGAAATGAAGACCTCGTTCGCTAAAAAATTTGGGTTACTGAAGTAATTCGCTCCAAAAGTGTCCGCCAATATGTTTGTTCGGTCTCAATTTGGCTTATAAGTTGAGAATCGACACGAGCATCTTTCTTTTTGCAAACTAACAACGAAATTATCGCTTGTCTATGAGGGGCTTTCTTCATGTCTTTTTAACAAATTATTTGCTTTTTTCCCAAACGTCAAATCCTTCTTCGTAAACCGTGACGAACAGTCTGAATCAGTAACTTTGCAAACAAAACAGAAAAGTTGTCCTTTAGTTTCTGAATAACACAACCAATCTCTCACATGAGTTTTGTTTGTTGGTTTATGTGTATATGTGAAAAACGATTTTCGACAAAATCGTGGATTGTTTTCTTTATCGTATGTTTTTTGGAAGACAAGAAATCACTGTTCATATGTTGCACTTCGCTGCTTCCTTCGCAATCCAATAATCTCGATTGAAGTTGAATGGCCATTCACCAATATCGTTGGAGTACATTTATTTTCGTTGTGCTTTTGGCTTGTAGAAGATGTTGCTACATTGGAAGCATGTGCTGTGCTTTCTGCCTCTCTTTGGCTTGAAAATGATATGGCTAAATTGGAAGGACTTGCTGTACATTCGACTTCAGTTTGTCTTGTGAAAAATGTGGCTAAAACGTGAAGAGTTGTGATCTTAATATTGGTAATGATGATTGTTTTATATCACTATCTTCATCTACTATACTGTGAGACGCGACTTCTATATTTTCTGCTTCGATTTCTTTGGATTCCCTTCCATTACACGACATTAAAAATTCAGACGCTTGCGTGTTTTTGATACAAGAACTTGGTTATATTTTTTTCCCTTTTTATCTTGTGCTTACGCTTTGCACTTTCAGAAGCGTAATGTCGACCCGTATCTCTGGCTCTGCTGCTCATGATGTCTATCTCAATCTGGGAAAAGAAAATGAATTTACAAATAAAATGTAATTCTTCTACTTTCTACTAATATAACATATAAATGTGAAAATTTGGACAGCGTTTTATGATATAACAATTTACTCATGATGATATATTATATACAGGGTGCTTTGTAATTTAACCACTTAACATGACTATAACTCTGATTTAAAACATTTGAATTCATTGAAAACGAAAAATGATAGAAACTATTTTAAAAATTAATTTCTCACTGAAACATAAATTAGCTTAAATAAATAATAATAAAATAACAAGATGGGAGGATTTAAATACATTCAAAGTTAGCAGAACAAATAAAAATTACTTCTGTTTTCGTTTGTGCTTCTCTGAAAATTATGCAGCTCTTTTGCGCTTTGTTTTACTCCTTCGTGTGTCCAAGTTTTCTGTTTAATCATTTGCCTCCCCCGCATTATTTTCTGGGACATCTAGTCTAGTGCAAAACAGTTTCTCACAAAAAACGTGAATGACATGAAATTTATTTAGGAGTGCCCAGATCTGCTCATGTCTTAGAACAATATTTCATACCCCACTTGCATTTATTTTAAACTAAGTTTCGCGCGCAAAACTACTGAACGAACAGAGACTTGAACTGGGTTATGAGTCAAATTTAATTGTTCTTTTGTTCAAACTTTCAAGTTTTTGTTTATTAGAAGCGTGTGCACACAAGAGACACTCCTATACAAAAAGTAAAAACTGTTACGGGTTTAAAGAGCTCAGTGTGACGCCCATTTAAATCCGAAATTGAGTAAACATGATTGGCCTAACCTCAAAAAAAAAAAAGAAAGGGGGAAAATTTTTACCCACCTCCCAAACTTGGTTCCTTGTTTATGACTAGTGACAACTTGCTCCAGAGGCGCCCCCAAGCGCGGGGGCCCCTAGCATTGCTACTTCTGCTACTATGCTAATCCGGCTCTGCAAGCATGCTTGTGCGAGCAACACTTTCCCAATAATTATTCAAGTCAGCACCAAAAGGCAGCATAAAGAGAGAAAGATCAATGAAAATTCTTCGCAGAACGATATTTCGAGAGGACAATTATGCGTCTGAACTGGGAAAGAATTTATAAAAATTACAGTCCCAACGTTCACTTGGAAGGAAGAGCACATGTTAACTTGATTTCTAATCTCTGTATTAAAAACGAATAGACAAACACGGGACTCGAACCACTTACCCTAGTCCTTACGACACCAATCGCCTAGCCTAGCAATGAAAAATGAAAATCGTGGCATATCCTCAAAGGAGTAGCCATCAACCAAGTAAACAAGTCGTTGATTTTTAGGCACCACTTATGTTCAGTGTTTGCACATTTTTTCTGAACGGGTGGCGCCATCGTCCTTTGTTAAAATCAACGGAAACAATTTGCAAGCAAACTGCCCAGCGTGATTCGAACTCAGAACGTCGGGGTTAATAGACCGAGTCACTAACCCCTAGGCCACAGACGCCACCTAGCCTAGCAATACGAGCGCTTTTACGGACACAACCAATGAATCCGTGTGCTAATCTCTGTATACAAATGTGCGAATGTCAGCTACGACGAAGCCTTGATACCGGTGCAACTTTCCCGCGTTGAGCGTTAAAGTTAAGCTGCATGAAAATTGTCAACTTTCTTGTCTACATTTTGTCTCTGAAATACGCAAATAAGTGGTGCTGTAAGTAAATAAATGATACAATTTGATCATACGCATTTTTAGCTTAATTTAGTCGTTAAAAATGAATGTTCTTATATCTTGTATAGACGAAATAACGATTCTGTTATGATCATTATTTTTACTTAAAAATCGTGGCATATCCCAAAGGACGTAGCCATCAACCACGTAAACTGAGTAAACAAGTCGTTGATTTTCTAGGCACCACTTATACGTTCAGTAGTTTGCCATTGCTTTCTGAACGAAGAAACGGGCTAACGCCTACGATATTAATAATTTAATATAATATATTTAATAACGCCATTAAACGGTGACAGTTTTGAGTTACTAACCGCAAGGTAACCGTTACAACGATTGCGTGTAACCGTCTAACCTACTAATACTTAACTAATAGTCTACTAGTTTACTACTGAAATATAAACATCTAATAAATAATTACATAAATAAATGTCACTAGAAAAGTATGGGATCAGGGGACAACTGCTAGCTAGGTACTTTTCTAAATCAATTGAATATCAGAGCAACATGCACAAATAGCCACAGTGTGGTAAAAAGTGGAATGACATAACTCATTCGAAACAAAATCAGAATGCTTCGACCTGTTCTCTTTAACATATTTATAGACAGAATAGTGAAAGAGGCACAGTGCGGAAAAGACCTTTAGCCAACTAAATAACCAAATCAACGAATTACTTTTGCAAGCGACCAAAATCTAATCTATGAAGATGAAGACCAGCTACAACATCACATGAATTCATTGCTAATAGCATGTAGGAAGTACAACATGAAAATCAACAAACAAAAGACAGAGACGATGTAAATCAGCAGAACACCAAGTCAACCGAACATACAAGTAGACAACACCAGAGTAAAGCAAGTTTCTGAATTCAAATATTTAGGCAGCATTTTCACACAAAACTAGTTAAAGAAATAGAGACAAGGTGTCAAAAAGCAAATGCAGTGACCTACCAGCTGGCACCATTACTACAACACCCATAGATCAAGATGGAAGTGAAAAGACAAGATAAAAAGTATTTTCCTACCAACACTTTGTTCTTCTTCAACTCCCAACGGAGCACAGGTCTTCAACAAACTGCCTGTACCTATATTATCTGTGCACATATAGACTGACTACCTATATTATCTGTGCACATATAGACTGCCACTACCTATATTTGTGCACATATAGACTGCCACTACCGATATTATCTGTGCACATATAGACTGACTACCTATATTATCTTTTCTATCTACTGGAAAACAAAAAGGGCTTCATCAGTTGGGATGAATGAATACCACATCAAGGGGTCGCTGATAGTAAAGTTGAGTACACATTGTGTTAGTGACCATGTTCCGGGGTTCAAAACTAGCTTAGGCCAAAATATTTTAGTATGCGCACAGTGTGTGGTTGGACTACAGGATAATCTGATCTTTTACTTGGAGATCTAAATTACATGCACCTTTGAAGTCGAAGGGAGAGTGAAAACAAGGGAGACCTAGGAGCAGATGATGAAATTTTGAAGACATCATGTTTAAGTTAGAAAGAAAGGCACAAAATTAAACAAATTGAAACTTTGTTCCATCTGCCCTATGTGCCCTTGTGCATGATTAGGACTGATGATGATGTAAGAAAGCAACATCTTCAACTTTAGTCTATGATCGTCTTTTGCAGAGAGCCCCAAGTTTTTCCAACATTGTGCATCCCTGCTTCCACTATTTGCCTACAAGTCATCTGTGGTCTTCCTCTCCTCGTTCTTCCCTCCAGAATTCAATGTATAACAGTTCTTGTGATGATTCCTTGATCACTTTGCTGTGTGTGTGCGGCCTAACCTGCTCCAGTGTTTGAATGTTTTCCATTGTACATTCACACTACACATTTATAACATCTGTACATACACACTACACATTTATAACATCTGTACGTACACACTACACAGTAACATCTGTACATACACAGTAACATCTGTATATACACAATACACATTTATAACATATGTACAGGGTTTATGTCTTATTTTCAGGCCACAACTTGATGTGTAGTGTAGACACTTAAGACAGTCAATGAGATGGGCATTCAAGGATTGCTTCCGTTTCTGAAGGCTATTCATACTCCTGTTAATATTTCTAACTTTCAAGGATGCACTGTTGCAGTTGATGCATATTGCTGGCTGCACAGGGGAGCATTTGCCTGTGCTGAAAAATTAGCACTTGGAGAGAAAACAGATCAGTAAGTTTCAGATTTGATAGATTAGTCAGTTTCAGATTTGATAGATTAGTATTTCTTTTGATGGAATATATCTGATTAACCTGTAGATTGAACATATATGAACCCTTCCCCATAAAGGTTAACTTATTAATCAAGACCCTAATGAAGTGGTGTACTCTGGAAGCAGGTACTGCACACAATGTCCAGGCCTCAACACAGAAAGAAGAAAGATGTTGACACGCTAACCAACAATCACAAACAAACGAGATAGCACCAAACAACAGCTACAAAACACAGGAAATTTGATGTACTTGGCATTGGCTGCAAAAGAGCAACCAGCTCAGCAGGACTAGTTCTGAGCAACAATGTCAAGTAATAAATGTCACAATATCATATACTAAATATGTCACAATATCTAATACTAAATATGTCACAATATCGTATAATAAATATGTCACAATATCATATAATACATATGTCACAATATCATAATAAATGTCACAATATCATATAATAAATATGTCACAATATCATATAATAAATATGTCACAATATCATATAATAAATATGTCACAATATCATATACTAAATATGTCACAATATCTAATACTAAATATGTCACAATATCATATAATAAATATGTCACAATATCCTATACTAAATATGTCACAATATCTAATACTAAATATGTCACAATATCATACACTAAATATGTCACAATATCATATAATAAATATGTCACAATATAATATAATAAATATGTCACAATATCATATTATCTTCTGCTCAGATATGTCACTATTATAAAATACATTGAGTCAATGCTTGAAGATGTTACATATCTCTCCTATTTATCTTCCTGCTCAGATATGTCCACTATTGTATGAAATACATTGAGTACATGCTGTGGAAGATGTTACTATATCTCTCATTATCTTCCTGCTCAGATATGTCCACTATTGTATAAAATACATTGAGTACATGCTGTGGAAGATGTTACTATATCTCTCCTTATTTATCTTCCTGCTCAGATATGTCCACTATTGTATGAAATACATTGAGTACATGCTCGGAAGAACTGCAACCAATCTCTAGTGTTTGATGCTTGCCATCTCAAAGTCAAAAGCTGATGTTGAAAAACAGAAGAGAGTTAGTGTTTCTTGGTCGTATCACAGATTTTTATTGTAACTCTATTTAGAACATTAGTTACAACAAAGTATATTTGCTCACAGTGAGGCTACACTGCAATTTGGCCAGGGCATGCGACCTGTTTTCTCTGACTATTAAGTGTCACCAAAACAGTGGTTTTATTTCAGGGAAATAACACATCAACAAATATCACTTTAAATGGTAAGCATCTAACCCCAGTTCCAAAGTTCTCTGTTTCTGTATACTCCATTGTTTGACATAATTTCTTGCAGACGCAGAGAGCTTCACAAAAAGAAGGCTGCTCAGTTCTTACGAGAGGGCAAAAGGAGCGAGGCTAAAGAGTGTCTTCAAAGATGTGTCGACATCACACCACAGATGGCCTTGAATTAATGAATGTGAGTTGTTATTTTTAAAATTATTTTAACTTTGTTACAAATATCTGCTTTTATGTAAAAATATCTGCTTCTTTATGTAAAATATCTGCTTTTTATGTAAAAATATTGCTTTTATGTAAAATATCTGCTTCTTTATGTAAAAATATCTGCTTCTTTATGTAAAAATATCTGCTTCTTTATGTAAAAATATCTGCTTCTTTATGTTGTATTATTTGATGTTTTAAATAGAACCAAATCATTTTCCTACATTTCCCATTTTCTGTTCACCATAAGACATGGCATAAATTTGTACAAGCAAGTAACTAATATTTTACAGACAGAAAAACCACATTTGAAAATTCCCACATCTGGAGTTAATACTACACTATGGTATCAGATGTGAGTGGTCAAAGCTGACACACATCAAAGCTGGTGAGTGTAGACTACATTACACTATGGTATCAGATGTGAGTGGTCAAAGCTGACACACATCAAAGGTGGTGAGTGTAGACTACATTACACTTTGGTATCAGATGTGAGTGGTCAAAGCTGACACACATCAAAGCTGGTGAGTGTAGACTACATTACACTATGGTATCAGATGTGAGTGGTCAAAGCTGACACACATCAAAGGTGGTGAGTGTAGACTACATTACACTATGGTATCAGATGTGAGTGGTCAAAGCTGACACACATCAAAGGTGATGTAAACTACATTACACTATGGTATCAGATGTGAGTGGTCAAGCTGACACATCAAGGTGGTAGTGTAGACTACATTACACTATGGTATCAGATGTGAGTGGTCAAAGCTACACACATCAAAGGTGGTGAGTGTAGACTACATTACACTATGGTATCAGATGTGAGTGGTCAAAGCTGACACACATCAAAGGTGGTGAGTGTAGACTACATTACACTATGGTATCAGATGTGAGTGGTCAAAGCTGACACACATCAAAGGTGGTGAGTGTAGACTACATTACACTTTGGTATCAGATGTGAGTGGTCAAAGCTGACACACATCAAAGCTGGTGAGTGTAGACTACATTACACTATGGTATCAGATGTGAGTGGTCAAAGCTGACACACATCAAAGGTGGTGAGTGTAGACTACATTACACTATGGTATCAGATGTGAGTGGTCAAAGCTGACACACATCAAAGGTGGTGAGTGTAAACTACATTACACTATGGTATCAGATGTGAGTGGTCAAAGCTGACACACATCAAAGGTGGTGAGTGTAGACTACATTACACTATGGTATCAGATGTGAGTGGTCAAAGCTGACACACATCAAAGGTGGTGAGTGTAGACTACATTACACTATGGTATCAGATGTGAGTGGTCAAAGCTACACACATCAAAGGTGGTGAGTGTAGACTACATTACACTATGGTATCAGATGTGAGTGGTCAAAGCTGACACACATCAAAGGTGGTGAGTGTAGACTACATTACACTATGGTATCAGATGTGAGTGGTCAAAGCTGACACACATCAAAGGTGGTGAGTGTAGACTACATTATTTTGTCAGGTCTCCCTGTAGTGGACAGTTTTTCAAGACATTTTCTGCAGTCATATATGCCAGTTTTTGGAGGCAAAGATCAACAAAATAAAGAAGAGCTGGAGGGAACTGCACGAAATAGCTAGAGATAGGAAGACTTGACATGAGTTGGTTGAGGGCCTATGCCAATCCGGGGTAAAAAGGCAAAGAGAGATATATGCCAGTTAGCAATGACATCGACAAAAGATGTTTTTTTTATCTTGGGGTATCTAAGTGATGGTTCTCATTTTGCATTGTGGTATCGTTTGATGGAAGTTTTATCTCCCTTGTAGATGACCAGATAGTTCTTCGTGTGGCAGTTTTTCTCCTTCTTTTGACTAGAATATCAGCTTCTCTTTCATTTCTGTAAACTTTTGACTATCAGCTTCTCTTTCATTTCTGTAAACTTTTGACTAGAATATCAGCTTCTCTTTCATTTCAGTAAACTTGTGACTAGAATATCAGCTTCTCTTTCATTTCAGTAAACTTGTGACTAGAATATCAGCTTCTCTTTCATTTCAGTAAACTTGTGACTAGAATATCAGCTTCTCTTTCATTTCAGTAAACTTGTGACTAGAATATCAGCTTCTCTATCATTTCTGTAAACTTGTGACTAGAATATCAGCTTCTCTTTCATTTCTGTAAACTTTTGTCTAGAATATCAGCTTCTCTTTCATTTCTGTAAACTTGTTAATGTAATGGTTATTGGTTACTGAACTGACGCCATAGAACTCCAAGTTGCTCAGTCCCTCTCACAAGATGTTGAATATTCATACTGATTGTTCCTGTGGCTCTCTGGTTAAACACACTCCTCTCTCTGCCCCTCAGGCATCCAGTTCTGCTTGTACAACGTGTAATTGCAAATTTCTTAAATCGTTAGATAAATTCAGCATCAATTTTAGTGTCCTCATCCATTAGCAGTTTGTCATGAGACAATATACTCCATATCCATCCTCAACTCTCCAACAATCATTGTTGTTGATGCAAGCCTATCCATTCTCTCATTTCCACAAACAACAGCATTCCTAAGACAGTAGATCCACTTAAGCCTCTGGAATCCATCCTTTGGCTTTACAACCCCCTTTATACTATGTATACAATAATGGCATGTTTGTTAATATTTATTCCGTTGCATAGTTGCAAGTATTATTTTCATTCATCATCAAGGTGCGTATCCTTTATAGGACGTTGCTCTCTTTACAGCGCATCTGAAATTCATTGTCTCTAGCCAGTTCACCCACTTCGTTGATGGTCACGTCATATTCATGGTTTCTTGGTCTTCCTCTGGGACCCTGCCCTCGAATGTTGTTCTCTCCAGGCCATCGTGACGTTTGATGTGACCAAAGTATCTACTTTTTTGTATCTAATTATTTTCATTAGCAAAACAATATATTTTCAGAATTTAAAATATGTTCCAAATATGTGTTCAGGCTTGTCGAAACAGAGGTGTGGACTGTATTGTTGCTCCGTATGAAGCAGACGCCCAGCTTGCTTATCTGAACCTGAGGGGAATTGCAGATATTATTGTGACAGAAGATTCAGATCTGCTGCTGTTTGGCTGTGACAAGGTCAGTACATACATAGACTAACTGTGACATATAGCTGCATGTTTCAATTCTCGCATGTGGCCATTGTGAGCTTGTACAGCTTATACTGTTTATTGCCAGTTTGTTCAGATAGATCAGTTCCCTACAGAAAGCTCTCCACAGATGATGAGAATTGTGTGGAGAATTATTGACTACATGTTCCAGAGCAGGATAATTTAGTATGTCACCAATCTGTGTCATATACGATCGTTCAATTCTAGAACATAAAACTTAGATTTGTCACCAGTATGTAACTCATTATAAGTGGGCGTCTGTGGCTTACCGGTTGTGAGCTCGATCACAACTCAAGGGTACCTGGTTTATACTCCTGCGGGCAGTTTGGAAGCAAATTTGTTCACATGGATTTTTATGAACTGTAAATATATAGCTCACCTATCATAAAGCAATGGCAAACTACTGAACTTATATAATTGTTTCTTAGAAAATCAATAACTTGTTTATTGTGGATAATTGTTTCTTAGAAAATCAATAACTTGTTTATTGTGGATGATGGCGACATCCTGTAAAGGAGACGCCACGATTTTCATTTCATGTGACTCTTACGTTATTGATATTTCTATCTTGTTGTTGTGTACGTTATTGATATTTCTATCTTGTTGTTGTGTACGTTATTGATATTTCTATCTTGTTGGTGTGTACGTTATTGATATTTTAATCTTGTTGGTGTGTACATTATTGATATTTCAATCTTGTTGGTGTGTACGTTATTGATATTTCAATCTTGTTGTTGTGTACGTTATTGATATTTCTATCTTGTTGGTGTGTACGTTATTGATATTTTAATCTTGTTGGTGTGTACATTATTGATATTTCAATCTTGTTGGTGTGTACGTTATTGATATTTCTATCTTGTTGTTGTGTACGTTATTGATATTTTAATCTTGTTGGTGTGTACATTATTGATATTTCAATCTTGTTGGTGTGTACTTATTGATATTTCTATCTTGTTGTGACATTATTGATATTTCAATCTTGTTGGTGTTACGTTATTGATATTTCAATCTTGTTGGTGTATGTCGTTATTGATATTTCAATCTTGTTGGTGTGTACGTTATTGATATTTCAATCTTGTTGGTGTGTACGTTATTGATATTTCAATCTTGTTGGTGTGTACGTTATTGATATTTCAATCTTGTTGGTGTGTACGTTATTGATATTTCAATCTTGTTGGTGTGTACGTTATTGATATTTCAATCTTGTGTACGTTATTGATATTTCAATCTTGTGTACGTTATTGATATTTCAATCTTGTGTACGTTATTGATATTTCAATCTTGTGTACGTTATTGATATTTCAATCTTGTATCGTTATTGATATTTCAATCTTGTTGGTGTGTACGTTATTGATATTTCAATCTTATTGGTGGGTACGTTATTGATATTTCAATCTTGTTGGTGTGTACGTTATTGATATTTCAATCTTGTTGGGCAGTTTATTGATATTTCAATCTTGGTGTTGGCAGTTTATTGATATTTCAATCTTGGTGTTGGCAGTTTATTGATATTTCAATCTTGGTGGGCAGTTTATTTCTGCTTTTTTTCTCTCTAATCCTGTTTTGCTTCACAGCATCAGGATAAGAAGAGATTTCTAGAACATGTCTCACAGCATCAGGATAAGAAGAGATTTCTAGAACATGTCTCACAGCATCAGGATAAGAAGAGATTTCTAGAACAGGTTTTTAGCTTAGCACTTGGTGTCTTTTACTGTCTCAGTTATTTCTGTGGTCCACTGCTGTATTTATAGGATCTTATAATGTAGACATTAAAAAATGTAACATGTTCTTGAACTGCTAATATTAACTGATTGCCTCCTAGAAGCTGCTGGGAGTGTCAAGGTCGCTATTTACTCATGACGGTGAGCGTATGGTTTGTTTCCTAGTTAATCAAGTTTAATATTTACATTCTCCTTTTCCGTTTTGGTACTCGATTTTAATTTACAGACAGGAAGCTTATTCACGAACCACATGCTATCGGTTGAAAATAATTTTTTTTAAATTGTATTTTGTCATATTTATCGTGTTTTCAAGCCAGTTATCGAACTGTGCAAAACTGTTTACCTTGGCAACAAACAATGTTATACACAATAAAATAAAACTGTTAGACCTTGCAATATAAACAATGTTATACACAATAAAATAAAATGTTGATTTTGGCAACCAAACAATATTATACACAATAATAATAAAACTGTTGACTTGGCAACAACAATGTTATACAACAATAATAAAACTGTTGACCTTGGCAACAAACAATGTTATACACAATAAAATAAAACTGTTGACCTTGGCAACAAACAATGTTATACACAATAAAATAAAACTGTTGACCTTGGCAACAAACAATGTTATACACAATAAAATAAAATGTTAATTATTGACTAAATATTGTTCTATTTTTTATTTATTTTTTATATACAATACAATAACCACCAAGTGAAACGTATGAAATGTTTTGTAACTTCAAAATGTGTCGATAAGTTGGGCCATTGAAATATTTATTTATGCTTTTCTGTTGTCAATAATAATTTAACATTTACAAATTTCCTACTAAAATTTAACAAACATTCATTTTAGATTAATCTTAAAGACAATTCATTTATCTACAAAATGGTATATTACTCATGAAAATCTGTTAATAATTAAGAGAACTGCAGCTGAATTTGTACATACACATGTAATGGGAAAATGGTACCTAATTTTAATTCAGCAATAACCTGTTTTTCAATTCAGCAGATAATAAGTATGTAACATTTTCTTGAAATGTCTATGAAATATGTTCTTGAAATGTCAATATTGAAATATGAAAGTTTATATTCTCATCCAGATTATTTTCAAGATGGACTTCTTTGGTAATGGAACTTTGATTGAAAAATCTCGCCTGAATGAGGTCATGTCTATTAAAGGAGGCTTCTATAGCTTTGAAAAGTTCCGTCACATGTGCATCCTGTCTGGCTGTGATTATCTGCCTTCAATACCAGGAATTGGGCTGGCTAAGGCATGTAAGGTTATGAAGACTGCAAGGCAGCCAGACTTGAGACAGGTTAGCAGTAAGATAATGAAGAAGAGTACATTACAACTATTTACCAAATGCCAGCTATCAATGCATGTTTGATAGTTTAACAAAGTACAAAATCCTATACCACATTTTGATTTTTCTTTGATAATCGATTAGTTAAAAGGTCAACTTAGTTTGTTCATGTACAACTTTTGTATTTTGTACTTATCATTTTACAACTCTCACAGTGATAGTTTCTGTAGTACTTATGACAAGATAAATTCTCTAGTCGTGTATACAACATTCTTTAGTCACATTTTACAGCGATAGTTTCTGTAGTAATTTGTGTGACAAGATAAATTCTCTAGTCGTGTATACAATATTCTTTAGTCACATTTTACAGCGATAGTTTCTGTAGTAATTTGTGTGACAAGATAAATTGTCTAGTCGTGTATACAACATTCTTTAGTCACATTTTACAGCGATAGTTTCTGTAGTAATTTGTGTGACAAGATAAATTGTCTAGTCGTGTATACAACATTCTTTAGTCACATTTTACAGCGATAGTTTCTGTAGTAATTTGTGTGACAAGATAAATTCTTTAGTCACAATGTATAACAAGAATACATTAATGTGTTTTGATACCTGTCATTTGATTGACATATTTGTGACAACCAGTAGTTAGTGTCTGTCAAATGCTGAAACTGTCAATCAACTTGTATCTCTCTCCTGTCCACAGATGTTGAAGAAACTGCCGACATACCTCAAGGGCAACTTAACCGTGACAGATGAATATATTGAAGGTTTTATTCAAGCAGAGAATACCTTCTTGTATCAGCTTGTTTTTGATCCAATTACCTGTAAACTTTGCCCTTTGAACCCATATCCACCAGAATTGGATGGTTGTAACCTGGATTATGCAGGAGAGTATCCTTTTGGTGATGTGGGGGTTTAATTGTTTATAAAATATTTTTCAGATAATTATTACTTTCTGCCCTCATTGTATCTGTTTTGATATTCAACTTTTCCAGAATATTTTGTGTGTACATTGTTTGCCTTCATTGATCTTGTTTTATTCATTTTTGTCATGATGCATTCTAGAACTTCCTTTTTTAACATTCTCTTTCTTTCTCTCTTCCCACAGACGCTCTCATTCTCTGTTGTATGATAATTGGATATATTGTTGTTGAGAACTAGTGATGCTAAGCTGGTTGCTCTTTTGCAACTAAGGCCAAGTTCAGAAAATTGCATTGTAGTTTATAGCTGTTGTTTGGTTTGATATAATGTGTTTGCGATTGTTGATGAGCTTGTCAACTTCTTTCTGTGGTGAGTCCTGTGACATTGTGGGCAGTACCTAAACCTCAGTTTCTCTTCAGATGTCCTAAACAAATAACTGCCTCTTTCTTAATTTATAATAAGTAGTGGCACTTCATCCTCATATAGCTTGCCCGTAGCAGAACTTTGCCACCCCAACAGTCCATCAGAATTTCTCTCTCTTACACCTGACATCTGTCATTCTCAAATCATGTCACATCTTGAATCCATCTTTTCTGTGGTATTCCTCTTTATCAGGATACCTCCTTCCATAATAGTCTTCTTCAATCCTTCGTGTCTCTTTATATATTCAAAATACTTCAATTTTTCTTTTTTGTAACATCCGTTTTCTTGGATTTTGAGTTCTTTCTGGATAGATTTATTTGTTCTCTTCTCTGTAGTGGTGTCTGAATGTTCTCTTCTCTGTAGTGGTGTCTTCTTCTTCTTCAGCGATCTCTGGTCATGCGCTTAATTTACTGTGGACCACAAACTGGGCAGACAGCTTCAGGTCTGTCAGGTTTCCCAAAGCTTAGTTTTCAGGTCGACTGGGTGTGGCCACGTGTTGCTTCTCAGCTCACACAGAAGAGGACAGTCTTGCAGGATATGCTCTGGTGTCTGTTCTGCCTGCTGACACTGGCAGAGAGCTGTTTGACTTATTCCTAGTCTGTATAAGTGTTTGTTGAGTCTGCAGTGTCCGGTGCGTAGTCGAAATATAATGACCTGGTCTGTTCTGCTTAGGTCTTTGAGGGAGTCTTTTCCATAATCATATCCAGTGTTTGTCTTCCAGTCTACTGCAGATTTTCTCTGTATGAGGGTTTTGACCTCTTAAAAAGACAAGGGTTGGTAATTTGCTCTTTGGCACTGCCCTCCTTAGCTAAGACATCAGCACTCTCATTGCCTGCAATGCCACAGTGAGATGGAATCCACTGCAAGTGAATTTCTGCCTTTTCTGAAAGCTGAGCAAGTTCTCTTTGTAGTTTTTGTACTGTTCTGTCAGTGGATTTAGCCTCCAGGGCTTGTATAGCTGACAGTGAGTCTGTAAGAAATACCATCTTGCCTGCAGGTGCTTGCAGCTTATTCATGTGCTGTGCTGCCATCAGAAGGGCTAAGAGTTCTGCTTTGTAGTTGGAACATATTCTTCCAGTAGGAGCCGCTAGAGACACAGTGGTAGCATCTGGGTGCCTAATGTACACTCCTGCTCCACCATTCATGGTTGCCTCCATTGCCGATCCATCTGTGTAAATTCTTATCCAGCTGTCTTCTGGAAACATGTAATGGAGATGTTCCATTGTAATTGCTTTTTTCACTAGATTATGCTCGGCATCTTTGCTTAATAATTTAGGGATGGAGGTTGAGAAGTTTAGTGCTACTGAGTCTGGTTCCCAGTGATCAAAAAGCAATTCTTCAGGTATAGAATTATGATTTAGTAGTTCCAAGTATGACTTTCCTATTTCTTTTGCTTTGTGGTTTAGACTTGTGCGCTTTAGTCTGTTCTTTGTTCTAGCCGCCATTTTTTCATGCAGTGGATGGTGAGGCATTCTTTTGATCCTTTCAGTCTGTAGAATCACTTTTCTCCTTCTTCTGTCTTCCAAGGGCTGGATGTTGGCTGCCTTTTCCATTTCTACAATTGGTGTAGATTTCATGGCTCCCAAAATAGTACGCAGACACCTGTTTTGTGTTTTTTCCAGTATCGATTTGTTTGAATGGGCTGCTGATATCCATGTCGATGATGCATATTCCAGGGCCGGTCTAACTGCACCAGTGTACACCTGACTCAGGATTCGAATATCAGCTCCCCAGGTAGTTCCAGCCAGCTTCCGCATCACACTTTGTTTCCTCATAGCCTTTCTGTTTGTTTCCATTATGTGATGTTTCCATGTCAGACGACTGTCAAGCTTAACTCCCAAAAAGGTTGGAGTATGGGAACGGGAACGATATCATCGTTAAATTTCAGTCTGAAGTGTTCTTCCTTTGTTGACAATGAGAAAAGCGTTGCTATAGTTTTGCTCCGGTTTATTTCTAGACCCCATTTACTTGCCCACATTATGACGCTGTTCAGGCTTGCCTGGAGTTTAAGGATGGCAGGACCCAGAAACTCGGAGGTGTACCACACAGCTAGATCATCAGCATGGAGAGGGTGTGATACATGTCTGGGCAGAGTTTGTGGCAGATCATTAATATATACCAGGAAAAGCAATGGGGACAGTACGCTGCCCTGTGTAGTGGTGTCTGAATGTTCTCTTCTCTGTAGTGGTGTCTGAATGTTCTCTTCTCTGTAGTGGTGTCTGAACGTGTTCTTCTCTGTAGTGGTTTCTGAACGTGCTCTTCTCTGTAGTGATGTCTGAATGTTCTCTTCTCTGTAGTGGTGTCTTAATAACATAAATATGAATTCTATTTATAATATTTATATCTCGCCTTGGCTCGCAAGGGGAGCAAAGAATAGTAACTGCAGCCTACAAGGCATGTCATAAGAGATGACTGGGGTAGAGGCCATGGGAAGCTATCCTAGTAAATAAAAAGCATCCCAGAAACCTGATGTTCTTTCCTACTTGTAGGTGCATAACTTGCACAATGTACAATTGCTCTTAGGCTCAGATCACATATAAATCACTAGTGGTTTAACAAATGGTTGATATTGAGCATTCGAAGCAGACAATATTTCTATCTTGATACATTTCTTAATCACATCTCAGATTTATGCATGAAGAAAAGGCCTGGCAGATTTCTCTAGGAAATATTGATATTCATAATTACAAGAGAATTGCATACTTTGACCCACAGACTTTTGTGGTATACATTTTTATATTATTTTCTAGTTTTTGTGTAAATGTCATTGTTGCTTGTTGGCTTTATTGCTGTTGTTCTGTGGCAACTGGTTCCATTATGAGAATGAAGGTTGTGGTCATTACTGCTGCCGTCTTCAAGAATACTTCATTAGGACAAATATTGTGCCTGACACAGTCTTTGCTTAGGATGGTCGAAAAATGACATGGTGCTGTATAAGTGGATGTCATCTGTCGATTGATAAGACCATCTTCATTACACATCAGTCGCTTGAGTGGTTACCTGGGCCTAAATTTGGGTAATAAAGAATAGAACCACTATTACCTGCCACACATGTCATAAGAGGCGACCAAGGAGGTTTGGCTGAAATCGAATGTACATGTCCTAAACGTGTAGAAGTCTATGAGTTTAGGGGCCTACCAAACCAATGTGCAACGTATACACGTTCTTGGCAAAGAACAAATATATCACAAAGAGTGATTAAAATTGGTTGTAAAGAACGAACACAAAAAAGAAGATTACACTTTAGTGAATAACTATATGTGCTCCAATCTCTTCCTTACACATGAGAGTCTCAGCGGCAGTGAACAAACTCATTACCACCGGCAGCGGTTGGTTTCTGGTGTCATTTTGAAGATGGTGAAAATTTTATTTGAATCTTTTTAATAAATTTTACCAGGCAGTGATTTTGTAACCTACTGTTATAGATTTTCAACTATGTTTTATTGTCAAAGTCTGCTAGGACTGGGAACTAGATCTCACCTACATTGAGATAAGGAATTTCCCAAAATAATCCCGATCACTAAACACAGGAAATAAACAGAGTACTTTTAAGGTGCGTCCCTGACCTCCACGCCACAGTCCCTATTCACTTAGTCAACTTTGTTATCTGTTACCAGAGCCACCACTAGGTCTGCCTCTGTCAGTTCAGGCTTGTGGACCCTGGTCTTCTTCTTCTTCTGGTACTGTCATCTAATTCTTTGAGTTCCAGAATCCAAACCAAGTTTTAAAAGTAGTCATCTATCATGTGACAGCAGATATTTCAATAAATAACATAAACATATGTGCTATCAACTACATAACTTATGAAAGAGAATTGGTATCAAGACAAAATTTAGATTTTCAAGAGCATGTATTTTTTCCATGCCGTGAGGCATGAATTTTTTTATAAAACAGTTGACAAACCGATTGTCTTTGAATACAAGTGCTACAGAAGAGTACTCAGAATACAAGTGTTACAGAAGGGTACTCAGAATACAAGTGCTACAGAAGAGTACTCAGAATACAAGTGTTACAGAAGGGTACTCAGAATACAAGTGTTACAGAAGAGTACTCAGAATACAAGTGTTACAGAAGAGTACTCAGAATACAAGTGTTACAGAAGAGTACTCAGAATACAAGTGTTACAGAAGGGTACTCAGAATACAAGTGTTACAGAAGAGTACTCAGAATACAAGTGTTACAGAAGAGTACTCAGAATACAAGTGTTACAGAAGGGTACTCAGAATACAAGTGTTACAGAAGAGTACTCAGAATACAAGTGTTACAGAAGAGTACTCAGAATACAAGGACAGGAAAAAACAACATGTCCATTTGCAGCAGGTTACAATTGAAGAGATGTGGTTAGTAAAGAAGAGAAAAATGACATGATTCTCTAGATGGCATGACATCGGACGGATATGGAATAGGAATACTATGAAGAAGATGGGAGCAAGATGCCATGGACAAGTTGAGTATGGCTGTGGCACACACCTCAAGCAGGACATGGAAACATTTAGAGCTGCTATCATGAGAGCCAAGTTCCAACATGGACAAGTTAGATGATGATAAAAAGTTGTCCTATCAAGTGACAGCAAATGTTTCAGTAAACATTCAGAGAATATGGGTATCTGTGGCGTAGAGGTTAGGTGGTCGTCGCTTTTGCCAAAGGTAACTGGTTCACGCCCTCGTGGAGCCATCAGGGTATTTTTCCAGAGATACCTAAACTCATTGTGGGTGAGATCAAGTTCCTAGTCCTGTCGGAGATGGCTGATAAAACATAGGTCCTGTGTTTAATTTGAACACGTAAACAAACTTCTGGCAGTTCACAATCGAGAAGAGCAGGCTGGAACGCTGCTGCCCATGCAAAATTCATTAGTAAAAAAAAAAATAATAAAAATTCCTAGAAAATATCTTCACCATCTTTAAAATTACATCGGGACCTCGCTGAGCTACGGAGTTTGTGCTCTGCCACTGAGATCTTCCTGTGTAAGAAAGAGATCGGAGAACACATGGTTACTCACTGAAGTGCAATGATGATTGTCCAATCAATTAATAAATAACTGAAGTAATAAATGGGACCTTGCATGTATTATAATTATTTATCTTCTTTTCCCAGGTTTTTAAAACCACTTTTTCTTATCAAAACCCAAAAAAAAATCAATTTATTAATTTTAATATCAAATCTATATTGGTCTTAAATTTTCTGATCACAGCCCAAGAATATGGAACGGCCAAAATTCAGACATCAGTTAAGTATCTGGGACAAAAACTTCAGAGTCAAGTCTGGGTCACCGTGTAAGGAGGTTCAGCCTCCTACAGGCAGCAGCAAAGAGAAGTCATCACTGCATGGAAGAGAACGAACCATAATAGTGCCATCTGTCAGACGAAATCTTACGGAGAAACTCCGAGCAGGTGGAAGTATGTGTGTGTGTTTCATTGATCCTATATATATATATACTGATACCAAGCAGGTGAATGTGTGTGTCTGTTTCATTGATTCTATGTATACTGATAACAAGCATATCAGGAAAATAGGAATGATTTACTATTATAACATAACATGGTGGGGACATTGTTTATTAGTTAATACGAGGGCAAGTCAATAAGTAAGCCACAAATGGCTGTAGAAAAATAACTAAACATGATAACAACTTGAAACCAGTTTATTTTTATACATACATTGTTCCTTTATTTCTCAACATAATTTCAACCAACATTGATGCACTTATCCCATCGCTTTATCAATCCTCCCAAACCGGCTGCATAGAACTGCGGGTTCTGTTTTCTAAACCACGTTTCACTTCACATTCAACTTCGGCGTCATTCACGAAATGTCTCCTGCCAAGGTGGGTTTTCAGTGGACCAAAAAGGTGAAAATCGTTAGGGGGACTGTAAGGTTGATGTTCCAGAACTTTCCACAGTAGTTGGTTAATCGAGCCGTATGTGGTCTGGCATTGTCATGAAGAAAGTGTGCTCTTCAATTGTGCTCAATGTGGGTACCCAGACAATTGAAGGTGGAACACAAAATGAATCGATTTGGCCTGTCCTTGCATCATCTCTGTCGATACGAAGATGAAGGAGAAGACATGCGGAACAATATTGTTACTGAGGATGAATCATGGGTGCATCACTACCAGCCCGAATCAAAGCGTGCTTCAATACAGTGGAAACATCTTTCTTCGCCTTGTGTGAAAAAATTCAAGGTTACGTCATCAGCAGGGAAAGTCATGCGGACGGTGTTCTGGGATTGTCAAGGAGTGCTTTTAACCAATTTCAAGAAGAAAGGTGACAATGTGAATTCTGAATCATACTGTGAAGTTCTATCGATGCTTCATGATGAAAATTCGAAAAAATGCCCAGGACTGCTGACTACAGGAGTGTTGCTTCTTCATGACAATGCCAGACCACATACGGCTCGATTAACTCAGGAGAAAATTAACCAACTACGGTGGAAAGTTCTGGAACATCAACCTTACAGTCCCGACTTAGCCCCTAACGATTTCCACCTTTTTGGTCCACTGAAAACCCACCTTGGCGAGAAACATTTCGCGAATGACGTTGAATGTGAAGTGAAAACGTGGTTTAGAAAACAGAGCCCGCAGTTCTATGCAGCTGGTTTGGGAGGATTGATAAAACGATGGGATAAGTGCATCAATGTTGGTTGAAATTATGTTGAGAAATAAAGGAACAATGTATGTATAAAAGTAAACTGGTTTCAAGTTGTTATCATGTTTAGTTATTTTTCTACAGCCATTTGTGGCTTACTTATTGACTCGCCCTCGTATATATATAGTCTACAGTTATAGCACACTGTAGGATTAGTCTTAGAACACGAGGATAGTCTGTGTGTTGCCAGAGCCCGTAAGGGAAGCAAAGAATTGTAACACTGCAACCTACAAGACATGTTGTAAGAGGCAACTAAGATAGGGCCTAGGAAGCTACCCTAGTAAATAAAAAACGTTGCAGAAATATGATGTGCTGACCGACTTGTATGCGCATAACTGACACAAAGTACAATCACTCTTATGCTCAGATCACATACAAAACAGAAAGAGTGGTTTAACAAGTGGTCAATTTATTGGTTATAGATATGGAGCGTTCGAAGAAAAAGAACAGTGGGAATAATCATATTTATGTGTTACACTGTTCAACAACACAACCGAGTGTTTTTACAAATTTAACTTCAATTTGAATAATCTTATGTGCCATGTTACATTATTTTATTTGTTATAATTTAAAGAATGTCAAATTTTAAAACATCTCACTTTTGATTATGATTATTCTCTTTAGTAGATGACATCTCGGACAGGACAACAAATGAAGAGTTAATGTCTTTGTATGAAGATGATGGGGAGAATACTAACCCTGACCTAGAAATAGCAAGTAAACATCACCTTTTCAAGAGTGGTCTCGGAGGTATTTGTTTATCGTTAGACGATCTGAAGGATAAGAAAGCAGGCGTATCACAGAATATCAGCCCAGATACAACACTCGTTGCAAGCACAGAAAGTCAACAAGAGAATATAAATACTAACGAAGGTAGTGGTGATGAAGACGATCACAGTGAAGATGAAGAACCCAAGAAATGTCGAAAGAGAAAAATGCCCACATCACCTTCAAGACCTTCAGCAGCAGACATAGGAGAAGATGCTTTCAGAACTGCTACCGGGAGCAACAAATGTATGGGAACTAATTCTGGTGACAGTTTTACTCCAAGTAAAAACAGGAATGTGTTTGCTGTTCATACTAGTGATACTAAAATGGCAAAGTTTGATTTGGATGCACCAGCCATTTGTGTCAAGAGCAGGTACGACAACAAAACTCTACCTCTTTCTCATGTCTTCTTGGTTGTGTGTTTTTTGTGTAAGTTGTCTGAAGTAGATAAGTTTAGAACATAATTATAAATTAAGTATTGTATGCAGTAGATAAGTTTAAACATAATTATAAATTGTCATTTGTAGTAGATAAGTTTAGAATATATATAAAGATAAATTGACTAATGTCAGTTGACATGAAGTCAGATCTGACAGCCTCGCAACGATTAATCAGATCTGATACCATGCTACAGTATAACTCCAGATGCAATACTTCAAAATGGTGGTTTTTCTGTTTGTAAAATCTGACAGTTGCCTTTCTGTTTAAATTTGTGTCCTGTTGGATAATATGCATACACTTTTGTATGCTGAAATATGGATATGCCTATCCTACATGTCATAGGAGCCTAATATGGTGCAATGTGCTCATGTTCTTGGTGCAAACCACACAGATCACAAAGAGTGGTTAACTTGGTTGATAAGAGCAAACACATGTAAGCACAAAACTAATGTTGTTAGTTTTGCTATGTCTAGAATATGTTATCTATCAATTGATTAATGTCTGCAATAATAGGTCTAGTTTTAAGTTGACCAATCATCTTCTCTGCAGGTATTTTCACTCTGACAACACTCCAGGACATGCAACAAACACCCCAGGACATACAGCAAACAGCACAGGGCATGCCACAAACAAACAAGCGTGCTTTGATAGGAAATCTCTCAGCAAGTCTCCACATAAAGTCAACACAACCTTGTCAACATCTGTTAAAGATATCAACACCAAAATGCAAAAAACAATTGTACTCATGTTTGAGAATATTTCTAAATGTCCTCAACAAAATCGTGATGATGAAAGTGATACCAAGCAGCAAACATCAAAGTATATATACATGCACCCTCAAAACTCACAGCTTCAGAGCAATAAAGACTCTTCTCAAATCTGCACACAGAAATGTTCAAATCAAGAGAAAGATCTCAAAGAAGAAGAAGGCACAAAATTATGTCAACAGCCAAAATTAAGTAGGTTAAAAAAACTACAAGCAGTTTCTGGTTTAGATAAGTTTCAGTCTAGTTTTCTTCCATCCAATAAGAAACAAGACCTGTCAAAACGTTCTGCTGGCTCAGTTTTTGATTGGTCAAATTCTAAATCTGGGCTAAAGATGACTAGTTTGCAATCTGCTGCAGTTCCATTAACACCTGACAGATGTCAGCTCGGAAGCGTGCCTGTTGGAAACCAAACTAATTTGAAAGGAAACAGTTTGAAAAATGACAATGTTATTAAAAATCAGACTGCTCCAGAAGGTATTAGCCGAATTAACGAGAACAATAACCAAGATAATTTGGGTAACAATACAAGACAGTCTATAAAAATATATCCACCCAACTCCAGTTTGTCAGATCAAGATCAGCAAAAACAAAGTATGTCGACAAATCTGAGAACACCATCAAGTGTTGCTGGTGGTGTTGTGTGTGGGCTGGTGACTGAGAGTCAGTACGATGAAGTGACAGAATTACAGTCGTGTAGCTATGATGAATTCTTGAACTCTCTTGGTACAGACAGACAATCTTGTCAGGCAGATGTGACCTCAGACACTCCAGTACGTGATGCAGACGTTGAGACGATGAGTGACAGTAAGTATATGATATTACATTACATTCTGAAACATTTTCATTTTTAAAAATTTGTTTGCCCGCTAATGAATTCAGACGTGGTCATAGTTACCTAATATGACTTCACTGACTAATTTTTGTATGAATGCTTACTTTCCTTATCGCCAGTGTCCCTTTGCCATTCAAGCGAGTCTTACACCGACTTCAGTGGTATATGTAATTTATATGCATAAGTAAAGGATCAGGGTCTCATGTATTCATACTGTGTGCACACTGAGCATTTTTGCATGGTCAAGTTGATCGTACCGCTGCAATTTCCACAACACCTGACCACTAGTGCAGAGTGTAATCAACTTTGCTGTCACCTGCTCCTCTCATTGATTGATTTGTTCGTTTGTTCATCCATTGATATAGTCCGCTCTTTTATTGGTATCTGTATTTTATCATTTGTAACATGACACCGAGCCGAAGAGCTTTCAGCTCAAGTGCTTCTGGATCCACCCACAAAAAAAAAAAAATCATTTGTAAGAAATATATTTAATAGCCATGATATTAATTCACTGATAAAGCACAACAGAGTACACACACAACACTGTTAGATGTTCAATATCTCTTATTGTTTTATGTAGTCTTGGGATGTTTATAGTGATACTCACAGTTGTAAATTGTAGATGGCTTCATGCACGCTCTTGATTAAACAATCTTGATTAAATAATCATTAAGGAGGTCTCTGTAGCGAAGGGGTTAAGACCTTTACCTTCTTATTCAAACGCCCATATCGACCACTTGTTAACCACTGTGATTTGTATGTGATCTGAGCCTAAGAATGATTGTATGTTGTGCCAGTTATGCGTCTACAAGTAGGCCAGCACCTCCGATTTCTGCAATGTTTTTATTTACTGGGGTAGCATCCTAGGATCTACATCAGTCACCTCTTTCGACATGCCTTGTAGGTAGCAGTGGTACTATTCTTTGCTTCCCTTTGCGGGCCCCAGCACCACACAGGCGAGAACTTTAATTCTAAAGGTTGTTGGTTCGAATCTGGATCGCGTCATTTAGTTCACATGTACATTATTTTCCTGAGATCCCTAGGATTGTTGCTGTAGCTACAGAGTGTGTACTTTGTACAGTACTCTCGGTAGTCTGCTTACTATCGGCAGTCTGATTGTTGGCAATACTCTCAGTAGTCTGCTTACTCTCTGCAGTCTGCTTACTTTCTGCAGTCTGCTTATTGTTGCAATACTTCGCAGTCTGCTTATTGTGCAATACTCTCTGCAGTCTGCTTACTCTCGGCAGTCTGCTTGTTGTGCAATACTCTCGGTAGTCTGCTTACTCTCTGCAGTCTGCTTACTCTTGGCAGTCTGCTTGTTGTGCAATACTCTTGGCAGTCTGCTTACTCTCTGCAGTCTGCTTGTTGTGCAATACTCTCTGCAGTCTGCTTACTCTCTGCAGTCTGCTTGTTGTGCAATACTCTCGGTAGTCAGCTTACTCTCAGCAGTCTGCTTGTTGTGCAATACTCTCTGCAGTCTGCTTGTTGTTCAATACTCTCTGCAGTCTGCTTACTCTTGGCAGTCTGCTTACTCTCTGCAGTCTGCTTACTCTCTGCAGTCTGCTTACTCTTGGCAGTTTGCTTGTTGTTCAATACTCTTGACAGTCTGCTTGTTGTGCAATACTCTCTGCAGTCTGCTTGTTGTGCAATACTCTCTGCAGTCTGCTTACTCTCTGCAGTCTGCTTACTCTTGGCAGTCTGCTTACTCTCTGCAGTCTGCTTACTCTCTGCAGTCTGCTTACTCTCTGCAGTCTGCTTACTCTTGGCAGTCTGCTTGTTGTGCAGTACTCTCTGCAGTCTGCTTACTCTCGGCAGTCTGCTTGTGCAATACTCTCGGTAGTCTGCTTACTCTCAGCAGTCTGCTTGTTGTGCAATACTCTCGGTAGTCTGCTTACTCTCAGCAGTCTGCTTGTTGTGCAATACTCTCTGCAGTCTGCTTGTTGTTCAATACTCTTGGCAGTCTGCTTGTTGTGCAATACTCTCTGCAGTCTGCTTGTTGTTCAATACTCTTGGCAGTCTGCTTGTTGTGCAATACTCTCGGCAGTCTGCTTGTTGTGCAATACTCTCGGCAGTCTGCTTGTTGTGCAATACTCTCGGCAGTCTGCTTGTTGTGCAATACTCTCTGCAGTCTGCTTGCTCTTAGCAGTCTGCTTGTTGTGCAATACTTCTGCAGTCTGCTTGTTGTGCAATACTCTGGCAGTCTGCTTGTTGTGCAATACTCTCGGCAGTCTGCTTACTCTTGGCAGTCTGCTTACTCTTGGCAGTCTGCTTGTTGTGCAATACTCTGGCAGTCTGCTTACTCTCTGCAGTCTGCTTGTTGTGCAATACTCTCGGCAGTCTGCTTGTTGTGCAATACTCTCGGCAGTCTGCTTGTTGTGCAATACTCTCTGCAGTCTGCTTGTTGTGCAATACTCTCGGCAGTCTGCTTGCTCTCTGCATTCTGCTTCGCAGTACTCTCGGCAGTCTGCTTGCTCTCGGCAGTCTGCTTGTGCAATACTCTCTGCAGTCTGCTTGTTGTGCAATACTCTCGGCAGTCTGCTTGTTGTGCAATACTCTCGGCAGTCTGCTTGCTCTCTGCATTCTGCTTGTGCAATACTCTCGGCAGTCTGCTTGCTATCGGCAGTCTGCTTGTGCAATACTCTCTGCAGTCTGCTTGTTGTGCAATACTCTCGGCAGTCTGCTTGTTGTGCAATACTCTCGGCAGTCTGCTTGCTCTCGGCATTCTGCTTGTGTAATACTCTCGGCAGTCTGCTTGCTCTCGGCATTCTGCTTGTTGTGCAATACCTCGCAGTCTGCTTGCTATCGGCAGTCTGCTTGTTGTGCAATACTCTCGCAGTGTGCTTGTTGTGTAATACTTCGCAGCCTGCTTGTTGTGCAATACTCTCTGCAGTCTGCTTGCTCTCGGCAGTCTGCTTGTTGTGCAATACTCTCTGCAGTCTGCTTGTTGTGCAATACTCTCTGCAGTCTGCTTGTTGTGCAATACTCTCTGCAGTCTGCTTGTTGTGTAATACTCTCTGCAGTCTGCTTGTTGTGCAATACTCTCTGCAGTCTGCTTGTTGTGTAATACTCTGGCAGTCTGCTTGTTGTGCAATACTCGCAGTCTGCTTGCTCTCGCAGTCTGCTTGTTGTGTAATACTCTGGCAGTCTGCTTGTTGTGCAATACTCTCGGCAGTCTGCTTATTGTGCAATACTCTCTGCAGTCTGCTTGTTGTGTAATACTCTGGCAGTCTGCTTGTTGTGCAATACTCTCGCAGTCTGCTTGTTGTGTAATACTCTGCAGTCTGCTTGTTGTGTAATACTCTCGGCAGTCTGCTTGTTGTGCAATACTCTCGGCAGTCTGCTTATTGTGCAATACTCTCTGCAGTCTGCTTGTTGTGCAATACTCTCTGCAGTCTGCTTGTTGTGTAATACTCTCGGCAGTCTGCTTATTGTGCAATACTCTCTGCAGTCTGCTTGTTGTGCAATACTCTCGGCAGTCTGCTTGTTGTGCAATACTCTGGCAGTCTGCTTGTTGTGCAATACTCTCGGCAGTCTGCTTATTGTGCAATACTCTCTGCAGTCTGCTTGTTGTGCAATACTCTCGGCAGTCTGCTTATTGTGCAATACTCTCTGCAGTCTGCTTGTTGTGTAATACTCTCGGCAGTCTGCTTATTGTGCAATACTCTCTGCAGTCTGCTTGTTGTGTAATACTCTCGGCAGTCTGCTTATTGTGCAATACTCTCTGCAGTCTGCTTGTTGTGTAATACTCTCGGCAGTCTGCTTATTGTGCAATACTCTCTGCAGTAGAGATCACGGAAGATAAATAAATGTTGCCTTGCAGATATAAGGAAAGTAAACTAAACTAAACTAAATGTTTACATATATACCTTTCAGGTTTAGGGGAATCTGTTAGCCAGGTGCTACAAGGTGACAGTCAGGTAACTGATGATGGCAGTTCTACAGCCTTGAATGTTGGAGAATCTGGTGGTCCTACGGACACCTTGTCCAGTTTGGATTCAGGGTGTTATTCTATCAAGGAGGATTTTATTGACCTCACCGATGCTGAGACTGATAGTAGTCAGGTACGTAGTGTGCTGTGCCCCCTATCCCCTCCACTAGCAATGAGACTGGCAGGTATGTAGTGCTGCTCCATCTCCACTGAAACTGACAGGTATGTAGTGGGTGCAACACCTCCTCCCTACTGAAGCTGACAGCCCACATGACACTTATTAAGTTATGACACCGTAAAGTTGTGTTTCGGTCAATAAAAATATAAAACTTCTGAACTATTTAAAGAAAGAAATCATTTATGTTTGTGTATATAATGTGAAGACATGGGATTTGAAAACATTGTGAAAGCCTGACAAATTTACTTGGAAGAGAGAGATATAGAGAAGATACTGAACGACATCATGGCATGGAAGAGTGTCATCAATGAGATTGTTCTCCAAAACTCCAAAACTGGGGACAGAACCTATGGAGATCAATGATTGTCAACGCAGCAGACACTGCCTCTGATGGTTCGTTCTATATCGTAGCTATAGTTCGTTCCAAAATTTGTGAACACACTAAGGTTTAATTTGTACAAAATCTACCTGATGGATAAAAGTAATGTTTTGCAGCCAGTCTTATATACCTTACGAATTCATGTTAAACTAATTGGTAGGTAGCTTAGTTGATGCAAAAAACGATTTTTGTTATATAATTTTGCATAAACACACCAAAATGATAACCAAAGTTTAGAATCTACAGTAATACACAAAATGGTGGTGAATGTTTGCAAAGGCGTATCCATATTGAAAAATCGTGGCATATCCTAAAGGACGTAGCCATCAACCACAGTAAACAAGTTGTTGATTTTCTAGGCACCACTTATACGTTCAGTAGTTTGCCATTGCTTTCTGAACGGGTGGCGCCATCGCAGGCGTATCCATATTACATATTATAAAAAGAAAGATGACATTGTGAACAAATGATACCTTCCACTTCTATCAATTAAAATAAATGTTGTGTACATACGCCAATGACAGTCGCTAGGATACATTGTGCACTGATTAATTCCACGGGATTCCCAATTTTTACTTGCGCTGAATTGAATGTGGAGCACGGAAGGCTTAATTATTGACAAATTTGACAATTGTATTGCTAACCTTCTACAAGTATACCAAATCAACATCGCTGTTATTTTAGTAATAACATATAATGAAAATCTTATAGCACTATAGGTTTGGGCAAGCAAAAAATACCTTAGGAAGGTTCCCTTCATAAAAATGTACAAATCAATAATTTCTGTCAAGTGGATGATTTTATATCAGCCGATAAAGATGTTCACAAATTGTGGAACAAACTATAGAACATGTTTAGATATGTGGTCCCAGAGTGCTTCATCATGTTGTAGTTCCATTGTGTTTCATCATGTTGCAGTCGTGTAGTACCAGTGTGTTTCATCATGTTGCAGTCGTGTAGTACCAGTGTGTTTCATTATGTTGCAGTCGTGTGTTTCATTATGTTGCAGTCCCAGTGTGTTGAAGTCATGTAGTATCAGTGTGTTTCATCATGTTGCAGTCCCAGTGTGTTGAAGTCATGTATCATCATGTAGTATCGGTGTGTTTCATTATGTTGCAGTCCCAGTGTGTTGAAGTCATGTAGTATCAGTGTGTTTCATCATGTTGCAGTCCCAGTGTGTTGAAGTCATGTATCATCATGTAGTATCGGTGTGTTTCATTATGTTGCAGTCCCAGTGTGTTGAAGCCATGTAGTATCAGTGTGTTTCATCATGTTGCAGTCCCAGTGTGTTGAAGTCATGTTGCATTCCCAGTGTGTTGAAATCATGTAGTATCATCATGTTGCAGTACCAGTGTGTTGACATCAACCGGTAACTATGGGCTTTGTCTTTCAGGTTTCATGTATCTCAAGTGTGTCATCCGCATCCAGCACGCCGAAGCCATCAAACCAGAATGTGTTACGTGAGTACTTTACAATTCATTTTTTAAAATTCCTCTCGTACCATTATACGGTGCATAGAGCTTGAATGCAATTTCTTCATGCCGCTCTGTTGTGGGGAACTGCTCAATCTCTTCTATAGAAATGTTGGATATTTCTTATGTTTCTCTGTTGTGGGAACTCGCTCAATCTCTTCTATAGAAATGAGTTGGATATTTCTTATGTTTCTCTATTGTGAGGAACTCGTTCAATCTCTTCTATGGAAATGAGTTGGATATTTCTTATGTTTCTCTGTTGTGAGGAACTCGTTCAATCTCTTCTATAGAAATGAGTTGGATATTTCTTATGTTTCTCTGTTGTGAGGAACTCGTTCAATCTCTTCTATAGAAATGTTGGATATTTCTTATGTTTCTCTGTTGTGAGGAACTCGTTCAATCTCTTCTATAGAAATGTTGGATATTTCTTATGTTTCTCTGTTGTGAGGAACTCGTTCAATCTCTTCTATGGAAATGAGTTGGATATTTCTTATGTTTCTCAGTCAAGTTTACTTCAGGGTTACTCTAGGACGCCCCTTTCTTTATTGAACCCTTTGCTTCTCACTTTAATGCCTGCTTTGTGATTCTTTGTACATGTCTTTTCAGAGTATGCCCAACATATCTCCATCTTCTCTACTTTACATCGTACCTGCTATGTTAAATGTACCTTGTATATCTAGAAATCTAAACTGGTGATAAGGAAAGCATGTCTTCATGCAAAAGTCAGTCAATGGCGCCATGATCATGCCAGACCTCAGGGCAGGCTAACAGAGGGGGAAAAACTCCATATAGCTTGTCCCATGATGCTGTTAGAGGTGGCCATGTTGGCAATCTCTGTTTCTCATATGTTGAACAATTTGTTAGCAGATGTTAAATTGTTGTTTTATTATTGCTTTAACTGTCACACAACTCATGTCCCTATCTTAAGCATGAACCAACAGGAAATTATTTACAAGTAGAATATTGACTATCAGATGTTTATTGTTTGTAACGTGTTTGCGATTGTTGATGTCTTTCACTCATCTGGTGTTGGGGCCCGAAGGAAGCAAAAATAGTCTACTGCGATCTACAAAGCATGTCATAAGAGGGACTTAGGTAGGGGCCAAGTGATGCTGTCCTAGTAAATAAAAAGCGTTGCAGAAATTGGATGTGCTGGCTTACTTGCTGGTTCATAACTGGCACAACTTACAATCGCTCATAGGCTCAGACCACATACAAATCACGAAGAGTGGTTAACAAATGGTCAATATGGAGCGTTTGAAAAAGAAGTTGATGTCTTTGTGAAATATTTACTTGTTTGTGGACAGCAGAGAACATCTTCATTTTAAGATTTTATTGCACATGTGTTTTAAATTGAGTGTTATAATTTATTTTAATGTTTTTGATTTGTAAATTTGAGGCACATTTTTTTAGAAATTAAACTTGTAAAAGTTATCATTCTTTCTGGTTTGTCATTTATTTACTAATAATTTCAGTTATTCTGACTGTAGTTAATTTTCTCATAAATATTGACTGTTTGTCGTAGTTGTTGCTGATGTTGTTACTATTGTTGTGACATTTTATAAAAAAACATCCTTGTGTCATGGCAGGTAAAGACAAGTGTAGAGTGTCTGGTTTGTCCAGGAGTAAAAGTAGCTCTTCAGTCAAAAAATCCACTCAAGTCTTACTAGGTCAGAGGTCAATTAAAGACCTTATTAGCAAGTTTCAATACAAAAGGTCAGTCTCCTGCTTTTTTCTCATTTGTCCAGCGCCGGATTAGCCTAGTAGCAGAAGTAGCAAATGCTACGGGCCCCGCGCTTCTGGGGGCCCGCGCCTATGTGAAAGAGATGAAAAGGAAAAAAATAACCCCGATGCTATATCAAAACAAGCAAGCTGTCTGAATTTTTTAGTGTCGTGTGTGATGGTGCTGAATCCAAAGAACTGAAGCAGAAAATACAGAAGTCGCATATCACTGTCTAGTAGATGAAGGCAGATGAACTCCAAATATTGTCAGCTCTTATCCAGAGGATTTGGAAGAAAGCCTAGGCGACGAACTAGTGCAGTTCGTTCAAATGCGATTTTATAAACTTATAATGGAAAATTCATTAGAGTCGTGTTTCCCAAATGTAGAAATAGTCTTACAAATTTACTTGTCTTTAATGATTACTAACTGCAGCGGAGAACGGTCTTTTTCAACATTAAAGCGTATAAAAAGTGAGTTAAGGAACATGATGGGACAATATCGTCTAAATAACCTCACCTTAATGAACATTGAATGTAATTTACTTAGAGAAATTGATTTGTCTAGTATTATCTCTAAATTTGCTCACTTTAAATCGAAACAAGTTTGTTTGTAAAAGTTGTGTTTTATTACTTATTATCATACAAAACCTAGGGCCCCGCACTAAAATTTGCTACAGGCCCCGCGCTGACCTAATCTGGCACTGCATTTGTCCATAACCATTTAGTCCCATCCAGGCCTTGTTTATACATGTTTTAGATTAAATTGTGTTTACCTTTCCTTTTAAAAAGACACACTAAATTTAACTCACATGTTACTATCAGTAATGGCTGCCACCTATGTTTTTGACAGGGAGATTCTGTATTTGGTTTAGTGGCTAGACATTTTTTAGTATGGTCTTTTAATTTTTTCTACAAAACTTGTTGAGAGATGGACCTAATTATGATTTAGGTGATGTGAAATTTGTTGATGAAATAGCTGAGGTTGAGGATGAATCAGGTATTGATAATCAATTAATTTAAGATTTGCTTGAGGAAACTGGCGATAGTAATACTAGCTAGTACTTACGTAACTCATAGTTGTGCTGAATTATGATTATCGATGGAGAGATCAGTGTCTTGTGTTTTTATCATTATTAACATTCATGTGTAGTATTGATGTATCATTATTAACATTGCTTTGTAGTATTGATGTATCATTATTAACATTCATGTGTAGTATTTGAATCCATGTACAGTATTGATGTATCATTATTACATTCGTTGTAGTATTGATGTATCATTATTAACATTCATTTGTAGTATTTGAATCCATGTACAGTAGTGATGACAGATCATTGAACTAACATATTTTTTATTTCAACAGTTGATTCTCCACAATGACATCACTGGATGATTCTACACAATGACATCAATGGATGATTCTACACAAGGTCATCACTGGATGATTCTACACAATGACATCAATAGATGATTCTACACAATGACATCAATGGATGATTCTACACAATGACATGGAGGGAGGATGTTTCCCTGATGTTATCCATTCGAGTTGGATGGATAATTCATATGACCTGGATATTGCCAATGTGTATCTCACTATTTTCATTGACAGCTATGTATTTGGGCTCTAAAGTTCTAACAGGGGAGAACAAGCACTAATGTTCTAACAGTGGATGACAAGCTCTAATGTTCTAACAGTGGAGAACAAGCTCTATTGTTCTAACAGTGGAGAACAAGCTCTATTGTTCTAACAGTGGAGAACAAGCTCTAATGTTCTAACAGTGGAGAACAAGCTCTATTGTTCTAACAGGGGAGAACTAGTTCTAATGTGCTAACAGGGGAGAACTAGTTCTAATATTCTAACAGGGGAGAACAAGTTCTAATGTGCTAACAGGGGAGAACAAGCTCTAATGTTCTAACAGGGGAGAACTAGTTCTAACATGGGAGAACTAGTTCTAACAGGGAGAACTAGTTCTAACAGGGAGAACTTGTTCTAACAGGGAGAACTAGTTCTAATGTTCTAACAGGAGAACTAGTTCTAATGTTCTAACAGGAGAACTAGTTCTAATATTCTAACAGGGAGAACAAGCTCATTGTTCTAACAGGGAGAACTAGTTCTAACAGGGGAGAACTAGTTCTAATGTGCTAACAGGGGAGAACTAGTTCTAATGTGCTAACAGGGGAGAACTAGTTCTAATGTTCTAACAGGGGAGAACTAGTTCTAACAGGGGAGAACTAGTTCTAATGTTCTAACAGGGGAGAACTAGTTCTAATGTTCTAACAGGGGAGAACTAGTTCTAATGTTCTAACAGGGAGAACAAGCTCTAATGTGCTAACAGGGGAGAACTAGTTCTAATGTGCTAACAGGGGAGAACTAGTTCTAATATTCTAACAGGGGAGAACTAGTTCTAATATTCTAACAGGGGAGAACAAGCTCTATTGTTCTAACAGGGGAGAACTAGTTCTAATATTCTAACAGGGGAGAACTAGTTCTAATATTCTAACAGGGGAGAACTAGTTCTAATATTCTAACAGGGGAGAACAAGCTCTAATGTGCTAACAGTGGAGAACTAGTTCTAATGTGCTAACAGGAGAACTAGCTTCTAATATTCTAACAGGGGAGAACTAGTTCTAATGTTCTAACAGGGGAGAACTAGTTCTAATGTTCTAACAGCAGAGAACATCTTCATTTTAAGATTTTATTGCACATGTGTTTTAAATTGAGTGTTATAATTTATTTTAATGTTTTTGATTTGTAAATTTGAGGCACATTTTTTTAGAAATTAAACTTGTAAAAG
Source organism: Arion vulgaris (assembly GCA_020796225.1). NCBI lineage: Eukaryota > Metazoa > Mollusca > Gastropoda > Stylommatophora > Arionidae > Arion > Arion vulgaris. The sequence continues at coordinate 47,185,690 of CM036754.1, forward strand.
TTATCATTCTTTCTGGTTTGTCATTTATTTACTAATAATTTCAGTTATTCTGACAATGTTAATCTGAATGTCGTTGATAATCTGGAAATAAAAATTGAAGAAGTTGATGCAGATACAATTGAAGAAGATACAGTTACAATTGAAAAGTTGATGCAGATACAACTGAAGAAGATGATTTACAATTGATGATGCAGATAACTGAAGAAGATACAGTTACATTGAAAAAGTTGATGCAGATACAATGAAGAAGATGCAGTAATGAAATGCAATATAAAAAAATGAATATGTTAACAATTAGTATATCTCATCGCAGCAGAAGAAAGAACCGAAAGAAGAAAATAGCTATGGTTGCCAGTGTGTTGCCAGCTCCCGCAAGGGGCCTCTTACAACATCCCTTGTAGGTCGCAGTGTTACTATTCTTTGCTCCCCTTGCGAGCCTTAGCAATGCACAGACACGAGTGTACTTATACATGAGACAACAAAACATATACTGCTCACAATGTTCAGGACTAACTACAGAAATCAGAAAGATAATGTTCAGGACTAACTACAGAAATCAGAAAGATAATGTTCAGGACTAACTACAGAAAGAAGAAAGATAATGTCCAGGACTAACTACAGAAAGAAGAAAGATAATGTCCAGGACTAACTACAGAAAGAAGAAAGATAATGTCCAGGACTAACTACAGAAAGAAGAAAGATAATGTCCAGGACTAACTACAGAAAGAAGAAAGATAATGTCCAGGACTCTCTACAGAAAGAAGAAAGACAATGTCTCAGAATTAACATCACAGAAAGAAAGAAAGACAATGTCCAGGACTAACTACAGAAAGAAGAAAGATAATGTCCAGGACTCTCTACAGAAAGAAGAAAGACAATGACAAGTTCATCAACAATTGCAAACACATCACAACAAACAACAGCTATAAAATACAATGCAATTTTCTCAACTCATGGGTCCCGGAACGACATTAGTGACAGGAAGGTTCTCCAGCAATGGCAGAGGCCCTAAAAGCGGCAGCAGAAGCCATAGTGTCAGAGGAACATGTAAAAGAAAACCTAGTATTTCTGACTGATGCCCTGTCAGTAATTACTGCTCTAAAAAATCAAGTGGATAACAACTTGAAGGAACTGCAAGCATCATTACACCAAGTATGCAACATCTTCTCTAGAGTGGTTATCAGTTATATGAGGACTATCATCATAGCACTCCGACATGTCCATAGGTGCTCCGATCTCCGCCTCAGCAAATCCAGCAGCGTCCAGCGACCCAACACATAATACAGTGGATACCATGTCACTGCGGAATACCTGGCAACAAGACTGCTTCATATTGGCCAGCGACCACAGACAGACACCAGTATGACATGAGAAAGCAAAAGTACAGATAAAAATGGCCTACAAGAACAAATGGTTGAAAGATCACCCAGGGCATGAAAAGGATGATGCATAACACCAACTAAGTAGAGAAGAACAGGTTGTCATTTTTCGTCTACGAACAGGGCACAATAGGCTGAGATACCATCTGTTTAACAATTATAAAATAGGCCCATCTGACATATGTACAAGTGGCACACATACTGCAAGAATGTCCAACGTACACGGAACAGAGAGAAAACACATGGCCAATCCCCATATCAGTCCAAGACAAGCTATACGGATATGTACATGGACTCTGATTGACCACTAACTACTTGAAAAGTATACAAATCAATGTCTGAAAACATTGGAAGAAGAAGACCCCTGTGTACCGTACCTGCCTCTGCCTACCGGATCATATTCAATGAATCACTCATAATGTACGCATGAGTTTAGTTTTGTGAGTCCAGCCATAGTAGTGCCTTAGTCACCGTCAGTGCTTCTATTGTTCATGTTACTTGTTGTCGTACTAAATGCACCACTGGCTTGCTTCCCTTGATATTTATGCCGTATGAGCTTGCAGAGAAGGTACACGCGGTTTTTAGTGGCAACTACTACCGCAAAGAAGGACTCGTGAAGCGACCCAATGAAATCCGAAAGTAAATCGGGCTGCAGACTCACCTTCGCAACACCTCGGGAGTTGGAGACAGAATGCAGGAATGTGTGGAGAGATCTGGAAAAGATGGCCTTGGATAGGAGGGCTTGGAAAACCTTGATATCAGACCTATTGATGAAGAAGAAGAAACAACAACGGCTTTATATTTTCCCTGTCTGTATACCACAGGGTGTTCAACTTAAAAGAAGCCTGTGAATGGAGCTAATCTGGCATATATGTATGAAAATGAGAAGGTTCAGTTATGACGTAGTATAGGTCAAGGTTGTGTGACGGTGTGTAATTGTAGTGCGGGAAGGAACGATGCACAAATGTGACGTAGAACGAGCTAGTCAGAACCGGTTTAACTAGTAAATAAACACAACTCAATGTGTACTTGGCAACTTTCAAATTGTCAATGGGGCTGCAATTATCTTGAACACCCTGTAGAATGTCATCATCGTATAAGAGAGCTTTGCATGTGCCACTTAGTTGTTCCCCTGTGATTATGCTTGTGCAGTCATACGTATATCTTGGACAGAGAAGAGAACAAATAGATCTATCCAGAAAAACTCAAAATCAAAGAAAACTGGCTGATGCTACAAATAAGAAAGAGAAAATGAGATATTTTGGACATATAAAAACATGAAGGGCTGAGAAGACCGTCATGGAAGAAGGCATACCAGCAAAGAGAAGAAGAAAACCACGAAGAAGATGGATTCAGGATGTAACTGATGGTTTGAACATGACGGCTGCAGAGGCAGGACAGGACATCTGACTTATGAGATACATTCCGGAGGACTGTTGGGGTGGCAAAGTTCTGCTCAGGACAAGCTATTTGCTGATGATGATGATGAGACATTAAAAAGTACAAGAGACAGGGAGAGCCCTGAGTTGACTGTTACGTGTTCTGATGATCAGCCGGCCGCCATATTTTTATACAGTAACAATACTTCATCACACTAACAACAAGACCTTTCAACTTATGTTGCTATGGAAACTGTCACTGCAGGTTCGGGGGAATAACTAGCATTCATCCAGCACGGATAACTTCACGCTCCTCTGAAACGTGACAACAGGGGCTATCAGTAAACTAGATCAAAACACACGATCCTTATGCAAGAACTATTTCTCCGCCGTTTTGGAATATTAAGATATTATACACTTCAGTAGTTCCTGCCCTTGCTACAGGATCACATTTTGTACGCTGGAGAAAAAAATCAATAACACGGTTACCTACCCCACGCCTTGACTGATTAAATTACGGGTGCTATACAAGTCGCCGGTATGACATTCGATTTCTACACTATTTGTCAACACAAATTCTTACTGTAAAACTAGGGATAGACCGTTTAGTTATCATAGACGATAACTAAATACTAAGGCGAAACACGTAATAACAAAGTACTGTAGTTTTACAAAATACAAAAATAATGACAATATACATCAACGTTTCGACCAAAAAGGCATTTATCAAGCAAACGATACAACAAAAGTAACGAATGTCACAGAACACAACATATAGACTTTGACAAAGATATTACAACGGTAAAAACTGAATGTCTGCAGTCTCCATCAATTTTGATATTAACTAAATACTACCAATAGACAGGAACAATAGTATCCATTAATAATAACAGTATATTAGATTGTAATTTAGATTGTAACTGTATTACTCTTCTTGTGTTTATTATTGATAGCAGTATTTGTCAACTAAGTACGTTTAGCAGATCTTTATTTCGCTTGTGTCAATAAGGATTTGGCTTCTATTTCTTGTTTCTAAATTTTTCTTGACAAAGTCCGACTTTTCACTGAGATGCTGAATCTCCAAAGATTAACTATTATGAATCATCGACATTTTATTTAATATTTTACTCATCTATTCGTTTTTCCATAACTTTTATAGGAAATGTGTCGTTCTTCCACTTTGAATTATGGCGTAGTGATAGCGCATAATATGTCACCTCTGCCCTATTTTTGCGTGAAATTTTGATTTCCTTATATCTCCTCATTCAGACAAGCCTTATTACGACTTTAGAGGTAATTGTAATTTTGATACCCAAGTAAAGAATCAGGGTCTCATGTAGTTCAGTCGTCTGCACATCGAAAATTTTGGTGATCAAGCTGGCTTCAAACCTCGGATTTACATGGCACCTGGTAACTAAGGCAGAGTTATCGGCGACCACAGACCGGAAACTAATTGAAGTTGATTGTTATTTATTGCGTTTAACTGTCATAAACTGTCATTACAGCTCATTTGTCCCCATTTTTGAGGAATTGATAGGGCAGAAGAATTAAGTCTGCTGTCCGAAGACGTCGTAGTATAATTTCGTTTTTAGTATATGTGTGTGTATATATAATGTATAAACTATAGAGTGATAGGCTAATGCTCAAAGCGGCTGATGATACAACTATTAGCCAGGTGCAAGAACTATTTAATAAAGTATGGGAAGAAGAAACTGTCCCAGATCAATGGAAGAAGGAATAATTGTTAAGATCCCCAAAAAAGGTGATCTCAAGATTGCAACAACTGGAGAGGGATCACCCTATTATCAGTAATGACCAAGACTTTCTGCAAAATCATTCTAAATAGAATCAACGGAGCAGTGGACACAACCCTGAGAGAAGAACAAGCTGGTTTTAGACCTGGGAGAAGCTGCTTAGACCAAATAATTACCCTACGACTAATTTTGGAGGAACATATTGAGAAGCAACAACCACTCATACTAAATTTCATCGATTTTAAAAAGCCTTTGATAGTCTACACAGAATCTCTCTGTGGAATATTCTGAGATGCTATGGAATACCAGACAAAATAATAAACATTATTAAGAGCCTCTATGATGGTTCACAGTGTGCAGTTCGCACTGATGGTGGACACGCGACTGGTTTATGGTTGAAACCGGAGTAAAGCAAGACTGTATTCTATCTCCGCTATTGTTTGGGAGTGGCCATTGACTGGGTGATTGGAAAATGTTGCAGGGGCGAAACTGGCATCGATTGGGTAGAAAATAGTCAACTAGAAGATTTGGATTTTGCAGATGATATTGCCTTGTTAAGTAGAAACAACCAAGATATGCAAAGAAAAACAGACAACTTGTCATCTATAGCATCAAAAGTTGGACTTCAGATAAGCTATGAAAAAAATATAATGAAGACACCTATGGCAAGTAATGCAGATATCACACTGGAATCTAAAATGATAAAAATAACAGAGCAGTTCACCTATTTAGGTAGCAATTTTGATTGCACAGGAAATGTTAAAAAGAAATTATGATACAAATTGGCAAAGCAACATCAGCTTTTAAAAGTCTAAATAAAATATGGAACTGCAAGTTATATAGTATTAAAACTAAATTACGAATTTTCAATTCAAATGTTGTATCAATCCTAACATATGCTAGCGAGAGTTGGAAAATGACTAAAGATATAGAAAGCAAGTTGAATGCATTTGAAAATGGATTGCGAAAAATAATGAATATAAAATGGAACGAATTCAGGAGAAGTGATGAAATCAGAGACATGTCTGGTCAACCACCAGTGACAACTGTTATAAGAAAGAGAAGATGGAGATATGTTGGGCACACCTTGAGGAGAAATGATCAACGAATATCAAAGCAGGCATTGAAGTGGGATGCAAAGGGTTCAAGAAAGAGAGGTCGACCTAAGGAGACCCTGAAACGAACTTTGCTGAGAGAGGCAGAAAATATCGGTCTCAGTTCCATGGAGGAGATTGAGCGAGTTGTCCAGGATAGAGCGGTATGGAGAAATTACTTGCAGGCCCTATGTAACGTATAACGGTACAAGAGGAATTATTATTATTATTATTATAGAGTGATAATGATATTATCAGTGCCAGGCAAAATACTAAACATAATTTTACTCGATAGACTTAAGGAGGCCATAGATAAACAACTGAGAGAAGAACAGGCAGGGTTTCGCAAGAATAGATCCTGCACAGACACTGCGCATTATAGTGGAGCAAAGCTTGGAGTGGAACTCACCACTATACATAGGTTTTGTGGACTATGAAAATGCGTTTGATAGCCTAGATAGAGAGTCATTGTAGAAACTATTAATACACTATTGAGTTCCAACCAAGATTGCAAACCTAATAAAGGAAACGTATGAAGGAATGAAATACAGTCATACGTGAGGGCCAATTGACGGAATCCTTTGAGATAAGAACGGGAGGAGGAGGAGACAGGGATGTTTGTTATCACAATTCCTGTTCTTGCTGGCATAGATTGGGATCATGAAATCAACAACAGATAACAGATGAGGAATACAATGGACACTTATGAAATAACTAGAAGACCTGGATTTTGCAGACGATCTGGCATTGCTGTCCCACAATCATGCACAGATTAAAGATAAAATGAATACCCTAAATAATAAGTTTCAGCAACTAGGTTTGAAAATACACAGAGGAAAGACCAAGGTCATGAGAATAAATGCAGTAAATGTAAACCAAATTATGCTGGAGGAAACAGCTCTACAGGATGTAGAATCATATACATACCTTGGAAGCAACATAGACACAGAAGGAGGAACAAACAAAGATGTCAAGATAAGAATACAAAAGCAAGGGAAACTTTGTCAAAGGAGATCAAAACAAAACAAAGCTGAGAATCTTTCAATCAAATGTGAAGTCAGTGCTGTTCTATGGCTCGTAAACATGGAAGACAACAAAGGAAACTATCAGAAAACTGCAGACCTTCGTAAATGAATGTTTACGTAGAATAGAGGGACTGAGATGATATGACAAGATTACGAACGAGGAACTCAGAGAAAGAACAAAGCAGATACCAGTGGAGAAAGAGCTCAGAAAGAGACGCTGGCGATGGATAGGAAGGACATACACTGAGAAGACCGACCGGAAGCATTGCACGACAGGCACTGTTTTGGAACCCGCAGGGAAAGAGGAGTAGGGGAAGGTCTAGACAGATCTGGAAAAGAGAGCTGGAGGCCGATATTAAAAGGATAGATAAAACATGGAAAGAATTGGAAGGGATGGCAAGAGAGAGGAAGAGCTGGAAGAAGTGTGTTGAAGACCTGTGCTCCGTTGGGAGTTGAAAGGTGAAGTGTGTATATATATATATGGCCTTTTCAGGAACCTCATGGAAAACAAAAGAGAGGAAGGCTAAAAAGAACACGGAGAAAAGATTTGAAGGCAGAGATCAATTATATACAATATAGAGCATGCAGTATGTACACGAGGTATGATGGGAACAATATCTCGCCCCGGTCGTCTTTACTTTCTACCCAGTTGAGGCTGGTTCGACTTAAGAGTTCTTTGTAGTCAAAGAAATCCCGCTTCAACTGTGGTGCATATAAATAAACGATCGTCATTTTGTTATAACTGGCTATTTATTATCGGTAAATAACAGTTGCTATGCTATATTCCTTATTGCAATCAACGAAGATTATTGGGAAACTGAGTGTGTAATTGTAGTGGATACAGAGATAAATGTAGGCGTCTGTAGCTAAAGCGGTAGTGAGCTCGATCCATGTCCAAGAGTACCTGGTTCAAACTCCGCGGCGGGCAGTTTGGAAGCAAATTCGTTTCCGTGTAGTTTTACGAACGATAAAAATAAAACTTACCATCCTGAAAGCAAATGCAAACTACTGAACGTATAAGTGTTGCCTAGAAAATCGACGGCTCGTTTACTGTGGTTGATGACTAAGTTCTGTAAAGGATATGTCACGATTTTTCATCTCACAGAGATAAATGGAGATTGAAAGGGACCAGAAGATAAAAACAGCCTAAGAACCATTGATCTGATCAACAGATCAAAGATAAGTATGAACACAGATCAATCAATATGTCTGCATGACATAAGCGTGAAATATTATTTGCTTCTTCATATTTCATATATTGGGGACATACTTCTATGTTTAAACCATTGATTCTCAAAGTGGTTTATCCATATCTACCCCCAGGAGTCAATGTATCAGTGAGGATTTTGAAACAAATCATGCATTCAACACCGCCAATATAAACAAAAGGTATGCTAATATATTTTGCCTTAATAATTTTTGATAATATATCTGCCGATCTGGATGTCAATGAAGATCTTAATAATTTTTGATAATATATCTGCCGATCTGGGTGTCAATGAAGATCTTAATAATTTTTGATAATATATCTGCCGATCTGGATGTCAATGAAGATCTTAATAATTTTTGATAATATATCTGCCGATCTGGATGTCAATGAAGATCTTAATAATTTTTGATAATATATCTGCCGATCTGGGTGTCAATGAAGATCTTAATAATTTTTGATAATATATCTGCCGATCTGGATGTCAATGAAGATCTTAATAATTTTTGATAATATATCTGCGATCTGGTGTCAATGAAGATCTTATATTTTAATATATTGAGGGACATAAAACTTATAATTTAAATCCATTGGATTCTATCAATGGTTTATTTTCATAAACTATCCTCTGGAGTCAATGAATCAATAATTTTTGATAAATATCATGCATCTGGATGTCAATGAAATATAAAAATGTATGATAATATATCTGTTTGCTTCTTCATAATTTTGATAATATATCTGCCGATCTGGGTGTCAATGAAGATCTTAATAATTTTTGATAATATATCTGCCGATCTGGGTGTCAATGAAGATCAAAGATTAAGAACCGTTGCTGTAAACATATTGAAATTACGACCGGCTACTTGAAGCACAGCTCTTTAACGAAATCAAACACGTTTCTTACCAGCGGCGCCGTTTGAACTTGCACAAGTTGCTCTGAAGTGTTTCATGGCATAAGTTCAGGGACAAATATTACACGCATTATAATGTTTACAGTACAACAAACATATCATACAGATAACATGCTTATTCTTCGTATTCTTCCTCAGATCAATCTTATTCATGCCGGATTATTTATCTATAGAATAGATGTTGACAGTACGATGACGCAAGATTAGATCATCATATATGTACGCATTTAAAATGCCAATTACTATGACCATATGTTTTTGCGTATTATTATTTGATCTATAATGTAATATCATTTTCATATCATATTCGGCTTTAACGACATTGGTGGCTGAATATGATTGTTATTCATAGGAATAAATTAAAAAATATTGGACAAAAATACGAGAAGATGCTTACATTTAATTTGTAAATGTAAATATCATTATCATCATTGGTGACATCACTCCTTGTCGAAGATAGCTGGTGATCTCCATTCAGTATATCCACTTTATATAGTTTCACTCGACAGTGTATACCCTCAGTGACACATCTCTTGATGTTTCATTTATATCCCATACCTTTGCCGTTCCACTCGAGCAGCCTTTACTGTCCTTATTCATCTCTGATATTTCATTCTCTGATGCTGCTCTATATGTCTTCTGTACTCTTTTGTCTCATTTTCCTCTCCAACTTTCCCTCCCAACACGTCTCAATTTACTCTCATACATGGTCTCAACTTTCACTCTCCCTTTCCTCTCACATGGTCTTCTTTCTCTCCAACATAATACTTCTTTTTCCTCTCCTTTCTCTCCAGCTGCAGCGAGATGGGGACGTAGTTTGAGGTTTACTCCAACTTTCCTCTCCAACACCAGTGCTAACTCCTCTGCATGGTTTTTAACTTTCTTCTCCTTTTTCCTCTCCAGCATGGTCTTCAACTTTCCTCTCCAACATGGTCTTTCAACTTTCTCCCAACTTTCCTCTCTGTTTGCTAGTGTAACTTTCCTCTCAACATAGATCTTCTTTCCTCTCCTAACTTTCCCTCTCATGGTCTCAACTCTCTCAACATGGTCTTCCTTCCTCCTCCAATATGGTCTTCAGCTTTTCCTCTCCAGCACCCGGTGCTTCGGCGCACCCTGCCATTGCCCCTACGGCGCGGATGTTCAACCGCCGCCAGCTTTCCTCGGCGCGGTCTCGGCTTTCTCTCCAGCGTGGTCTTCGGCTTTGTCTCTCCAACATCGGTCTCGCTTTCTCAACAAATGCCGGCATCAGTTCTCGTTTCCATATCGGCAGCGGTTCTTCCGGCATTCGTCTCCAACATGAGATCTTCAGCTTTTCCTCTCCAACTTTCCTCTCTAACTTTCCTCTCAACACTGGTCTCCAACTTTCCTCTGTTTCCTCTCCCAACATGGTCTCCAACTTTCCTCTCTTTTTCCCTCTCAACACCTTGGTCTCCTTTCCTCTCAACATGAATCTTACTTCTCTCTCAACCATAGCTCTTAACTTTCCACTCTCAACATGGTCTTAACTCCTCTCCAACGGTCTTCAACTTTCTTCTCCAACTTACCTCTCAACATAATTTGCCTTTCCTCTCCAACATGATGCTTCTTTCCTCTCCACTTGCGGTCTTAACTACTCCTCCCCAGCACATGAATCTAACTTTCCCTCTCCAACATAATTCTCAGCTTTCCTCTCTGCCTCTGGTTTCAGCTTTCCTCTCCAACATGGTCTCAGCACCTCTCCAACATGGTCCTCCTTTTTCTCAGCATGGTCTCCAACTTTCAGCTACTCTTGCCAGTCTCAACCTTCTACATCTCAAGCATGGTCTTTAACCTCTCTCCCTTTTTGGTCTTCTTTCCTCTCCTTTTCTCCAACATGGTGTCCTTTCTCTCAACTTTTCTCTCAACATAGTCTTTCTTTCTCTCCAACTTTCTCTCCAACCTGGTCTTTAACTTTCCTCTCAACCCATAGTGTCTTTCTCTCAACTTTCCTCTCCCAACATGGTCCTCAACTTTCTCTCAGCACCTCTAGCATGGTCTTCTTTCCTCTCAGCATGGTCTTCTTTCCTCTCAACACTAGTCCAACTTTCCTCTCAACTTTCTCTCAGCACATTCTCAACTTTCCTCTCCAGCATAATTCTTCTTTTCTCTCAACTTTCCTCTCAACATGATCCTCTTTCTCTCAATATGATCTCAACTCTCTCAACATGATCTTCAACTTTCCTCTCCAACACCAGTGCTTTAACTTTTTCCTCTCCTTTCCTCTCGGCTTTCTCTCAACTTTCTCTCCAACTTTCCTCTCCAACTATCTCAGCGTGGTTCCTCATTTCTCCTCTCCATAGTTAACATTTCTCAACTTTCCTCAACGCAGTCCTGCTCTCTCAACATGATTCCACTTTTCTCTCCAACAATTATTCTTCCTCTCCAACTTTCCTCTCATATGATCTTAACTCCTCTCTTCCTCTCTTTCTCTCAACTTTCCTCTCCCTTTCTCTCAACTTTCTCCTCTAACTTTCTCTCCCAACATGGTCTTCTGCTCTCAACTTTCCTCTCCAACATGAACTATGCTTTCTCTCAACTTTCCTCTCCCAACATGGTCTCTTTCTCTCATTTCTCTCCAACATGGTCTTCCTTTCCTCTCAACATGGTCTTCTTTCAACATGGTCTTCCTTTCCTCTCAACACAGGTCTTCTTTCCTCAGCTTTCCTCCTGCAGCGGTCTTCTTTTCCTCTCATTCTGGTCACCTCAACACCTATAACATGATCATAACTTTCCTCTCCTTTCCTCTCCAACATAGTGCACAACTTTCTCTCAACTTTCCTCAACATGGTCACTCTTTCCTCCATCATGATCCTCCTTTCCTCCAACTTTCTCTCACATGGTTTGTAACTTTCCTCTAACTATGGTCTTCAACTTTCTCAACATCATTCTCCAACTTTCTCTCAACTTCTCTCAACTTTTTCTCTCCTTTCTCTCAACATAGTTACTCTTTCTCTCAACTTTCTTTACCTACCTTGAATGTCAACTGTCCCACTCTCAGCAGTAGTCTTCTTTCCTCCTTTTTCTCTCCTTATGGTCTCAACATAACTCAAATGATTATTTCAACACCTCTCAACATAGTCATATTTTCCTCTCCAACGCAGTCCTCAACCCACCTCTCAACATGTTTACCAACTTCCTCTCTGCTGCTCTCTCTCCAACATGGTTCATAACTCCTCACTCCTTTCTCTCAACATGGTCTCAGCTTTCCTCTCAACACAGTCACTCTTTATCTCAACTTCCTCTTCTCCAACGCCAATTCTTCAGCTTTCTCTCAACTTTCCTCTTCAACATGGTCCAATTTTCCTCCAACATAGTCTTCTTTCCTCTCCAACTTTCCCTCTACAGCACAGTCTTCTTTTTCCACACTCCCTTTTGGTCTTCTGCTTTCCTCTCCAACTTTCTCTCCATGGTCTTCAACTTTCTCCAACTTTCCTCTTCAACACTTGGTCTCCAATTTTCTCTCAAGATGAGATCTTTGACTTTTTCTCTCATTTCTTCGTCTCATTTGTGATATTCATATCTCAACTTTATCATTCAGCATATATCAGCTTTTTCCTCTCAGCGCATGGTCCTTCAGCTTTCCTCCTCCAACATGGTCTTCTTTCCTCTCCAACATGGTCTTCCTTTTCCTCTCAACTTTCTCTCTCCAACATGACCACTCTTTCTCTCCAACATGGTCTTTAACTTTTCTCTCAACTTTCTCTCCAACATGATAATCAACTTTCCTCTCAGCATGGTCTTCAGCCTCTCTCTCTTTATGGTCTTCAACTTTCTCTCAACATGGTCACTGGCTTTCCTCTCCAACTTTCTCCAACATGGTCTTCTTTCCTCTACCTTTCCTCTTCAACTTTCTCGCTTTCCTCTCAATGCATAATTCTCTTTCCACCTCTGCTTTCTCTCATTTCCTCCTCAACTTTCTCTCAACTTTCCTCTTTAGTATGGTCCTCAACTTTCTCTAACATGATTGCCAACTTTGTCTCCAACTTTCTCTCCAACACAGTCCTCAACCTCTTTCCAACATGGTCTTCTGCTTTCCTCTCCAACTTTCCCTCTCCAACATGGTCTCAACTTTATATACTTTCCTCTCAGCTTTCACTCTCCAACATGGTCTTCTTTCCACTCTCCTTTTTCACTCTCAGCTTTCCTCTCAGCACAGTCTTCAGCTTTCCTCTCAACACTCTCCAACATGGTTCTCAACTCTCTAACTTTCTCTCAACTTTCCTCTCCAACACCACTCTCAACTTTCCTCTTCAGCATGGTCCTCAACTTTCCTCTCAACACTAATTTCCTGCAGCACACCTCTCTTCCAACTTTCCTCTCCAACATGGTCCTCAGCATATCTCCAACAGTCTTCAACTTTCCTCTCAGCATAGTGCTAACTTTCCTCTCTGCGTAGTCTTCGGCTTTCTCCAACTCCTCCAGCTGTGTAATACTCAACGCCATGTCAACTTTTTCTCTTTCATGCAGATGTTGCATATCTCAACATGGTCTTTCAACTTTCCTCTCAACTTTCTCATCTCCAACATGGTCCTCAACCTTCCTCTCCCTTTCCTCTCCAACACTGAATCCAACTTTCCTCTCCAACACTAGTCCTCAACTGCCTCTCAACACTGGCGTGCTGACTTTCTCTCAACTTTCCTCTCCACCTGGTTTCAACACCTTCTCTCCAACTTTCCTCTCAACACCTAGTCTTCAACTTTCTCTCAACATGGTCTTCAACTCTCTCCAACCTTGGTGCTCAACTTTCCTCTAACACTAGATCACTCAACTTTCCCTACCAACTTTCCTCTCCAACATAGTCTTCAACTTTTCCTCTCCAACTTTCTCCAACATGGTCTGTCTTTCTCTAACTCTCTCAGCTGCACTCTCAACTTTCCTCTCCAACTTTCTCTCCAACTTTCTCTTCAATATGGTCTCTTTCTCTATCTCAACATGATTCCAACTTTTCTTTCAACTTTCCTCTCACACAGATCTCTCAACCTCCACCTCAACACTGATTCTTCCAACTTTCTCTCCAACACTGGTCTCAGCACCATCAACAGTCTTCCTTCCTCTCAACTTTCTCTTTTTAGTCTTCCTTTCCTCTCCTTTCCTCTCAACTTTCTCTCAACTTTCCTCTCCAACATGGTCCTCAACATATATCTTTACCCTCTCCAGCTTTCCTCTCCAACTTTCCTCTCAGCCTCCATCACCAACATAGTTCTTCTTTCTATCTCTCCAACATGTTTCTCCAACTCTCCTAACTCCTCTCCAACTTCCTCTCAGCCTTTCCTCTCCAACTATGGTCCTCAACTTTCCCTCTCAACTTTCTTCTCACCATGGTCTCAACTGTCCTCTCAACATAGTCTTCTTTTTCTCTCCTTTCCTCTCAACATGGTCTTCAACACCTATATTTCCTCTCCAACTTGCATGGTGCTTCCAACTTTCCTCTCCAACTGCTCTATCTCAACATGGTCTTCAACTTTCCATAACCGCCAGCATGGTCTTCAGCACCACTCTCCAACATGGTCTTCAGCTCTCTCAGCACCATCTCATTTTTCCTCTTGACTTTCCTCTCAACTTTCCTCTCCCTTTCCTCTCAACTTTTACTCTCATGGTCCTCTCTTTCTTCTCCAAATGGTCTTCAACACCTCTCCAACATGATGTCTTTTCCTCCAACTGGTCTCTTTTCACTCTCAACTTTCTCTCAACATGGTCTGCTTTCTCTCAACTTTCTCTTCAACATAGTCTTCAATTTCCTCTCAACAACATAGTGTAACTCTCTCCAACTTTCTCTATACAACATGGTGTACAACTCTCTCCTTTGGTCTTCAGCTTTTCTCTCCTTTCCTCCCTCCAGCATAGTCTTTAACTTTCTCCAACTTTCCTCTTCAATATAGTATCAATTTTCATCTCCAACTTATGGTCTTCAACTTTCCATCTCCCAGCTCTCTCTTGCATGGTCTCTTTCCTCTCTAACATGATCTTCTTTCTCTCTCAACATGGTCTTCCTTTCTCTCAACATAGTCTTCAGCTCCTCTCAGCTTTCCTCTGTATGGTCCCTCTTTCCTCTCCTTGCATGGTCTTCAACTTTTTCTCTCAACCTCTCCAACATGATAATCCTTTCCTCTCAACATCTAGTCTTCAACTTTCCTCACAACATGATCTTCAACTTTCCTCTCTTTGTGGTCTTCAACTTTCCTCTCCTTTCCCTCTGCCTCCCAACATAATTCTTCTTTCCTCTGCTCTCTCAACTTTTTCTCCTCAACTTTCCTCTCACTTTCTCTCAACTTTTCCTCTCACTTTCACTCTCAACATTCCTCTCAGCTTTCATCTTCTTGTGGTCCCTCAACTTTCTCTCCAACATGGTTTTAACTTTCTCTCTCTCTTTATCTCCCAACATGATCCTCAACTTTCCTCTCAACATGGTCTTCAACTCCTCTCAACATGATCTTCAACTTTCTCTCCCAACATGTCTTCTTTCCTCTCCATCTCTCTCTCCAACATGGTAACTAACTTTTTCCTCCAACTTTCCTCTCAACTTTTTCTCTCAACTTTCCTCTCCAACTTGTGGTCCTCAACATTCCTCCTCCAACTTTCTCTCTCCAACCTGCTCTCCAACTTTCTCTCAACCTATACTTCAACATGATCCTCCTTTCCTCTTCAACATATAGTTTTAACACTTTTTTCTCTCTCCAACTTTCTCTCAACATAGTCATCAACTTTCTGCTCTCTAACCTTGGTCTTCCAGCACACTCAACTTTCCTCCAACACGGTCTCTTTCTCTCCAACTTTTCCTCTCTGCTTTCTCTCTAACACTGGTGTCATGTCTCTCTCAACCTTTCCTCTCCTTTCTCTCAACTGTGATGCTAATCTTTCCTCTCCTTTCCTCTCGCTGCATGGTCCTCAACTTTCCTCCAACTTTCTCTCAACATCTCTCAACTTTCCCTCTCAGCTTTCCTCTTCAACATGGTCCTTAACTTTCCTCTCAACATGGACATAGCTTTCTCTCAACTTTTCCTCTCCCTTTGTGATCCTCAACTTTCTCTCAACATGTGGTCTTTCTTTCTCACCCCAACATGGTGCTAACTTTCCTCTCAACGCGGTCTTCCTTTCCTCTCCTTTCTCAACATGGTCTTCCTTTCCTCTCCAACTTTCCTCTCCCAACTCCTCTCAACTCTCCAACACTCAACATAGTCTTCAACTTTCCTCTCCAACATGGCCTTCAACATATCAACATCACTCTCAACATGGTCCATAACTTTCTCTGTTTCCTCTCCAGCACTGATTATTCAGCTCTCTCAACATGGTCTGTTTCCTCTCCAACATGGTCTTCTTTCCTCCTCAGCTTTCCTCAACATAGTCACTACTTCTCTCAATTTCCTCTCAACATGGTTCCTCTCCAGCACCACTCTCAACATGGTCTTCAGCTTTCCTCTCCAACATGGTCTTCCTTTCCTCTCAGCATGATTCCATAGCTCTCTCAACACCAGTCCTCCTTTGTCTCAACTTTCCTCTCAACTGTGGTCTTCCATTTCTCTCAACTTTCTCTCAACTTGTGTCTTCAACTTTTTCCTCACAACTTTCCTCTCCAACCTCCTCTCCAACTTTCCTCTCTAACTTTTCTCTCAACTTTCTCTCAACTTTCTCTCTCCAACTCTCTCCAACTTCTTTTTCTCCCAACTTTCCTCTCAACATGGTCCTCTTTCCTCTCCAACTTTCTCTCCGCTTTCTCTCAACTTTCATCTCAACTTTCCTCTTCAACATATTCCTCAGCTTTCCTCTCCTTATCAGTTGCTCTTTCTATCTTGTATCTCAACTACTCAAATTCATCAACTTTCTCTCAACATGGTCTTCAACTTTCTCAACCTCTCAACATGGTCCCTCAACTTTCTCTCCAACTTTTTCCACTCCTTTCTCCTCCAACATGATGCTAACTTTCCTCTCCAACCTCCTCTCAACTTTCCTCTCAACACCCAATTTAACTTTCCTCTCTCAACTCTCTCCAACATGGTCTCAACTTTTTCTCTCCAACTTTCCTCTCCAACTTTCCTCTCAACTTTCCTCTCTCAACTTTTCCCTCTTCAACATGGTCCTCAGCACTATATAACATGGTTTGCCAACTTCTGCTCTCCAACACCACTCTCAGCACACAGTCCTCCAACTTTCCTCTCCAACATGATCTTCAACTTTCCTCTACTCAACGTGGTCTTCAACTTTCCTCTCCAACATGATTAGCTGGCTTTCCTCTGCTTTCTCTCAACATGGTCTTGGCTCTCTCAGCTTTCCTCAATCTCTCCAACTTTCCTCTCAACTTTCCTCACCAACATGGTGTTCTTTCAGCACCAACTTGGTCTTCCTTTCCTCTCAACTTTCCCTCCAACATGGCCCTCTTTCCTCTCCATCTCCTCTCAACGCCAGATCTTTACTTTCCTCTCAACATGATCCTCAACTTTCCTCTCAACATGGTCTTCCTTTTTCTCTCAACTTCCTCTCCAACATGGTCTTCAACTTTCCTCCTCAACGGTCTTTAGCTTTCCCTCTCAACATGGTCCTCAACTTTCACTCTCCAACGCATAATCCTCTTTCCTCTCAGCTTTCCTCTCAACATGGTCTTCAACTCCTCTCAACTTTTCCTCTCAACATGGTCCTCCTTTCCTCTCCATCACCAAGTCTCAACTTTCTCTCAACTCTCTCAGCATGGTCCTTTACTTTCTCTCCAACATGGTCTTCTTTCTCTGCCTGTTCTCTTTCTCTCAACTTTCCTCTCTACTTTCTCTCAACTTTCTGCTCTCAACATGGTCCTCCTTTCATCTCCAACTTTCATTCCTCTACATGGTCTCAACTGTCTGCTCTCAACATAGTTTCAACTTTCCTCTAACTTTCCTCTCAACATGTTCCAACATTTCCACTCTCAACATGAATCTTTAACTTTTTCCTCTCCTTTCTTCTGTAACATAATTCTTCAACTTTTACACTCTCATTTTTCATGGTCTTCAACTCCTCCAACACATAGTGTAACTTTCCTCTCCAGCTTTCTGCTCTCCCGGCATGATTCATAACTTTTCACTCTCAACATGGTCTTCAACTTTTCTCTCCAACTTTCCTCTCCAACATGATCACTCAACTTTCACCTCTCTCCAACATAGTCTTTCAACTTTCCCTCTCTAACACCAATTACTTTAACTTTTTCTCTCAACTTTCCTCTCCAACATGGTCTTCCTTTCTCTAACTTTCCATCTACAACTTTCCTCTCAGCTTTCTCTCCAACCTCTCAGCTTTCCTCTCCAACCTCCTCTCCAACTGTTCTTCAACATGATTCCTCAACCTCTCAACGTGGACTGTAGCTTTTTCTCTCTGCTTTCCCTGCCCAACATGATCCTCAACCTCTCCAGCAGCGGTCTTCAGCTTTCTCTCCAACGCGTGCTTCCAGCTTTCCTCTCAACACATGGTGCTAACTTTCCCTCCTCGCACCTCCTCAACAGGTGCTTCAGCACCTCTCCCAGCACACCATCTCCAGCCTTTCTCCTCAACCACTCTCAAACATAGTTAGCCCAATTTCCTACCAACATAGTGCTAACTTTCCTCTCAGCCACCCTCCAGCACTGGTCACTCAACCTTTCCTCTCATTTCATCTCAACTTTCTCTCTCCAACTTTCTCTCAATATCTACCAACATGGTCTCAACTTTCCTCTCAACATGGTTGCCAGCTTCTCAACTCTCTCCCAACATGATCCTCTTTCTCTCAACATGGTCTTTAACTTTTCCTCTCCTTTCTCTCCTTGTGGTCACCAACTTTCCTCTCAGCACCTCTCTCAACTTTCTTCTCAACATGGTCTTCAGCTGTCTCTCAACTTTCTCTCAACATGATCTTTAACCATCCCTTTCCTCATCATAGCAGTAGTACTATTTCCTCTCAACACTCTCTCCCTTTCATGAGTCTTCAACTTTCCTCAACCTCTCAACATAGTCTTCTTTCTTTCAGCACGTTACTGCTTTCATCTCCAACATGGTCCTCTTTCCATCTCAACACAGTCTATCAACCTCTCACTTTCATCCAACATGGTCTTCAACTTTCTCTCCTTTCTCTCCCAACATGGTCCTCAACTTTCCTCTCCATCATGATCCTCTTTCTCTCCTTTCCTCTCCAACACGTTCTCTTTCCTCTCAACACCACCTCTCTTTCTCTCATTTCTCTCCAACACCACTCTAACATGGTCCTCAGCTTTCCTCTCAACATAGTTTGCCTGCTTTCTCTCATTCTCTCTCTCCTTCTATCGATCCTCTTCTCCTCTCTTCTCAGTCTTCCTTTCCTCCTGCTGTGGTCTTTAACTTTCCTCTCCAACATGGTCTTCCTTTCTCTCAACTTTCCTCTCAACACTGGTCTAACTTTCTCTCAACTTTTCCTCTCAACCTCTCCAGCTTTCCTCCAACTTTCCTCTCCAGCAGTGCCAGCTTTCTCTCAACATGATCTTTTCAACTTTCTCTCTTTCTCCAACATGGTCTCAGCACCTCTCCTTTCTCAACACCAGTCTTCCCAACTTTCTCTCAGCATGATCCTCAGGCTTCTTTCTCAACCATGGTCTTCAGCACCTCTCAACTTTCTCTCTCCAACATGGTCTTCCTTTCTCTCCAATTTTCCTACTCCAGCATGGTTTTCTTTCTCTCAACTTTCCTCTCCAGCATGGTCTTCCTTTCCTCTCAACATGGTCTTCAACTTTCCTCTCAGCCTTGGTTCCTCTTTTTCCTCCGCATGGTCCTCGAACTTTCCTCTCAACACCTCCAGTGGTCTTCTTCCTCTCAACTTTCACCTCTCCAACATGGTCTCAACACATCTACAACCACTCACTTTCCATCTCCAACACCTCTCAACTTTCCTCCACCTTCCTCTCCTTTCTCTCCAACTTTCCTCTCAAGCTTTCTCTCAACTCTCTCTCTGCTATGGTCCTCCTTTCTCTCAACTTTCTCTCAACTTTTTCCTCTCAACTTTCTCTCAACTTCCTCTTCAACATGATTCACTCAACTTTCCTCAACACATGGTTTGCCAACACTTCTCTCTGCTTTCTGTCTCCAACACCGTCCTCAATCTTTCACTGCCTCTCAACTGCGTAGTCTTCTTTCCTCTCCTTTCCTCTCAACATGGTCCTCAACTTTCCTCTCAACTTTCTCTCCAACTTTCCTCTCAACATGGTCTTCAACTTTTCCTCTCCAACTTTCTCTCCCTTTCCTCTATATAATTATTCAGCTTTCCTCAGCTTTTCCTCTCAACATGGTCCTCTTTCCCCTCTCCAACTTTCTCTCCAACTTTCTCACAACTTTTCCTCTCTATCTCTTCAACATGGTCCTCAACTTTCTCTGTATGGTTGCCTTTTTCTCTCAACTTTCTCTCCAACATGATCCTCCCTTTCTCTCAACATCAATTCTTCTTTCTCTAACTGGTCTTTAACCTCTCCAACATAATTCTTTCTCTGCTTCTGTCTCCCAGCATGGTCTTCTTTCCTCCAGCTTTTTCTCCAACTTTCTCTCCAGCACCACTCTCCAGCTTTCTCTCCAGCCTCTCTCAACATAATCTTCTTTCTTTCCAACACCAGTCTTCAACTTTCTCTCAACTTTCCTCTCCAACACTTAGCCTCAACTTTCCTCCTATCTTTCCTCTAACATGGTCTAACTTTCCTCCAACATGATCTCTTTCCTCTCTCATATGGTCTTCTTTTCTCTCAACCTCTCTCAACATGGTCTTCAACTTTCTCTCAACATGGTCTTGCTTTCCTCTCAACACTAGTCTGCTTTCTCTCTCACTTTATGATCCCTCAACTTTCCTCTCAACTTTCCTCTCAACATGGTCTTCCTTTCTCTCCTTTCCTCTCCCAGCACATGGTCCCTCCTTTCTCTCCATCATGATCCTCTTTCCTCTCTAATAATATAACATCAGTCTTCTTTCCTCTCAACATAATCTTTAACTTTCCTCTCAACATGTTCTCCAACTTTCCTCTCAACTTTCCTCTCTGCTTTCTCTCAACTTTCCTCTAACATGGTCCTCCTTTCATCTCAACTTTCTTCTCCTACATGGTCTATGTGTCCTCTCAACATGGTCTTCCAACACCTCTCCAACTTTCCTCTCCAACATGGTCTTCAACATTCCTCTCCAACATGGTCTTCAACTTTTCCTCCTTTCAACCACTATCCTCAACAATTCTTCAGCTTTCTCTCAACATGGTCTTTAGCTTTTCCTCTCAACATATTCTTCTTTCCTCTCCCAACACCACTCTCCAACACTGATACTCAACTTTCCACCTCTCAACAACATAAAGTCTTCAACTTTTTCTCTCAACTTTCCTCTCCAACATTCAACTCCCTCTCAACAATTATTCCCTTTTTCCTCAGCATAGTGCTTTAACTTTCCTCTAACGCGGTCTTAGCTTTCTCTCCAACCCTCTCCAACATGATGCTAACTTTCTCTACCTTTTTCTATCTACAACACCTCTCAACTTTCCCTCTCTCAACTTTCTCTCAACTTTCCTCTGCTCTCCTCCAACTTTCTTCTTTAACATGGTCCCACTCTAACTTTCCTCTCCAACATGGTTTGCCAACTTTGCCTATATAACTCCATCTCCCAACATGATCCTCAACTTTCCTCTCCAACATATTCCAACCTTTCTCTCATGGTCTTCTTTCCTCTCCACTTTGTGGTCTTCTTTTTCTCTCAACTTTCTATCTCCAACATGGTGCTAACTTTCACTCTCCAACTTTCACTCTCACTTTCTCTCAACCATCTCTATTTCCTCTCAACATGGTCTTTAATTCCTCTCCAGCTTATAGTCTTCAACTTTCTCTCCAGCTTTCCTCTCAACATGATTCTCAGCTTTCACTCATCCAGCACCATCTCACTTTCTCTCAACTTTCTCCAACTCTCTTCTAACCATGATTCCTCCTTTCACTCTCAACATGGTGCCAACTTTTCTCTCCAACTTTCTCTCCAACACCAGTCCTCTTTCCTCTCCAACAACAGATCTTCTTTTTCCTCTCCAACTTTTTCCTCTCCAACATGGTCCTTAACACTTTCTCCAACTTTCTTTCTCCAACTGCAGTGTACCAACACATCATATCCCAACTTTCCTCTCAGCGCAGGTCTTCAACTTTCTCTCAACTTTTCCTCTCCAACATGATGCTGTTTCTCTCAACTTTCCTCTCACTTTGGTCTTCAACCTCTCAACTTTCTCTCAACATGATCAGTAACTTTCCTCTCATGGTCTTCGACCTATCCATGTGGTCCTCCTTTCCACTCTCAACATGATCTCAACTTTCCTCTCCTTCACTCCTCAACATGGTGCTTCTTCTTTCTCACTCAGCTTTCTCAACATGGTCACTCTGCTGCCTCTCATCATGATCCTCAACTTTCCTCCAGCATCCTCTCCAACGCAGTCAACAGCTTTTCCTCTCCCAACATGGTCTTCTTCCTCTCAACATATTAACTCTCTCTTTCTCTCTACTTTTCCTCTCCAACTACTTTCTCCCAACATGGTCACCTCCCAACTTTCATCTCCAACAACTGCTCCTACATGGTCTCCAGCTGTACTCTCCAACATAGTGCCAACTTTCCTCTCCAACTCTCTCCAACATGGTCTTCCAGCATTTCCTCTGCTGGTCTTCAACTTTCTCTCAGCTTTCAACTTCTCCTTTGGTCTTCAGCTCCTCTCCAGCATGGTCTCTTCAACACTACCAACATGATTGCGCCTTCAACTTATATAACATGGTCATAACACATCCAACAGCAGTTAACTAACTGCACCTGCCTCAACCATATCGCATGGTGCTCAACCTCTATCTCATGTGTCTTCTTTCATACCTCCAACATGGTCTTCATTTTCCTCTCCAACGCAATTCTTCTTTCTCTCCAACTTTCTCTCAGCATGGTCTTCAGCTTTCCTCTACACTTTCCTCTCCAACTTTCCTCTCCAACTTTCCCTCTCAACTTTCCTCTCCAACTTTCTCTCCAACACCTCTCTCAACTCCTCCTCCAGCTTTCTCAACACTGTGTGTCTTCCTAACCTGGTCACTCAACTTTTTCTCTTTCCAACATAGTTTTCAACTTTTCTCTCTAACTTTCTCTCAACATGATCCTCTTTCCCTCTCAACATGATCTTCTTTCACTCTCAACAGTCTTCTAACTTTCCTCTAACATGGTCTTCTTTTCCTCTCAACTCTCTCAACATGGTCTTTAACTTTCCTCTCAACACCTATACTCCAACTTTCCTCTCTCCTTTCCTCTCCCAACATGAGATGCTGATTTCTCTCACTGTGGTCCTGTCTTTTCTCTCAACTTTCCTCTCAACATGGTCATAACTTTCCTCTCCAACTTTCTCTCAACTCCCTCCTCCAACTTTCCTCTCAACTTTCCCTCTCCAGCTTTTCTCTTCAACAACGCGGTCCTCCAGCACCTCCCAGCACCTATGGTTTTCTTAACTTTTCTCTCAACTTTCCTCTCCAAACATGATCTCAACTTTCCTCTCCTTGTGGTCTTTAACTTTCTCTCAACTTTCTCTCCAGCATGGTCCTTACTTTCTCACTTTCTCTCAACTTTCTTCCTGCTCCAACATAAGTCTTCCTGTCTCTCAACTTTCTCTCAACATGGTCTTCCTTTCTCCTCCAGCTCCTCTCAACATAATTTTCTTTCTCAAACTTTCTAGCCCTTTTCCTCTCAACTTTCTCTCCAGCTTTCCTCTTCAGCATGGTCCACTCCTTTCCTCTCCAGAACATAGTTTTTTTCAACTTTCTCTCAACATCTCTCTGACATGGTCCTCAACTTTCCTCTCCAACAGTCTTCAACTTTCCTCTGCCAACATGGTCTTCAACTTTCCCTCTCCCAACATGGTCTTCAACTTTCTCTCCAACTCACTCTCCCAACCTCTGCTCTCCAACTCTCACCTCTCAACCTTGGTCATTCAACTTTCCTCTCCAACATGGTCTTCAACACTCTCTCAACTTTCCTCTCCAACATGGTCCTCTAACATCTCAACTTTCCTCTCAGCATGGTCTTTTCTAACTTTCCTCTCAACACTGATCCTCAACTTTTTCCTCTCCAACACAGTCTTCCAGCCACTCTCCAACTTTCCATCTCAACATAGTCTTCTTTCCTCTCAACATGTTTTTCAACTTTCCTCTCCTTTCCTCTCCAACATAGTGCTAGCTTTTCCTCTCCAACATGGTCTTCAACTTTCTATCTCACGGTCCTCTTTTCCTCTCAACATGATCCTCAGCTTTCTCTCCCAACTTTTTCCTCTCCAACATGGTAACCAACTTTCTCTCAACTTTCCCTCTCAACACTGGTCCTCAACTTTCCTCCATCATGATCCTCAACTCCTCTCAACTTTCCTCTCCAACATATTCTTTCAACTTTTCCTCCTCCAACACTGGTCTGCTGCTCCTCTCAACAGGTATTCTCAACTCTCTCCAACTTTTCCTCTACTTTCTCTCCTTTCCTCTCAACTATGGTCCTCTTTCTCTCCTCTCAACTTTCTTCTACCCACTTGGTTCTCCCTTTATGCTCTCAACATAGTCTTCCAACTTTCCTCTCCTTTCTCTCAACAGTCTTCAGCTTTCCTCTCCAACTTTCCTCTCTACAGCTTTCCTCTCAATTTCCTCTCCAACCTCTCTCCAACTTTCCTCTCCAACATGGTCTCCTTTCTTCTCCAAAATAGTCTTCCTTTCTCTCAACATGGTCATCACTTCTCTCTCAACAGTCCTCAACTTTCGCCTCAACACATGGTTTATCAGCATATCTTTCCTCTCAACATGGTTTGCCAACTTTCCTCTCCAACTTTCCTCTCAACATAAAGTCCTCCAACTTTCCTCTCAACATGATCCTCAACACTCCTCTGGTGCCTCTTTCTGTCTGTGCTGATCCTCTAACTTTCCCTCCATTTTATAGTTGCCCTTTCCTCTCTCAACTTCCTACTCAACATGGTTGCCTTTCCTCTCTCTTTCTATCCAACACTGTTCCTCTTTCCTCTCAACATGATCTCTCAACTTTCTATCAACTTTCTCTGCTATCAGTGCTATTTCCTCAACTTTGAATGCTAACTTTCACTCTCCTTTCCTCTCTCATTGTGGTCCTCAACTTTCCTCTCAACTCTCTCTCCATGTAGTCTTTGTTTCCTCTCAACATGATCCCTCTTTCCTCTCAACATGGTCTTCTTTCCTCTCCTTTCTCTCAACTTTCCTCTATATAGTCAACTTTCTCTGACGTGGTTTTCTTTCCCTCTCAGCTTTCTCTCCTAACATGGTCTTCAACTTTCCCTCTCGCGCAGTCTGCTCTATCTCAACATGATTCCTCAACTTTCCTCTCAACGCAGTCCTCGCTTTCTCTCAAACTTTCTCTCTCAACATGGTGTTCGCTTTCTCTGTTTCTCTCCCACTGGTCTCAACTTTCCATCTCATCATGATCTCTTTCCTCCTCCAACTCTTTCTAACTGTAATTCAACTTACATCTCGCCTGGTCTTGGCTTTCCTCAACACTTCTTCTCCCAGCACCATCTCAACTTTCTCTCACCTTCTTTCAACACCTCTCCCACACTTGCTGTGCACTCCAACACTCAACTTTCATTCTCACTACACTGGTCCAACTGTGCATCTCAGCATGGTCTTCTCTTTTCTCTCAACATCTCAACATGAATACTATTTCTCGCTTATCTCAGCATATCTCCATTTTCCTCATCTCAGCATATGTAACTGTAGTCTCATTTTTCTTCTCAAAATGGTCTTCCTTTCTCTCAACATGGTCCTCAACTTTCCATCTTCCCTTTTTTTGGTCTCCTTTCATCTCCAGCACCTCAGTTACTTAACTCTTTCTTCCCTTTCCTCTCAACACTCAGGTTGCCTTTCTCTCTGCTCCTCAGCATGGTGCTCAACACCTCTCAGCGCAGTCCCTCATTTCCTCTTTCAACATGGGTCTCAGCTTTCTCTCCAGCATGATCAACTGCTCTTTCAACATGGTGCCTTTCTCTCAACTCCTCTCAACATAGGTTTGCCAGCTCTCTCAGCTTTCCTCTCATACAGATCCTCAACTTTTTCTCTCCAACAACAGTCACTCAACTTTCTCTCAGCACCTCACCTCCCAACATGGTGTCAACCTCCATCTCCAGCTTTGTCTCCACTTTTTCCTCTCCAACCATATGCTATGGTCTCAGCTTTATCTCCAACGCCTATCTCCAACACCCTGGTCTCCCACTTTCCTCCAACATGGTCCTCAACTTTTCCTCTCAACTTTCTCTCCCTTAATGCTATCTTTCTATGCCAACATGGTGTTGTGCACCCTCTGTGTACTTTATAGTGTTTGCTTTCTCTAACTGTCCTCATCCAACACAGTTATTCTTTCTCTCCAACATAGTCCAACTTTCTCTCAACTTTCCTCTCAACATAGTGCCAACTCCATCTCCAGCATGTTTCCCTCACCTCTCAGTGCAGTCTTCTCTCCATCTCAGCATGGTCTTCTCATCTTTCCTATAACGCGGTCCTCGCTTTCCTCTCCCGGCTGCCAGCATGGTGCTAACACCGCCACCAACATGGTCTTATATCACTCTCCAACATGGTCCTATCTTTCTCTCCAGCACTTTGGTTCATCGGCTTTATCTCAACATGATCCTCAGCTTTCATCTCAATGGTTGTATTTCCTTTCAACCTCTCCAGCAGTTCCTCCAACTTTCTCTCTTTCCTCCTCTGCACTGGTCCTCTTTCCTCTCCCAACATGATCTCCTCCTTACTCTCAATATGGATCATCAACTTTCTCTCCATATGATCAACTTTCTCTCCAGCATACGTTTGCCAACTTTCTCTCAACTTTCCTCTCCAACATGGTTTACTTAACTCCCTTCTCCAACACCACTCTACAACCTTAGACTCTGCTCAGCACTGCCTCTCCCAACATGATCCTCCTTTCCTCTCAGCTTTGCTCTCAAGCGCATGGTCTTCCTTTCCTCTCCAACAGATGCTCCAAAACCTCTCATTTCCACTCAACATGGTGCATAACACCATACTCAACCTCCATCTCCAGCTGGTATCAACACTCTCAACATGGTTCTTAACATATCCAACATCTCAGCATAAGATTAACTATCTTCTCTCAACATGGATGCAAATATATCTCCAGCATGGTGCTAACCTGTCGTTTCACCTCTTCCAACGCAGTCTTAACTCCTCCTCTAACATGGTCTCCTTTCCTCTAACTTTCTCTCCTTCATGATCCTCCAACTTTCCTCTCAACAATTCTTCCTCTTTCCCTCTCAACATGGTCTTACTGCTTTCCCTCTCCTGCCTTATTATCACCTGCTCCCTCTCTTCATGGTCTCACTTTCTCTCCTTTCCTCTGTGTGGTCTCATTTCTACTCTCAACATGGTCTATTCATCTTTCCTCTCCAACATAGGTCTTCCTCTTTTCTCTCAACATAGTCTTCATCTTTCTATCTCTCTATATAGATATTTCTACTCTCAACATGGTCTTCTTTCCTCTCAAACATAGTCTTCTCATCTGTCTTTATCTTCTAATACTCTCTCCTTTCTCTCAACTTTCTCTCAACTTTCTCTCAAATTTCTCTCAACTTTCTCTTCAGCGTGGTCCTCAACTTTCTCTCCAACATGATTTTTCAACCTCTCTCCAACTTCACTCTAACATGATCCTTTCAACTCCCTCTCCAACACAGATCTTCATTTCCACTCTCCAGCACTAGATGCTATTTTCCTCTCCAACATGGTGCTGCTTTCCTCTCCATTTCCTCTCCAAGCACGGTCTTCAACCTGCCTCCTTCCTCTCAACTTTCTCTGCAGCTTTCCTCTCAACATGGTCTTCCTTTCCCTCTCCAACATGGTCTTCAACTCCTCTCCAACTTTCCTCTCAACATGGTCTCAACTTTCCTCAACTTTTTCCTCCCAACTTTCTCTCCAACACCTCCTCAACTTTTTCTTCCAACTTTCCTCTTAACATGGTCACACTCTAACTTTCCTCTCAGCACAGTTGCCAACCCTCCTACTCTCAACATCTATCTCATTCTCTGATCCTGCTTTTTCCTCTCCAACATAATTCTAACTTTCCTCTCGTTTCCTCTCAACATATACAGTCTCAACACCTCAACTTCCTCCAGCTTTTCCTCAACATATTCTTCAGCTTTCCTCTCAACTTTCCTCTCCTTTCCTCTC
Source organism: Arion vulgaris (assembly GCA_020796225.1). NCBI lineage: Eukaryota > Metazoa > Mollusca > Gastropoda > Stylommatophora > Arionidae > Arion > Arion vulgaris. The sequence continues at coordinate 47,213,627 of CM036754.1, forward strand.
CAACACTGGTCTTCTTTCCTCCAGCTTTCTCTCAACACAGTTCTCAACTTTTCCTCTCAACTTCCATCTTAACTTTCCTCTCTTTTCTCTCAACTTTCCATCTCCAACCTCCTCTCTGCAATTCTCATCTTTCTCCTCTCTATAGTTTGCCAACTTTCTCTCCTTTTCTATCAACATGATCCTCAGCTCTCTCTCAACACAGTGTTTGACTTTTCCTCTCAACATGGTCTTCTTTTCCTCTCATATGGTCTTCAACTTTCTCTCCTTTCTCCAGCATAGTCTTCAACTTTCCTCTCCAACACCTCTCAACTTTTTCCTCTCAGCTTTCTCTCAACATAGTCCTCAACTTTCCATTCTCTTAACTCACCTCTCAACACTGGTATTCTTTCTCTCAGCCATGATACTCAACTTTCCTCTCAGCATAGTCTTCTTTCTCTCCAACATAATCTCTGTATAATTTCAACTTTCCTCTCCAACTCTCTCAACATAGTTTCAACTTTCCTCTCCAACCTCCTACAACATGGTCTTGCTTTCCTCTCAACATGAATCACTAACTTTCTGCCAACATGGTCACTACTCTCTCAACAGTCTAACTTTCCTCTGCCCTTTCCTCTCCAACATGGTCTTCAACTTTCTCTCAACCTCTCTTAACATGGTCCTCAACCTCTCCATCGTGATCCTCAGCTTTCCTCTCAACCCTCTCAACATGGTCTTAACTTTCCTCTCAACATGGTCTTCAACTTTCCTCTCATATTTCTCAACTCCTCTCCAACTTTCCTCTCCCTGCTTTCATCTCCAACTGTCCTCTCAACACACAATTGTTCAACTCTCTCAACTTTCCTCCTCCAACATGTGGTCTTCATTTTCCTCTCCTTTCTCTCCTTTCCTCTCCAACTTTTTTTATCTCAATTTTCCTCTCTACTTTCCTCTCAACTTTCCCTCTCCAACATGGTCTCCAACTTTCTTCTCAAAATAGTCTTCAACTTTCACTCTCCAACATGGTCCCTCTTTCTCTCCAACATGATCTCAACTTTCATCTCACTGCGTTTGCCCTTCCTCTAACTCCTCTCCAACAGTTGTAACTTTCCTCTATTTCCTCTCCCAACACTGGTCCTCAACTTCCTCTCCAACATGATCTCTTTCTCAACTCCTCTTCAACATGGTCTTCAACTATCTACAACTTTCCTCTCAACATGGTCTCAACACCTCTATCATGATCCTCAACTTTTTCTCAACTTTCCTCTCCAACATGGTCTTCAACTTTCTCTCTCCAACATGGTCTTCTTTCTGCTCTCCTTTTGTGTTCTCCAACTTTCTTCTCAACTTTCTCTCCAACTTTCTCTCAACTTTCTCTCAACATGGTCCTCATCTCTCATTTATTCTCCTGCATGGTCTCAACTGTCTCTCAACATGGTCTTCCTTTCTCTCCTTTCTCTCCAACTTTCTCTCCCTTTCTCTAACTTTACTCTCCCAACATCCTCTCAACTTTTTCTCTCCAACTTTCCTCTCTAACATCAGTCTCAACTTTCTTTGTCAAATGGTCTTCTTTCTCTCCAACATGGTCTCAACACTCCTCCCTTTGCATCCTCAACTTCCTCTCAACATGAACACACTTCTATCAACTTTCCTCTCAGCAGCCCAGTTAGCTTTCCTCTCAACTTTCCTCTCAACATGGTCATAACTTTCTGCAACTTGTGATCTCAACTTTTGCTCTCCTTCCCTCTCAACATGGTCTAACTTTCCTCTCCTTTGGTCTCCTTTTCTCTCCAACTTTCCATAACACCAGATTCAACACCCTCTCCAACTTTCCTCTCAACATGGTCTCAGCGCTTTCCTCTCCAACACAGTCTCCTTTCTCTCTGCTTCCCTCTCCTTGCTGGTCTTCCTCTTTCCTCTCTTCATGGTCTTCATCTCCTCTCCATATGGTGCTTCTTTCCTCTCCTTTCTCTCCAACATGGTCTTCTTTCCTCTCAACATGGTCTTCTTTCCTCTCCTTTCCTCTCAACATGGTCTTCAACTCTCTCCAACCTCTCCTTTTCCTCTCCAACTTTCTCGCATGGTCTTCTTTCCTCTCCAACATAGTCTTTAACTCATCTCCAACTTTCCTCTCATGTGGTCCTCAACTTTCTCAACTTTCCTCTCAGCACTGTAGTCTTCTGCTTTCCTCTCAACATGATACTCTTTCTCTCAACATGGTCTTCTTTCCTCTCAACTCTCTCAATATGGTCTTCCTTTTCCTCCTTTTCCTCTCAACATGGTTTTCCTTTCCTCAACAATCCTCTCATGGTCTTCAACTCTCTCAACATGGTGCCAACTTTTTCCTCTCAACATGGTCTCAACACCTCTCCTTGTGATATAACTTTCCTCTCCCTTTCCCTCTCAACATGGTCTTTCAACTTTCCTCCAACTCCTCTCCAACATGGTCCTCACTTTCCTCATCATGATATCCAACTTTCCATCTCCAACTTTCCTCTCCTTGTGGTCTTCTTTTTCCATCTCAACATGGTCTTCAACTCCTCTCATGTATTCTCCAACATTCCTCTCAACTTTCCTCTCCTACTTTCCTCTCACTTCTCCTCTCCAACATGATTACTAACACTATCTCCTCTCTCTCATATGGTGCTTCAACTTTACCCTGCTCAACTTTCCTCTCAACTCTCTCTTTCTCTCAATTTTCCTCTCCAACTTTCTCTCCAACTTTCTCTCAACATGGTCTCTCTTTCTTCTCAAATAGTCTGCTTTCTCTCAACATTGGTCCTCCTTTCCTCTCAACATGATCCTCAACTTTCATCTCCAACATAGTTCTCCCAACTTTCCTCTCCAACTTTCCTCTAACATAGTTTTGTGCTTTCTCTCCTTTCCTCTCCAACATGGTCCTCAACTTTCCTCTCCAACATGATCTCAACTTTCCTCCAACTTTCCTCCAACCACTGGTCTTCAACACTCCTCTACAACGCCTCCTCTAACATAGTCCTCAACTTTCATCTCCATCATGATCCTCTTTCTCTCTTTCCTCTCCCAACATAGTTCTTCTTTCCTCTCAACATAGTCTTCAACTTTCTCTCCAACATGTTCTCCCTTTTTCTTCTCCAACTTTCCTCTAACTTTCCTCTCTTTCCTCTCTAACATGGTCCTCTTTCTCTCCTTTCTTTATCTACATAGAGTGTCGCTGTCTCTCAACCTTGGTCTTCTTTCCTCTCCAACTTTCCTCTCCAACTTTCTCTCCGCTTTCTCAAATTTTCCTCTCCAACTTTGCTCTCAGCTTTCCTCTCAACTTTCCTCTCCAACATGGTCCAACTCTTCCTCCCAGTAATTCAACTCTCCTCAGCACTCAGTCCTCATTTCCTCTCCAACATGATCCTCAACTTTCTCTCAACATAGTTGCTAACTTTCTCAACTTTCTGCTCTCAACAACAGTTTGTAACTTTCTCTCCAACTTTCCACTCTCAACATGGTCCTCAACTTTCCTCTCAACTTGCAGTCCTGAACTTTCCTCTCTAACCTCATCTCAACATGGTCACCAACTTTCCACTACTAACATGGTCCAACTTTTTCCTCTCCTTTCCTCTCCAACATGGTCCTCTTTCCTCTAACTTTCTCTCCAGCGCAGATCTCCATTTCTCTCAGCATGGTCTCAACTTTCTGTTTCACTCTGTGGTCTTTATCTTTGCCTCTCCATACATGGTCTTCATCTTTCCTCTCAACATGGTCTTTAACTTCCTCTCAACTTTCCACTCTCAACTTTACTGGTCTTCAACTTTCTCTCCAACAGGTCCAACTTTCTCTCAACTTTTTCTCTCCAGCATAATTACTACCAACTTTCCTCATCCAACATGAATATTTCCCTCTTTCTCTGGCATGGTCTTCCTCTCCTCTCCAACATGAGTCTTCATCTTTCCTCTCAACTGTCTCTTTCTCTCTCAACTTTTCACTCTCAGCACTGGTCTCCCTTTTTCCTCTCATGTGGTCTTCTCTCTCTCCAACATAGTCTTCCTCTTTCCTCTCAACAATTAACCATCTCCTCACCAATATAGATCTTCTTTCCTCTCCAGCTGTGAATCTTCCAACTCTATCTCCAACATGATCCTCGCTTTCTCTCAACATAAGTCTCCCAGCACCACTCCAACATTGGTCTTCCAACTTTCCTCTCCAACATGGTCTTCTTCTCTTCCAACGCAGTCACTCAACACACCTCCTCATTTCCTCTCAACATGGTCTTCAACTCTCTCCACTTCTTCTGTCCATAGTCTCTGCTTTCCTCTCCAACCTTGGTCTTCTTTCCTCTTCAACACCTTCTTTCCTCTCCTTTCCTCTCAACTTTTTCTCTCAATATGATCCTCAACTTTCTCTCAACAGTCTTCAACTTTCCTCCTCAACTTTCCCACTCTTTTCCTCTCAACATAGTCTTCTTTCTCTCCAACTTGTGGTCTTCGCATTTCTCTCCAGCTTTCCTCTCTTATGATCCTCAATTTTCCTCTCCACATAGTCTTCAACTTTCCTCTCCGCTTTTTCCTCTCTGCTCTCCTCTCAACATGGTCTTCTTTCTCTCCAACTTTCCTCTTTCTCTCAGCACAATTCTTCAACTTTCCTCTCAACATGGTCCTCAACCTCTTCAACATGATCCCTCTTTCTCTCCAACACTCTCTCCATATGGTCTTCCAACACCTCTCAGCTTTTCACTCTCAACATGGTCCTCAACTTTCCTCTCAACATGATCTCAACTTTCCTCTCCCAACTTCATCTCCTCCAACACAGTGTCTGACTTTCCTCTGTCTTTGCTGGTCTTCCTTTCCTCTCACTTTCCTCTACAACTTTCCTCCATTTTCTCTCAACTTTCCCTCTCAACTTTCTCTCAGCCTTTCTCTCAGATGGTCTCCTTTCCTCTCATTTCTTTCTCCACCCTGGTCTCAACTTTTTCCTCTCAGCATGGTCTCCTTTCCTCTCCAACACTAGATCCTTAACTTTCTTCTCAACATGGTCTTCAACTTTCTCTCAACTATCTCCAACTTTTTCCTCTCAATTTCCTCTCAACTTTTCCTCTCAGTGGTCTCCATTCCTCTCATTTCTTCTCTATGATATCCTTTCTCTCCCATGATGTCTTTCTCTCCTTTCTCTCCAACTACTCCTCAGCTTTCCTCTCCAGCACTTTCCTCTCCTTTCTCTCCAACCATGGTCTTCTTTCCTCTCCAACATGGTCTTCTTTCCTCTCAACATGGTCACTCAACTTTCCTCTCAACAGCGATCTCATTTCCTCTCAGCACCTCTCCAGCATACAGTGCTAAGCTTTCCTCCAACGCATTCCTCAACTTTCCTCAACCATGATTCTCCCTTTCTCTCATTTTTCCTCTGTATGGTCTTCCTTTCCTCTCCAGCACCAGTCCTCCTTTCCTCTCAGCATGATTCTCAGCTTTCTCTCAACTTTCCTCTCTGCATGGTCTTCCTTTCCCTCTCAACTGTGGTCTCCTTTCCTCTCCAACTTTCTCTCCAATTTTCTCTCGCTTTTTCCTCTCCGCTTCTTGATTCCTCCTTTCTCTAACGCTCAATATACATGGTCTCCAACACCGCCTCGGCGCCCGGTCTCCAGCCGCCACCAGCTTGCAGATCTCCTTTTCTCTCAGCTTTTTCTCTAGCCAGCAATTCAACGCATATGCCGACGTGGTCTTAACACCATCACCAACATTGCCGACTTTCCCTCTCCCAACGCGGTCCTCAACCACTCCAACCTGCAGACCTCAGCTTTATCCTTTCCTCTGTATGGTTTTCTGCTTTTTCTCTCAACAGTGCTGCTCCAACTTTTTCCTCTCAATGTTTCAACCTCCAACAGTATTTGGAAGGAGGATTGAACACAATGTTGGAAGAGTTGCGTCCTCGTAGAGAAAATTGAGAAAATTAAAGCCAACAGTCTCGCGGCGTGGTGGTATGAACAGGTTGATGCAGTACGCCATATGCGGGTATCTGCGTAGAGTGACAGTTAGAACAGGTATCTGTGTATCAGGTAACCGGTGAACAGGTATCTGTGGCGTGGAAAGTGGCTTGATTAGACAGGTATCTGGCGTGAAGGTGGCGCGATTAGACGAGCCATCATAACATTGGTAAACAGTTGAATGACGAATTGTCTGCTAGCGTAAGGTAGCTTCGTTCAAGCAAATTATCATAAACGTGGTAAACAGTGAACGAACTGATGCAGAGCACCTTGCTCTACCGTTGTCTGTAGTATTGAGGTAAGAAGATTGCGGTCTCTTGTTAAAGTACGAGCGTAGAGATCGGATATGTTTCAGACGGATGCACAAAGCGCTGATCCCTCATTCAAGATGAACATTGAAAGGGTCGTTAAAAGTTGACAATCTGGTAGGTATGTTTCGACCCGCACCGGAAAATTGGTAAAAACGATAAATAAAATTCTGCCAAAATGTTTCTAACTTTCGAAAATCACCATCGGGGATCTCGCCAGTGATAAAAGAACATTCTTTTTGTCATCAAGTCTTTATGTGTGAAAGACATAACCAAGTTACCAGCTTGCGTGATATTGATGCTCCAATTTTACAAGGCAAGAATAATTACCACTGCATTTACAATTTCTCTCCAGACATCTTGGATGATTAGCATAACAGTTCTATGGCACAGTTTTTGCCTTGTGTTTTTCACTCCGACAACATATGTTATTTGTTTGTAAAACATGATTGGTATTAAAACTGCTGAAGATTGTGCCTTCTTTGAATGCAAATCTTTGCAAGTATAGATATAAGTATTTTTATAGATAATGTATCAACATATTAATCTATTGCAGGTCTAGAAACATACAAACGTTATGGTTTCATAATGTATAACACTAAGATCTATCATCAGATGATACTGGTCATGTGGACAGTTAAATGCAAATCTGAAACAGGCAATGTGCCTAATATAATGAGGTCCAACCACACCAAATATGTCAGTAACCAGAAAATACCAGCTCTAGGGGGTGTATATTGAAAGGTAAACAATTTTTAATATCATAGTAAGTGTATGTGAAGGTAGAGCAATTTTTAGTATAATTCAGTGTTTATTGGTAAGAGCAATTTTTATTCTCAATTAGGAGTGTGTATTGAAGGTAAAGCAATTTTTAATATGAAGTGGTGTATATTGAAGTGAGCAATTTTTTTAATATAAATTAAATAAATGCTGGTTCTGCAGAGCACTGAGAAGCAAAATAATATATACTACTAAGGCTTGTGTATCGAAAGCGACTAATACTTGGGACCTGAAACTACCTGGTAAATAAAGCATCACGAAATCGGATGTATTCAACAACGCGGCGCTATGTATTTATTACTGACAATCGCTTTTGGCTCCGATCACATAAAATCACACAGTCATTGTGCGCAAATTGGTTGATATCTGGAGTTCAGTAAATCATAAATTAAATACTGAGATTTGTTTTAGTTTTAGTGCCAATATCTTACTACATAATTATTATAACTTCATCGGACATTACTTATATATTGTAGCCTGTCATGAATTATGCTGCCAACTGTCGGACGTACTTATAAATACCTGTATATCATGAATTATATCAACTGTCGGACGTACTTATATTGTAATATATCATGAATTATAATAACAACTTGTCGGACGTACTTATATTGCATCAATATATCATGTAGATATAAACAATCGGACATATATATTGTAATATCATGAATTTATATGTAACTGTCGGACATGCCTGTTAACATGTCATAATTGCTATTAACTGTCAGACGTACTTATATTGTAATATATGTATAGTTTATATATAACTATTGGACATACTTATATTATAATATATCTGTAATTATATGTAACTGTGGACGCACTTATATTGTAATATGTAAATTATATGTGACTTGTCGGACATTACTTATAATATGTCTATCATAATTATATCATATACTGTCAGACCTTTTTGTATAAATATCATGAATTATATGTAACTGTCAGACACCATATTGTAATATATACCAATTATAATAACAACTATCGGACACGCCTCCATTGTATATCATGAATTGCTATGTAACTGTCAGTATGACTAACAATATCTCATGAATTATATGCGCCTTTGTCGTACTTATGTACGTAATATATCATAACCAGGGGGTCTCTGTGGCTACATAACAGGGGGTCTCTGTGGCTCATAACCATGAGTCTCTGTGGCTCCTTAGCGCCAGGGAATCTCTGGCTCATAACCAGGGTCTGGCTCATAAATTAGAGGTCTCTGGCTCACATAACTGAGAAGGGGTCTCTGTGGCTCCATAACGAAGTCTCTGTGGCTCATGGGAATGGCTCAAAGCATAGAGAGTCTCTGTGGCTCATAACCAGGGGTCTCTGTAACCATAACAGAGGTCTCTGCTCCTCTGGTGAGAGATGCTCTGTAGTCATAACTTGAGGGTCTCCTTGGCTCCTAACAGGGGTGCTCTGGCTCTGTAGCGCTTGAGTGCGACCAAACAGGGTCTCTGGCTCTCATAACTAGGGAGTCTTTCTGTGAACATAACAGAAGTCTCTGTGTCTCAGCGAGGTCTCTGTGGCTCCTGTAGGGTGCTCTGTGGCTCATGACTTGAGTGCTCTGCGGCTCAACAACAGGGGTCTCTGTGACAAAGGTCCTCTGTGGCTCCATGGCAGGGAGGTCTCGCGACCTGCTAACCCAGAGATGCCTGCCCAGTATAACCAGGGGAGTATATGGCTCCTGCAGGGGGTCTCTGTGGCTCGCGCCAACGCCGAGATCTCTGTGAACTGTGACTTCAGAGATCTCTGGCTCTGGCAGGATGTCTGCGAAGCTCGCCAGCTTAGAAATTCTCTGGCAGCTTCATGACAGTAGGTCTCTGTGGCTCTATAACTTGAAGTCTCTGTGGCTCAACGAGGTCTCTGGCTCATAACAGGGGTCTCTGTGGCTCATAACAGGGGGTCTCAGCTTCTGCAACTTGGGAATCTCTGTGGCTCATAACAGGTCTCATGGCTCATAACTTAGGATGCTGTGGCTCATGACAGGGGTCTCTGTGGCTCATGACTTGGGGTCTCTGGCTTTGGCTGAAGTGGTTGCGTCTTTGTGTGGTCCCGGGTCGTGGGTTCAGGTACCAATAACCTAAGTTATTGCAGCTACAGGTGTCTTTGTCTCTCAACTGAATGGCGTCATGTTGCAGAAGTGACTGAAATACATATGGGGTATATCCTGGTGCCAATGAAGTCCAAGTTTTGGACACTAGAATAAGGCCGTATATTGGCTTTCCCTCATTTTATGAAATGAAGATTTGATGTATTTTTCTAGGCATGTTTCTAATTGACAGATTGATATTATTTTCTTCTTCTTCTTCTTCTTCTTTGTGATTATTGATGTTGAAGGTGCAGTTGGAGAAAATAGAAAATGATTTTAAAAAAATGAATGAACCTGTATTCAAAGCATATTGTAGATATTGGAAAATACAATACTAGACACATATATTTCTTTGACCACAAACACACACAATGGGCGGATGCTGTCAACATAATGAAAGCAGACTTTACTTTCTAGACACACAATGGGCGGATGCTGTCAACATAATGAAAGCAGACTTACTTCTAGACACACAATGGGCGGATGCTGTCAACATAATGAAAGCAGACTTTACTTTCTAGACACACAATGGGCGGATGCTGTCAACATAATGAAAGCAGACTTTACTTTCTAGACACACAATGGGCGGATGCTGTCAACATAATGAAAGCATTCTTTACTTTCTAGACACACAATGGGCGGATGCTGTCAACATAATGAAAGCAGACTTTACTTTCTAGACACACAATGGGCGGATGCTGTCAACATAATGAAAGCAGACTTGACTTTCTAGACACACAATGGGCGGATGCTGTCAACATAATGAAAGCAGACTTGACTTTCTAGACACACAATGGGCGGATGCTGTCAACATAATGAAAGCAGACTTGACTTTCTAGTATTTCTCTGGTAGCTAGCTGAGACTGGATCTACGTGAGAATTGTTTGAGGTCAGAAAGAATCTCTTTAAAACTGAGGACTTCCAACCCGGAACTACTCGTTTGAGAAGCAATTGCACTAACCACTGCGACTCTCTGATATTATTTCTTTTTTCTTCGCCCATTATGAACTCAGGCGTAGTCATAGCGCCTCTGACTGTTTTTTGCGTGAAAGCTTGCTTTCCTTATCACCAGTGTCTCTCATCCTTCAGGCGAGCCTTATTTCAACTTCAGAGGTACTTGCAATTTAGATTCCCAAGTAAAGGATCATAGCTGCTTCCTGTAGTCCCACCGCGTATTGTGTGCACACCGAGAATTTTGGGACCAAGCTGGCCTCGAACCTTGACGTTTCCACGACACATGTTCACTAGCGATTTTTTTTAAAATAACAACTTCCCTTATCAGCGAGACCAATCCAGACATTATTTAATTGAGACCAATCCAGACATTATTTAATTGAGACCAATCCAGACATTATTTAATTGAGACCAATCCAGACATTATTTAATTGATGAACAGATTGAAAACTCATGCTAATTGAGATATCAGCAGTTAGATACAAATATCTAAAATAACATCTCCTCACAACACACAAATTTAATGAGAATTGAAACTCAAATGTTATATGTCACAGAGCGCCCTGTTCCAAATGTTAGAAGAAATATACGTGAAGTGCTTGTCTCATCTGGTGGGAAGACGTGGAATGACTTGGTTGACCCACAAGATAGCAGCTTATGTTTCAGAGATCTGGTGAGTTGATATGTTATAAGATCTGGTCAGTTGATATGTTATAAGATCTGGTGATATGTTATAAGATCTAGTGAGTTGATATGTTAAGATCTATATAAGATCTGGTGATATGTTATAAGATCTGGTGATATGTTATAAGATCT